>CP092880.1:50829384-50934918 GCA_030710605.1 Cordylochernes scorpioides
GTGGAACACGTATGAGCCACGGCTGGGGATAGACGGCTTCTCCATCCTGGTGTCTCTGATGAAGCCCCGCTCCAGGGGCAGCCTGAACATCACCAGCGACGACCCCTACAGCGACCCCTCCATCGACATCAACTACTTCCACGATGAACAAGATGTTAAAGACATCGTCAAAGGTGAGATACCCATGTAAAATACCACACTCTAGAATTCAGAGGTTGAGGAACAAATAATAAAATGACCGATTTATTGAAAATTACAGAAAAAAAGTATTGAAGGAATTTTTCATATATATGTTTGTGTATGTATCAAAAATGGCACCTCTCCCTTTAAATTTCGTTTAACAATTTCCCCAATACAAAATCTAATGATGATAATTAATTATGAGCTACAAAACAGTTTTAATTTAACTTTACCTTTTTTATTGGTGTGATAAAACAAAAGCATTCCTTTAAAGCATTTTCAAATGGAGTGATGCAATTTTTGGTACATGAATATAAACCTCCCCCTTGCGCATTGCTATGATATATATATAAGACAAGACGAATGACCCGGGCAACGCCCGGGTTTACCCGATTAAATGTTTTATTCAAACACTATTCGTTACAATTATAAATTGGCGCCGTGGATGTCACTCTTGTGAAACGTCCCGCTCCAAACTTTACAGTCAGATTAGTTACGATATAAATCTTCAAATCGAGCGAGCGTCTATAAATATTTCGATTTAGATCAAGTATTCTAATTATTAAGCGAACTATTATTAATAAAATTTTGAGAAGATTTCGATTTTAAACGTATTTATAACCTTGATAGAGGGCGCTGTTCGTGAGCTAAGTAGAATAATTTGAATATATAGTTTTAATATTTAATTTATATATAATTTAAAATAGTCTATCGTTTTCCTCGTATTTTTTTACCTATGTATGGAAATTTTGGTTTGAATTAGTGAACTACTGCGAATTTGTATACCGGACATACAAACCAACAAACAAACATACAAACATTCATTTATATATATAGAGAGTTTATTATATATTGTAACGTTTTATTTTTGCTTTAACTTTTAAAGAAATGTTTTATTTTAAATCTTTATCTAATTTGTTTGTTTGTTTTAAATAAAGAGACAAATTTACCATGTTGTTGTTCTTTTGTTTATTTATTGTTCTTTTTTTCCAATGATGATAAGAGTTATTGATCACACATTAAAAATCAATGAAAAACTAATTACAAAATTAATTACAAAATTCAGAAACGTGTCAATATAGTATACAAAAATGTAATGCCTCGATAAAGGTTGGCGTTCAGCCAGCCGAAATATTGGCAAAATAAATATTTTTTCCAAATCCAATATATGCCTTTTATTATCTAAAGAAGATATAATATAAATGAGTTTTAAAAATTGTTTAAAAAAATGCATCGGCCGGGAATCGAACCCGGGCCGCCCGCGTGGCAGGCGAGCATTCTACCACTGATCCACCGATGCTTTTAAAAAAATGGCCATATTTAGGTATTCATTCCATTCCGGATTAGTCCGCGTAAAAAAATAGTTCTTTAAATTAAAAAAAGAAATAGCCAAAAATAATAAGCAAAATGTAGCCAAAAATTTTCCTCAGGTTTATAAAAAGCGACATTCAAAATTTGGAACCAATTGGTTCAGTAGTTTTTGAGTTTATCGCGAAACAGACAGACAGACAGACAGGAATTTACTTTTATAGAGATAGAGATAGAGATAATTAGCTAGTAATATGTAAATACAAGAAAGTATTTTTCAATTCTCCTTGCTTATTTCAAAACGTTAACAATATTTTTTATAGTTAATCTCTATATGAGGATTGGTTTTAGGCATATTTAAATGAATTTTGTGTGTGATCCATTAATTTTTATTTTTTATATAAAATATATATATTTTTTGCACATCGTTTGCACATGGTTATTTTTTTAAACACGATGACATAATTGCGAAGGGGTATAATATCAACTACTCCCATAGAGATTTCCTTTGACTATAGAGTTGAAGTCAGGTCGTATTGGTCGTGGAAAATAGTAATGCTCTTTCGAATTTTGGGCTCCATATCATATTTATATAGGACTACCTAATCGTTTCACAAACCGACAATTTATCTATAACACGCTTAATGAAATATATTTACTCACCTGCACCAAAAAAACCTGCTAAATCAATCAGAAAAATTAAGAGGGGCATTATATTTTAGATATAGATTTTTACCAAGAGAAATTTAAGGATGTTTTGAAAAAATAGTTATAGATATTAAATTAGGAATCGATATATTTAACAAAAATAATATATATATGTTATATATAAAAATAAAGATGAATGAGATTTTTTGCTGTATTTAGATCATGTTGAGGATTATGGTAATGGAAATGCAGTCGTGGTTGAAATCTTTAAAGTATGATAATGAAAAATACTTTTATTCAGTAATTAAATTGAGTTAAACGAATCTATAAAAAAGACATAATTTGATAAAAACAATGCCTGGCTTAAGGCAAGAAGAATAAGGAAAACAAAAGATTATTTACATAATGTACAAAAGGTTTGAGCCGGCCATCGGGGAAGAGAAAATATCTTTATTTACGGGGCTGCTAACCAAAATAAATGATTTCTGAGCCCCAATGGCCGCGTGAAGCGGAATATATAAAACCACTATGACCAGGCTGGAGAGGCTAGGGACACGATCTCCGTTAGGGAAGAGGCAGGTTAGTTCGGATTGGGTCCGCGGAGGTCAAGAGGCAGAAAGAAGGCGGGAGGACTAGAACTTTGCAGCTCTAGCACTGGCAGTTGGGCAAGACATTGATCTTGCCTCGTGGTCGGCAGAGAGGCCCTTGGCTAAGCAGTTGGCACACTTTGCCGTGCGCGGGTTGGCAAGAGTTGGACAGCCTAGGCCTTGGTGGTCACCAGAAGCGCAGTGGAAGCAGGTGACCGTAGCCTTGGTGCACCTATCGGCGTTGTGGCCGTAGCCACAGCAGCTGTATTAGACGCGGACAGACTCCTCGTAGTTCAGGATCACTTGGTCCACAATGATCCTGCCGCGTCTTCCAATGGCCTTGTAGGAAGCCAAGTCCAGCTCAATGAAAGCCGTGCAGGTGCCATTTCTGGTCGGAGATCTGTGTGCCACTCGGACAGACTTGTCTCCAGGAAGCTGGCTGAGGGCATCGGTGGAGAGGAAGGCCTTGACAATGTCCTCATCCGCGGTTTCCGCCTCCACGTTGAAGAGGCAGATTCTTGGGAGGAATTGCCTCAGTTCCCGGACTTTCAGGCCTTGGAGCTTGTTGTCCAGGGCAGAGCTGACGGCAGGAATGACCTCTGGAGTGCTGGAGTACAGCACCAGTTTTCCCCTGATGCGCAGAGACGCCCAGACGCCTTGGGGCAGAGTGTGGGCAGCGCGGACAGCTTTGAGGATGTCGCGTGGGTCAGCCTGCGGGTTATCTGCAATTACCACGATGTGGGCCGCAGATTTCTCCCCATTGAGGGAGCCTTTGGCAACGGCAGGCTTGAGGGCAGGAGAAGATGTAGGCTTGGCTGGAACCAGTGGTTTGGTCCTCTTAGCGGGCGGGTTTGACGCCTCTGACTACTTCCTCTTGGTTAGAGCAGGATCTGGCTTCTTGGGAGCAGGTGCTGCCACAGGGACAGCAGCTGGAGCGGGGGTGGCAGGCTTGATGAGCTCGGTCTGAGCGCTAGAGTCCTTGCAGGTGGGAGCAGGGCCAGTTTGAGTGGTCTGGCAGGTTTTCTTGGGCATTTGGGCATCCATGATTTCATCCAGCTCCATGAAGTCATTCACGGTGCCCGTGAGGTTCTTCACATCCCTAACTAGGCACTTGATTATTTCCGTTCGCTGCTCAATGAAGCGAACAAGGTCCTGGTGAAGAGCTGCTAGGGAGGGCTGGCCGAGGGATTGCAGGATTTGGTAGTAGCGGGAGATGACCATGTTGTCTTCTTCAATAAGAGCCGCGATGTCAACCGAGGGTTGAGAGGGCTTGTTGGCTTTCTTCTTCTTCTTCTTGCAGGAATCCATGGCGGGAGAGCGTCGAAGCGTTGAAGAAGAGCGGGATGAAGATTAATTTATATATATAAGGGAATAATGAGATAACCCTACTTTAAGTAGCCTCCAGAAATTTTTATTTATTTCTCACATCAAGAGAGCAGTGAAGTCACACAGTGTACCAAAATACAAATGGTGATTCTATAATACATATATTCTGTTTATAATACGTTTATCTCTTTAATAAAAAATAAGTAAATATAAAATATAAATTTGAATTTAAAATATATGAAAAATAATATTACAAATTGAAATAAAATAGTTTCATTAGCCATGATGCAACACTATTGATGTTTTTTTAATAGAAAAATTATAAAAAGAAAAATAAAATTTAACAAAGAAAAAAATTATAACAACGTAACGTCTTTTTATAATCGGTTGTTACCCGTCATTTAGGCATACTCTGATAGATATATAGGAATAAAGGAATAGAGGAGAGATTTATGATGATATTATATATTTATTTTTTTTTGTAAAAGAGAAGAAAAAATATATAAAGAAAGAACCATACAATTTTATTTCAAACAAGGTAGGAAAATTGATAGGGTGTTAGTATTTTATAGTTAATTAATAGCTTTTATATTTTTTTTATATCCTTTTTTAAAAATAATTTTTAATTTTTTAATGAAGTTAGAATAATATAATATAGTGTTTTACCTAGTTAAAGAAAGATAAACACATTTTAAATATTTGCCAATTAGAAATTATGTTTTGGAACCCTTATGGTAGACCAGGACAATACAAAAAAGAGGAGATTGGATATTCTATTGGAAAGAGAAATCGGTGTTGTAAGAGCTCTTCAGATGAAAATACCACACCATTTCACCCTTACTTCATTATGGTCAGATTTCTCTTCGACCATTATAGTGTATAAAAAATTAAGTTAAGATTAGTTAACATAGAAAAAGGTTGTTTACTTATCTATTCAAAGTAACGCCTGTTGTTCTCTAGAGACAGTGGACATGTGTGAAATGTAACATGTGGTTGTTTGGGGCCTGTCAACTTTGTTCTAAAAGTAACCTTACTTCTTCTAGGAAATTTTATTTTAAAAGTTGTTCAAAGTTAGAAAAGGTGTCAGAAATGAACCATTAGAAATTGTAAAGATTGTGAAAAAATAGATTAAGTTCTTGTTTCCATTGATTTAAGTTAACAATATTTTTAAATTATAAATTAATTGAATAATAAAACATTTATTATGCTTCAAATTCATTTATATTTGGTTTACAGTTCCCTCCCACAGTAACTGGAGATCAAATTGAATGAATTTAATTCTTTTTAATAGTTATCATATAATTAATTTATTTAAAGTCATAGAAAATATATTCAGTTCTTCTATCATTTGTTTTACTATAAGAGTAGAATATAAGTTCTTGGTTAGATTAATTGGAGAAGTTTGAAGTTTCTAATTTATAATTATATTTATTATTACTTAGGTACTTGTGTATTGCTAGTTTATCGTAAAACTTTACTGTTTTGTATTTAACACCGTTTTTTGTTTAAATACTCTTTATTAAGATTTTTAATGTCATTAATAAAATTTGTTTTAATGTTGTTGATTCTATAAAACCCTTAAAAATTGACCAAAATATATGTCTTTGCAGCAATTTAATTATATGTTGGAATTAACATTACAGAATTTAATAATTTAAAAAATAATAGCATTTTCTTTTGTCATATGTTCCAACTGATTTGTTTGCAAGGTTTATATTTTAGTCTGTAAAATTAACTTTTATGTTATTAGTTATATTTTCATTGTTTTTAAGTTTCAAATATTTAGGGTATATTTTGTAGATTATATTATTGAATTGTGAGTTATTGAATATAATAATGTCATCTACATAGCGGAACATATGCCAATTTACATCATTCTGTAGAAAGAAATCTCTTTCATACCAAAAAAGTAATAAGTTGGCTAGTAGAGGACTGGATGAAGTTCCCATTGGAACACCTTTAGACTGAATATATATTTTGTTTTTAAAATTAATGTAATTGAAATTTAAGAAAGTTTCAAGTAATGTTTTCGCTGTATTATTATCTAACTTAAATGTTTTATATTTGTTGTGAATAATTTGAATATGGAATGTTTTATCATTAATGAATTCGTTTATTAAGCTGTAAATTTTATTATTAAGGTCTTCTAAACGTATGTTAGAGTAAATATCTTCAAAATCAAATGTATGAACTGTATTGAGTTTTGGTAGATTATTCGTTGAGAAGTTAATAATTATTTTATTAGATTTATTAAACGAATTAATTAATGATAAAGCATTCCATATTCAAATTATTCACAAAAATATAAAACATTTAAGTTAGATAATAATTTAGATTTAGCTTGCTAATCTAATACAATTCCCTATTTATATAAAATATATCTATTATTTAAAGTTTTAAATATAGTTTTGTCACTATATAAATCCATGTGAGCTTACTCTATAATATCAACTAAATTTAAGTTATTTTTAATATTTCATTTTTTATTAGAGAAACTCTGTTATTTACATCTCCAAAAGGTATAATTCATATCTTAAAGGTAATATTAAAATATAGAATTAAATATAATCACATAATACTCACAGAATTTTTTCTTAGTGTTTTAGTTAGTTTAAAGATGTTTTTTTATTAGTTATTCTTACAATTACTACAGACATACATACAACAATCTATATTTATTATGAAACAAATTATTAATTAATTCAACTTACATCTATAAGAGATAATATTTTTTTATTTAAAAAAAAAATATTTTTAAGAATAACAAACTAAAAAACTTGAAAAAAACTACAAACATTTTAGGGTTAGCACCTCTTCTATGTTCTCTATCTCGCTTAAAATTGTTTAAATAAGAAATGTCAAACTTGCCCATCTTTCAAGAACCATAAGCCATTTCAAACACCTAGTTGTTACTTAGATTTACAGGTATTATCAATAAAGATATAGCATATATACAAAATATAGGGGTGGCAGTAAACAGAAACGGTGTACATTCCAAAAGAAGGCCGGGATCTTTTAAGGTATCGACTCTAACTAATTGGAAGTTATGTGACATATACTAAAAGTGTCATACAGTTTAAAATATACTATATATATATATATGATATTTGGTGAACCCTTTTTCTTTATAAATCAAGAAACGCCAACCACGAACGCGTGGTGGTGGTTTCGTGCTGTTGACCCTCGTCAGCGTGGTGCACGCTGTACTTCTACGACCAAAATCACTTTGATCCCAGAGGCTTCTTGAGAAAGAGAAAAATGGATTTTTAAAGTCAAACTTGCTTAAATACGCTAAACATGTGAAAAAAACAATAAAAATCAAAAGGTCAGGTGTTGATATTAGAAACAAATTATACATATCCTAACCTCTAAAATCTAAAAATTGTTTTTAACATGTTGAGTAAAAATATCAGGCTTCCAGGGAAAAGTATCTTTTGAAAAAAAAATCTCTTGGTTTAAGGCACGAACACCCTTCTACAGGAGAAAACATGTTACAATATTTCGCCAATAGAACACGGGTTAAAATATAATCAAATACTATTTTATATAATTTCAAAAATATTCTGTGGATATAAAATTTTCATATTTAACTATTATACAAATTGAGACAAAATCTTTTAAAATACAAAGGTGGATCAATAAAAAAAAACGTTAAAAGTTTAATAAAAACACAAAGAAGAAAACAAATTTATAAAAGTATACTCATTTAAATTGAACTCTGTTGTTATATTTTTAAAAGAATCTCAAGAAAATAAACCATCTGGAAACCTTTTTTTTTTTTCAATAAAAATGGCGACCAAAAGAATTAGTTGCACCAAATATGAAATGCGAGCAGTGATACGTTTTCTTTATCATGAAGGAGTTATATCATTTGAAAGTTACTCCAAAATGAAAGCTGTTTACGGTGATAAATGTTCGTCTCAAAATCGAATTTTTGAATGGGTTAAAAAATTCAAAAGCGGCATAGAAAGTTTGATTGACGGACAGCGACCTGGCGCTCCAGTCAAGGTTAGTGATGATGCAACCACCTGGGCCATTGACGAGATGATACAGAACAATCGTCAAATTAGCATTAGAGTTATTTCTGACGAACTCAACCTTAGTTATGTTAGTGTCCAAAATATCATTACAAAACATTTAAAGTACAGAAAAATTTGCACAAGATGGGTGCCTCGGCTGTTGACTAAGGAAATGAAGGAAAAGTGTCTTAACGCTTGTGAAGAGCTTTGAAACGTTATGAAATTTAGGGTTAGGTTTTCTTGATAAATTAGTGACTGGAGATGAATTATGGATACACCATCACTTTCCTGACTCTAAAGGATCAAGTGCAGAATGGCATCACAAGGGTTCACCAACACCAAAGTAACCAAGGATAACATCTTTTGCTAGAAAAGTACACATGACTATTTTTTTGGACATTAAAGGTTGCATCTTAGAAGATTATCTTCCTAAAGGCCAAACAGTTAATAGCATAGTTTGTTCGGAGATTCTTGAAAAAAATTAAAGCCAAAAATTAGTTCCAATAGGCGTGGTTTGCTGAGCAAAAGGTTTGCTTACAGAATGATAATTTTCGGCCCCACGTGGCAAATCTCACCATTGAAATCATCAATGAATTAAATTTCTAATACATCCCCCTTACTCTCCTGATTTAGCCCCGAGTTATTATTATTTATTCGAAAACAAAAAGATTTTTAAAGAGCATGGCTTTCAAGACTGATGATGAGGTTAAAAATGCGGTGCATTAATGGCTTGCTCAACACACACAAGATTTTTTCTTGAAGGGAATTAAAAGCTACGTGACCTTTGTAAGAAGTGTATAGAAAAAGGAGGGGTTATGTAGAGGATTAAAAAATAAAATTGTATTTCAGTTTGCAATTTTTAAAAACTTTTAACGATTTTTTATTGATTCATCCTTGTATAAATCTAATAAAAGAACACAAATAAATATAGACTTATATGGCATAATTAAGGAAGCAATGGAAACATATTAAGCCGTAGTTATTATTAAAAGATAATCATCTGGTTTTCACATCATGAGTTTCGAACCTAATGTAATTTAATAAGTAGCAACTGATTAGCGATTTTTATAAAGTTTTTACTAAATATTTGGCTCTTCTCTCAATATGATTGTCCCCCGCTGCTTTTATTTTTACTCAAATTCATCTAATTGATCAATGAGATAAGCTAAAAAAAATAATTTTCCTATTTAGTGAATTTAAATAAAATATTTAAAAAGGGTATTTTAATCATTAATTATTCGGTTAGTTTTTAGCCATGAATTTACAAAAATTAGAATCAAAGTTAAAATATATACGAAATCTCACCAAATTATTTAAATATGCACATCAATACAAAGCCATCCACGAACGCGTCGATTTATCAAGAAATTGGGTTGGCAAAATATCACGGAGCAAGCTAAATAAACGTTTAGTTTATTTTTGCTCCACTAGATGGCGCTCTGCCATCTAAAAATCACATGTGCTCGTGGTCAGGAGATGCCTTCTTTATTTTTAATATCAACACCTGACCCACTTATCTTTTATTTTTTCTATTGTTTTTTCATACACATCAATATTTTTTATAAAATACACACCTAGTATCAATATCTACCATTCACACACTATGATATTTGAAAAAATATAGAATTAATCGAGGTTCCTTAGGCCTTCAAAAGATCTCTCTAACCACTCATGTTGTTAGTCATAGACCTTTTGGTTTTATTTACAATGATTGTGGAAGTCCAATAAATTAATAGTATCGAGCATATTTATTTCTTGGATTTTTTTTCATTGGATGCCAGGTTGAGATTTATAATCCATAGGAGAGTGACCGTTCGATTTATTTGTTATCAGAAAGCTGAGAATATGACGAGGAAATGATCTACATTTTTGGACTTCACTCTAGAAGTTGGGGTAAATCGATCATTTTTCAAAATTTCGCGAAGTCTACTTGAGCATGGCCATGGCCAGTTAGGATGATTGTTGAAGTGCACTTATGTTAGATTATTGGAAGCATGGAGAGCAAAATTCTTGGCGTAGATACTCTGAGATTACTGGTTAAATTATCCATAATATACAGGTCTATCGGTAATTTCTGTGTGATCTGAGTTCTTTTATTTTGGCTTTATAGAAAATAATTTGAAAGACAGTGTATAAGTTAGAAAATGTGCAGCGAGCTCAGCTCTTTGGACTGTTAGTTTATTTCCCAGAATACCGCTGGGACGAATGACCTTTGAAACAGCAGAGTTGAACATTGGGTGTTGAATGGGGTGGACTGCATATTACAGAAAGAGTCATTTGGCAGCCTGAGGCATTCGGAATTTACACGCGGAAATATCTTGCTAGCTTTAGTCGCCTAAAGAACCAGGGTTTCTTCTTGGAAGGTTGAATATTCGTGATATTAGCCGCTCATAACGCTAGAGAAACTCTACTGCGCCTATTTTCATCATTTTAAAAGGAATATAAAAATTCTTATCTATGTCTTATATCTGGCTACCACAGTCAGCTAAAAGTGTGATATTCATTACTTTTGCTTTGTAAGCTGTTGTTGTTGTCGTGTCCAATGAAGAGCCTCAGATGTCTCCATGCATCTCTATCACAGCAGCAGCAATTTACACTATATTGGGTGTGTAAAGCTGCTGCTCTGGGTCTATGTCAATTTTCTGCAAGGCTGCGGCCATTGCTGGGCATGAGAATATGTGAGTAGGTGTTAGTTCCACACCAGGACAGTTGTTGCATGTCCTATAGGTTCTTGTGCCATCTGGATATATTGTCATTCCTTTATAGTGTTTTGTTCTAAGTCTTGTTATAGTTTTTGTCAGTTTTCTCTCAGAGTTTATTTCTCATATTTGATCCTTTCTTATTTTTTGTTTAATTATCTTGTATTTTGCCAAAGCATCAGCGTCAAATACTGACATTTGTTCTTTCCTTTGTCTCAACCTTCTGGCTTCCTTTGCCAATTCATCTGCCATTTCATTACCCCCGATCCGAACATGGGCAGGGATCCATTGTAGAATGCAGTTCTTCTCCAATGATTCCAGTTGGGTAAGTAATGAGTGTATATCGTGCGTGATTTTCGTATTGCCCTTCTGAATTGCTTCTAGAGCGGATCTGGAGTCGCTGAATATTATAATTCCTTCTGCTTGATGCAGGGATGGTTGGTTAAGGCATACATCAAGGGCTTTCCAGATAGCTGTCAGTTCACAAGTAAAGTTTGACGAAATCTTTCCTGCTCCTTCTTTTATTTTGATGTGTGTTCATCTTGCAGTATAATGGTAATTCCGGCCCCTCCATTACTCAGGGTAGGGTCTGATGATCCATCTGTGTATGCTGTTAAATAATTTATCTGATCGTATAAGCCTATTGTGTCAAGTCCTTTCTTTTTAAGTATATTTTGTTCTCTTTTTTATTGCAGGGTTGATTCAGGTTAAGATTGATTATTACATTTGATAACAATGGGGTAGGAAATATTGGTTCTTCTTGAATTTGAAAGTCATTGTGTTTCATATTTATTCCCTCTCTAATATTGTTGTAGTACTGAAGTGTTGAAGATCTTTTGAGTCTCTCTTTTTGTGTCCAGTTTAAATAGGTTCTATGAGATATGTGTTCGGTTTTTTTTATTTCTAAGCTGTCTTGAACAAGTATACCAAATTTAATATTTCAATGTGGTCTGGGATTATATCAATAATCGATCACAAAAATTGAAAGGAAGCATGGAAATTTGTCTATTCTCGACCAAATTTTTATAGAATGCTAGCCGCTCTTTACATCACAGAAACAGCTTTATTTGAAAGAAACTATAGAATTTCACTTCTTTAAAATATTACATGCCACGATGGTCATCTAGAACAGGGGTCTCCAAACTTTCCAGCCTTAGGGCCATACTGATGGGGTCTTTCCAGCCTTATGGCCATACTGATTACTCCAGTAAGTTCCGAGGGCCAAGATGGCAACACTGCATATTATTAATTTTCCTGTATTAATTGGTATGTTTATTTGTTATTAAATGTTATTATTAATTGTTGCTTTTGTGTGTGATTTAGCAGAATGGAAAAAAGCGAAAAATTGATAGTGAATGCAGAAAATTCAAAGATCAGTGGAACATTCAGTATTTCGTAATTGAGTCCAGTAACAAGGCGCTATGTTTGATTTGCAATGAAAGCATAGCCGTTCTCAAAGAATATAACATGAAACGTCATTATGAAACAAAACATTATCAAAATTACTCAAAATATACAGGAATTGTGCGGACAGAAAAATTCGAAGCTTTGAAGCGCGGATTGAAATCGCAGCAATCTTTATTTACAAAAGTAAAAACTGAACAAGAGGCGGCAACTCGTGCCAGCTTTCGTGTGGCTCTTGAAATTGCAAAACGTGGAAAACCATTCACCGATGGAGAAATGATCAAAGTATGCATAATTGCAGTAGTCGAAGAAATGTGCCCTGAAAAGGTAAATTTATTAAAAACTGTCAGTATGTCAGCAAACACTGTGGCTCGAAGGGTAGAAAACATCGCTGAAAATATATCCTCTCAACTGTTCGACAAAAATGGACATGTTGAGTGGTTTTCTTTGGCCTTGGATGAGTCAACGGATGTGTCAGATACTGCTCAGGTGTTGATTTATATTAGAGGAGTAGATAAAAGCTATGAAGTGCACGAAGAACTTCTTGATATGTATAGTATTCATGGCACAACTACTGGTACCGATATTTTTAAAGGAGTTGAAATGGCCATTAATAAAAAGAACCTTCGATGGAAAAACTTGAAATGTATTACAACTGATGGAGGCAAAAACATGAGTGGGAAAGATAAAGGAGTGGTCGCTCTTGTGTCAAAGGCTGTAGAAAATGACGGCGGCTCAAAACCATTAGTCTTACATTGTATCATTCATCAACAGTCTTTGTGCGGAAAATGTTTGGATATGTCTGACGTTCTGAAACCAGTCATATCAACTGTTAATTTCATCAGATCTTTTGGGCTGAATCACCGACAATTCCGACAATTTATTGCAGAGATTGGAGAAACAGACTTACCTTATCATACTGCCGTACGCTGGCTTAGTTGTGGGAAAGTCCTTCAGCGCTTTTTTGAACTTCGAGCAGCGATCGAAATTTTTTTGAATGAAAAGCACCGCCCTCTTACTGAATTACAAAACAACGCATGGCTATGGAAGTTAGCATTCTATGTTGATTTGACAAAACATGTGAACGAACTGAATTTGAGATTGCAAGGAGAAAACCAGCATCTTCCTAATTTATACACTAATATCAAGTCATTCCGGATGAAATTGATACTGTTTCAATCACAACTACGAAGTAAATGTTTTTCACATTTTAAAACGTGTGAAATATTCAGCCACACTACTGAGACTGAGTTTCCTATCGATTTTGCAATCGAAACTTTGAGTGCTTTGAAGATAAATTTTGATACTCGTTTCTCGGACTTTGATGCCATTGCGAATCAAATTAAGATTTTTCAGAATCCTTTTGATGCTGACATTGAAACCCTAGCCCCGGAACTTCAAATGGAAATGATTGATCTTCAGTGCAGTGATATAATTAAGAACAAATATGAAAACTCATCTTTGTTGGAATTTTATAAGAGTCTTCCACTGACACAATTTGATAATTTGCATAAATTTTCTCGTGGGCTGTTTTCCGTTTTTGGTACTACTTATTTGTGTGAGAAAACCTTCTCCAAAATGAAGTACACAAAAAATGTATACAGATCTAAATTAACTGACGAGCATCATAAATCTCTTTTAATAATTGGTACAAGTAAAATTAGTCCACAACTACAAACTATTGTCGGTGGAAAATCTCAATTACATACATCTCATTAGCATTTCATATGTCATGTTATAAGGTATGTGTTATTCATTACTTACAATGTATAAAATGTAAGTTGGATTCATTTCAATAATTTGTTAGTTATTATATGCTGAAGTTAAATTTACTGCATAAATTATACATGTCTTTACTCATTACCATTCTGTGTTTCTTTATCCAACTTATCACAAACATTTTATTTGCTATAAAAAATATTTGTTCTCTAAAAGGATTTTCAAGTATGTCTCTGCGGGCCGGACAAAATCTGTCTGCGGGCCGGATGTGGCCCTCGGGCCGTAGTTTGGAGACCCCTGATCTAGAAGACTGAAATTCTGTACTCTGGCATTTTATCAGTAATGAAATAGATTAGAAAATACCAGACTTCTACATGGTCTAGATATATATATTAAGAACAAGATCTTCATCCCGTTCTACGAACGAGTCTAGAACGACATAGACATTTCTAAGCCCCCTTTGTTCAATTTTTACCCTTATATATACGTTGTGACACACGCACACGTACACACACATATATATTGTTTTGAAAATAGAGCAATCCATACTTAATTCATTAGATAATAAACGGCATATATTGGATTTTAAAAATATTTATTTTGCCAATATTTCGGCTGGCTGAACGCCAACCTTTATCGAGGCATTACATTTTTGTATACACAAACTCAGCGCCGCATAGTGTTATAATATCACAGTTGAAATCAATTAAAATACAGAGTAGGTGGGAGAAATTTGGGCATGAAAAAATTATTATAAAAAAATGCAATCAAAAATGTAAAATATCTTAAAATATAAAAGGAAAAAAGTTCTATCTTATATTTTTTAAAAAATTGTAATAAGTACATTAATATAAATATGAGTGCATATTAGAAACAAATTGTTAAATTATAACAGATAAATTGATATATTTTATTTATAACAGAATTTTGTTTTTAATTCCAAAGAGGCTTCAAAAAAGAACCTGAATATCAGGATTTCTTCCTTCTTTAAAGTCTTGAAAAATCACTGAATAATTCAGCTCACGTATTGGGGATCGGACCGGGGTCACACAGGTATGGAGGAGATCACCATACATGGATAAAGCACACTGATGACACTTTAAGCGTCTCTAGACAAATCTCCATTGGCGTGCCTCGCATTCCCTTAGCCCCCTCTTATGTACAAACATGGCCACATTCGTTCAATAAGAATACGAGGGAGATTGGTTCACATAACAAACTTTCTTTTATGATGCATAGCGCGCCATCTGTTATCAATATACGAAACTATTATAGACGCGTATGATTCTTTTTAAAATAAAATAATTTCTACTGCCCTTACTGCAATGGAAAAATTAAAAAGAAAACTGGCGAAACCGCTGGGAGGGTTCACCACTGATGAGCCAGGCCCTCCCATTTATTTTTCCATTGCAGTAAGGGCAGTAGAAATTGTTTTATTTTAAAAATAATCATACGCGTCTATAATAGTTTCGTATATTGATAAACAACATTCTTCTCACTAAATACTGAAAAGCTAAAACTGCTTATGTTTGTGAAGATAATTTGACAGAAGCTATTCTTCAAAAAAAAAACTAAACAATTTCCCATACATCATTTTTGTCCGGTAAGGAAAACCTTCCTCTGTCGGCAGTGAAAAATCTTACGGGAGCCATGTTATAAGATAAAAATTTAACTAAAAAGAGGAGAATAAATAGCGTCCGGTGTCGTTCCTCGAATTCGCCTCCCATTTTGGACTATGGATCAACAGTAGGAGGAAAACTAACTCCTGCGCAAACTACAGGGATTTACCTTGAGTACAAACATGGAGGGGCAATAGGCTTTCATCTGGGATTAGCCGGGCGAGTATTTGGTCTCAGAAAATAGGGGCTGAAATGAGCCTTGTCGAACGCTCCATCGACCACTGTAGGTTCGTCATGTGAATCTCCATTTTTCTGGTCGAGAACAGTCTTGATCGCTAGCGGTAGTGGGGAGATCTCTCGGCGGGGAGAGATATGGCAGGCACGCCCACCTTCCTGAGCCAATGGAATCATCCTTTTTCGAGGATAGCACAATGGCCATAAGAAAGAGAGTGAAAGAACTTGAGCGATACAAGGCATGTTTCCGATGTTTACGAGTGGTGCATAACGATGTGCAAGGAACATAAAATGTAGAATTTGTAAACAGAATCATTACACATTGTTTCACTTCGAGGAGGAAGAAGGAGAACACCAGGATAAGGTTAAAACACTTGAAAAATGTGACAACGAAGAAGCCTCATCAAAGCAAGGAAGTAAAGATATCTCCTTCGCTGGGATGCATGTCAGAACGGCGGTACCCAACGCTCTCTTGGCCACTGCTCAGGTCCGCATCGTTAACCAAAGGGTTGTCGTTAGAGCTCTGTAATTTCAAGGCTCCCAATCCTTTTTGATCAGTCGGTATGTACGGTAATAGATAAAGATTTCTATTTCCAAGATGAGCGTCCAGATATACGGCATCAATGCTACAAGGGGTTATGTCTTTGAAATCGAGTCCTTGGCTAGAGGCAGCCAATATAGGCGATATTGATCAAAAGAATGAAGAGATTGTTGCCAAGCAAGAACATTTATGTTTCTCTACCAGGAGCGCTTAAGGATATTGAACTCGCATATCCCCTTTTAGACCAAAGTGGAAAAATAGACATAATCATAGGAGCTTATGGCTCCTTGTTATTATTGCCTAAGGTCCGGAGAATCGAAGAGACTAAGCTCTACACTCAAAGGACCAAGTTGGGCTGAATTATTATCCAATCGGGGAGGTTGGCTGAAAAGGATACGACGGGTCCGACTCAGGTGTTCACTACCTGACAAATTTGACAAAAGGTATCCTCTTCAAAAAAAAAACTGACCAATTTCCCAAACATTCTTATTGTGCGTTAATGAAAACCTCCCGCTGTCGGAAGTGAAAAAGCTTACTGGAGTCATATGTTATAAGATAAATATTTAACTAAAGAGAGGAGAAGAAATAGCGTCTGGTGTCGTTCTTCGAATTTGCCTCCCATCTTGGACCTCTATTCATTGCAAAGAGAGCACCGATTGAGGGGTTTCTGGGAGATTAAAGAGGTGCCGTCAAGAAACGAACTGTCAAAAGGAAGTTCGACGAATGACTGATGGACGCTATGTGGTACCCCTTCCGTTTGATCCTGAGTGAAATCACAGGACTATTTCGGAGGCTCTCTGAATTCTTGTTTTCAGCGGCAGTTATCTCTCGAACGACTTCTGTCCAAATATAGTGAACTCAGGCGGTCAGATAGTATTTACCTAATTCAGACAATTAGTCTCATACACTGGTTTGTATGATAAAAGAGTCCAAGGTAAACAAAAATATAAAAATAAAGTGTGTGAGTGTGTAATAAAATAATAAGAACAACTATCATTATAATTAATATCATAACACCTAACATCCTTCTCCGTTACTGATATAAAAATGTGCGTAACGAATATATAGCTATGAAAAAAAAAAACTATTTTTCAACCTCTTTAATGAAATATTGTGTGGCTTCCTTCAGGCATGCGGTTCGCCCTAAAGCTAGCTGAGCAGCCGATGATGAAGGACATAGGTACAAGACCCTGGGACCTGCCGATCATTGGCTGCAAGCAGCATGAGATGTGGAGCGACCAGTACTTGCTATGTATAGCGCGACATGTGACAGTCACCTACTACCACTATGCTGGCACCAATAAGATGGGAGCTGGCCCTTCTGACTCCGTAGTGGACCATCGTCTCAGGTAACATTCCTCTTCTTTAGTCTTCTCATAGGATATACTGTGGTTATTGTTAAAGGCATTTTTTAGAAAACATATTTCATAAAATGTATATGTTCATTTTGAAAAAAATATATATATATATGTGGTATTTCGGTGATCTGATTTGTTGTATTGAGTCGTGGGGAAAGATGATGATTGCGCAGCCGTGATGGTGGTGAGTGGTAAAGCACAGAGACGACTCAAAGGGTAATCCGAGGCATCAGAGAGAGAGAACGCAGAGACCAAGTTGCGGCCGGCGGGCCACTTACTAACGATCTGTCTGCTGCTGCTGTCTGCTATCTTGCATCTGCTGAACTGCCTACCTTGGCTGCGGGGCAAGCCCTTTTTATATGCTCAAGCGTTACGTCATCGAACGTATGGCGCCGCGGTGTCTGGGCGATTGATCTCAGGTTTTGGTTTTGGTAGTTTAGTTTTGGTTTCTACGTTCTCTCTAGATGTACCTCTGTATTTAATTGAACACACAAAAACGATACATACAAAGTTAATTGATTAAAGGAGGATTGGGTACAATGATTAAAAGTCCATATTAGAGTAGGGGGTGTAAGAAGAGGTGGTGAGTATTTACACAGGTGTTTATGATTCTTAAATTACCATATATATATATATAGGTTATATAAAGGTATTATTTTAAAATTATATTTCATCGATTCAAATACTCTGTTTAAATCGACCGCAAGAGGTCACGCTTTCTCTATAAATACTCATTGTTGTTGTTCCCCGTTGGTCGGCTCAAAATATTTGTACATTATGTAAATAAGCTTTTCATTTTTTTTATTCTTACGCCTTAAGCCAGGCAGTACTTTAATCAAATTATGTTCTTATATATTACTTTAGCTCAAATAAAACAATCTCTGATCAAACCATTTTTATTATTATACTTTCAAGATTTTAGCCACGACTGCATCACCAATACCATTTAGTCCTAAAAAAGAACCAGCAAATAACTGCATTACCATAATCCTCAACATGATCTAAAATTCAAGCAGAAAATATATTTTCTTTATATAAGATATATATATATGATAATTTAAACCAATAACCCTATATTATGTAATACGTATAACAAGCTTGTCATGTTGTATATAGAACTAATTATAAACTACAACTAATTATACGCATAATTGACGTGTGTCCTTGTATCTCCAGATGTAATGTACTGAGGATGAATAAATAAAAATATATAATAGATTAAAAACTGAGTTAAGAGCAAGATTGAGCGAATCACAATGTAACTTCTAAAGTTAGATGGAAGCCCAGACAGGCGCCAGTGTGGACACGTGCAGAAAGGCAATACTTCCTGGTCCATTTCCTAGTTCCCTTCCTGGTCCAAAAAAGTTGTTTAAATAGGACCCCACGTAGCAACAGCCATTTTCAGTTCCAGTCAGTTCCCCATCTGCGTGTCGCCGGTTGTCACCAACTCATCGACGATGTAAAACAGTAAGAAAACTTCTCGATCTCCATCTTTGCTCTTGGCTCGCTTTTTATCTATTCAAGGAACTTTCTTTCAACTGTGTCTCTTCGTTTTTTGTGTGTGGACATTCCCCAGTTTTCCACTCTGCCTCGACCACGACTGCCTGTACCCTGTGAGAACTGTTAAAGATCCTACAAGGTGCAGAGAGGTACGGGAAAACTCTCCACCCCTGACTGTCCCTCGCGGTTACTACAGGTTTGACCCTCGGTTGCCACAACTTATAGCGAGAGTCGACGAGGTTCTACAACAGGCTTACCAAACACCAACACAATATTACAGAGAGTCGACAGGACCTCAACACAATATTACAGCTAGTCGACAGGATTACCACAACGAAGGAGACCACAACGAAGAAGGTAAAGACTGTCCAGATAGATAGAAAAGAGCCAAGAAGCAAGATGGAGGAACAAGCACGCCATTCCAACAAACCGACCAAACAATCTCCCCCCAACGACACAGCCGAACATCCCGCAAAATAAGCCGGTGAGAAGTTACCCACCTTCGACCTTACAACGCAACCATCCAGACGACATGCCACCATCGCCAAACAGAAGTCACAAGCTTCTACAAGCTCTACATGGCACGCCTTCCACGTCATCAGGACAACAACCAAAGACCAAGTCTCCTGACTGAACAATCATAAAAACTGTGAGTTTTTAAAAAAATCTACTTAACTCTCTCTTCATGCTAACAACTTGATTCTCTATAAATTCAATGTTTATTTTTACTGTAATCATTTAAAATCAAATTTTACCATTTTTATAGCATTTCAATTCAAATTTTAAATCTTGTACACCATCATTTATCAATTTTTACTTTATTTTAAGCAACTTATAAATTTTAATTCATTACTTGCAATCTTACAGTTTAAAAAAAAAATCATATTATATTTAAATTACTCGAATCATAATTCTAAACTTATTTGTGTGTTTTTCTTAATACCTTATTTTTATACCAAAAAACACCAATGTCTTAATTAAATACACAAAACTTTGCAAAAAATCATTGTTATGTTCACTATTTTATGTACACGCCCCATTCAAATTATAAGTCACTATCATGCCATTGCCCTTTTACAAGTATAATTTACGCACTAACATAAGCAACGATTTAAAAAATATATTCAAATTTTAATAAACATAGATGAAACGCATTTTTTTTTAATACAAAAATCGAAAGATACAATATCTTCAAAAGCACAACTAGAAATGTAACTGTCCTTCCCCAAAACAAGTTAAAAATTCCAGCATAGCTACACTCCCTCGTCCTTTTCTTTTTACATGCATAATTATTAATAATTCACACATCTCTCGGAACGAACTTCAACACATTACCACATCACTTTCTCCAATTGGCCACCATTTTAACGCGCGATTTAACAACACGTCCAATTTCGAGCCACACGAGCTCCATATCGTCGCGAACACAAAGATTTCACGATAAACACACCACCTCTATAACAATCTGAAAATTCTCGATGTGTTTTGTACAACCACCATCCATGACTAATAAATTTGTTATTTTTCGGAAACAAGTTAGATGCTGTACCAAGAACAGACTTCACGTGACACCTTTCTATTCAATCCACTTACTGTTACACAGCGCACCACAACAATTTTCTCACTTAACAGGCCCAAGACGCCTTCATGCCTGTGACACCTCACCAAAGCGTGTCTACGTTGAAGTCGCACTTTTACGCACATCTAACCTGACATCATTGAATAACATTTTTTTTAATAAGTCCGCAACAACGTCGAAACACAACACTTACGAACACCAAGAAAACTATATTTTCAAACAGAAGAAATTTTATTTTCAAACAGGCAAGAGAAGATAACTCAACTCGGGACGTAGGCCAGACATGACATCAGATGCCAGTCGGTAACAAAGGGTCGGCAACAAAGGACCGCCTACGTAAATAAACAACCCAGCTATGTCGGTAGGCATCAAAGGACATGACACATGTTGATATGGACACCAATTGCAGCCGCGATGTTAACATGACACCTCCAGTTCGCTAGGGTATGCTAGACTTTCGTGTCCACCAAATAACCTGTCAATTATCAACTGATTGGCTTACCAATCATTACCCAATTTACTTATTAATTTGAATTTTAATATTGAAATATCATAAAACTTTATATCTTCAATTATCATCGTGTGTTTTACAACTTTTACATTATTTTCACGCCCAGTATGGAATATTTTTTCTAAACTAGAACGCCATCTTTTATAATGTTAACCCTTTATTGTTATATATTACAATCATCTTCGTCAATACCATCCAATTTTAGGGATCAAGATCGCTCCCCGTCTGGTCTCACATAATCTAATCGGGAAGATCTGGCAAAGACCAACTTCTCAGACCGGACCAAAGCGACATAGGGCCACATTGCCTCCCCATAGGTCAAACTAAAGACACCAATAATCTTGGACCTACACCTAGACCTTGTGTGAATATGTTCCTTTCTTTTTTTTTTCAGGAACGAATATTTTTTGTTTTCTTTTAACTTTTCTTCAAAAGAGACATTTTTTGCTCCATTTGTTTATCTAATCATTAATAACCTTTAATTATATTATATTTTTTTGTATAAAATCTTGAATAATTATTTTTATTTTTATTTTTTTTTACTTTTCAATTATAATCAAATTTTTATTCCAACATTATTTTAACAACTTTATTTTAACAATAGCAAAACATTTAATTCTTTCAATAATCATTTTTAATTCATTATTATATCTTTTATATATTACTAATTCTCATTATTATATCTTTTATATTTTACTAATTCATTATTATATCTTTCATATAGTACATGTTTGATCTTATCCACTTATACTTTTTTTATCCACAATCACATTTTTATCTTTTTATTCACTATATTTTTGTTTAATTACTTTATTATATGACAATGTTTGTTTATCATCAACTATCGGGCATATACAACAATCGTTTACAACAATCTATTTCTCTAACCACTTCAGTGTACTTTACACTACTATCTTTCTCTCCGCCATTGCTTCACATCAACGTAGAGAAACGACAGTACTGCTTGACAATTTTTCTTTTGATTTCGTAATTCAACAAACTCTTTGAAAACACCGTTCCCCAGAAGTACAAGTCTCGACTTTTTGGTCTGAACACGTTTCAAAAGTTTATTTCAATCATCCGCAGAGCACATCACCAACGCATGCACAAAGCGTTCACTTTTTCAACTTTCAATTTTTTTCAGCTCTAGCGGACCACAATCAACCTTTGATTTCAAGTCAAGTCAGACCACCTATTGTCGCTACAACAATTCTACGTATCGCATGGCTCTACCACCCCTTTCAATCATATTAAGTCTTTTTCTTCAACATCTTTTCAACCAATAACCCTACAATTGTGACAAAGCACTGTAACCTTATACAGGATCACAGGTGAAACATTGCCTAGGAAGACGCACAAGTCAATATCCTCGCTTTGCACCTGGATCTCAGTATTTGATTGTCTGTGCAACACTTACAATTGCATATTCTTCAACCCCTAACCCTTTCCAACGCCCGCCAACAATCTTTTAGAACATCATTTTTTATCATCATTATTTTTTAGCAAACAAAGGTTTTATCTACAGTTCTCTTTTATAATGAATATCATAACTTTTAAATTAAACATAAGTTTTATTTTGATAATTTTTCAGATATATTCAAATAAACATCTTGTTATAGCCCTTTTTCCCTCACAGTTTTAATTAATTAAAATAAATTCTAATTACTTACCTGTGTTAGAGAGGCTTTACCCGCTTAAACCCGGATAAACCCTTTCACTCACGGGGCCCATCTATGATAATTTAAACCAATAACCCTATATTATGTAATACGTATAACAAGCTTGTCATGTTGTATATAGAACTAATTATAAACTACAACTAATTATACGCATAATTGACGTGTGTCCTTGTATCTCCAGATGTAATGTACTGAGGATGAATAAATAAAAATATATAATAGATTAAAAACTGAGTTAAGAGCAAGATTGAGCGAATCACAATGTAACTTCTAAAGTTAGATGGAAGCCCAGACAGGCGCCAGTGTGGACACGTGCAGAAAGGCAATACTTCCTGGTCCATTTCCTAGTTCCCTTCCTGGTCCAAAAAAGTTGTTTAAATAGGACCCCACGTAGCAACAGCCATTTTCAGTTCCAGTCAGTTCCCCATCTGCGTGTCGCCGGTTGTCACCAACTCATCGACGATGTAAAACAGTAAGAAAACTTCTCGATCTCCATCTTTGCTCTTGGCTCGCTTTTTATCTATTCAAGGAACTTTCTTTCAACTGTGTCTCTTCGTTTTTTGTGTGTGGACATTCCCCAGTTTTCCACTCTGCCTCGACCACGACTGCCTGTACCCTGTGAGAACTGTTAAAGATCCTACAAGGTGCAGAGAGGTACGGGAAAACTCTCCACCCCTGACTGTCCCTCGCGGTTACTACAGGTTTGACCCTCGGTTGCCACAACTTATAGCGAGAGTCGACGAGGTTCTACAACAGGCTTACCAAACACCAACACAATATTACAGAGAGTCGACAGGACCTCAACACAATATTACATATATATATTGATAAGGCACAATTTGGATTATAGATTATAAACACAAGGTAATAAGACCAAATCCAAATAAATAAATAGTGTGTGACGTCTCGGTAACAGCGTTGTTACCATCTTCAGACAAAAGTACTGAATGAGAAATTTCACCAAAGCATGTTTTTAAATAGTTCCTGTTATATCAATGTGTAAACAAGATAACAAATAAGAAGAAGATATTTATCTGAGAAACACAGATAATTATTGTTAGAATTTTTTTTTCAAATATAATAAAAAGCATATCTATAAATATCATTTATATTTCCTCTTTCTTCCATTCTGTTAATTGTAGCACATTTCTTTTGAATGAAAAATGCTTCTTTAAATTGTCTCTGAAAATAATTTTTCTCATAATCTAGTATATTTGTTTCTTTTAGGTTAAAATTATTATGTCCTGTGATTTTTCTATGTTCTACAAGTGCAGAATTATCAATTTTATCCCATTTCAGAGCATATACATGGTTTTTTCATTCTTTCTTTTAAAGTTCTGGATGTTTGTCCTACATAACATTGGTCACATTTTTCACATTTCACTTCATAAATTGAACCTGCTCTTTTTGGTATGTGAGTGTTCTTATGGTTGTTGATATATTGCGAGATAGGGTTACATGGTTTCCATGCAATGTTTATTTTTTCATACTTTTTGAATATATTAGCAAAATTTCTCTCTCTCTCTCTCTTGTAAACTTTTGGTTTATAAATAGCAATGTGATAAATTTGGCTTCTGTTTTTGCACTTTAGATTTTGAATTAAAGTATTATTCTCATATTTTTGGTTCATATCTTCTATTATTCTATTTATCAATTTGATGGGAAAATCTTCATTGATTAGTTATTTTTTGATGTTGATAATTTCTATATTTCTTTTAGTTGTATCATTAATGAGAGTGTAAAAGCTCTATATATAAGAGCTTTTACTAATCCTACTTTATATGTGGGATCGGGGCGCAATCCTGTCGACTCTCTATAGGATCGGGGGGAATCCTGTCAACTTTCTGTCGAAGTCTTGTTGAATCCTGGTGAATTGGGGTTGTGGGGTCGACTTGGGGTGTTGACTTACTGTGGGGTTGCTGTAGACTCACTGTAGAATCCTGTGAGAATTGTGTGGTTGAATGAATATGATTGGATTGGTGATTGATGGCGCAGTCTTGGTCGAATGGTGGTTTTCCACAGGGGAAGAACGAGCACACCTGGATGGGGTAGAAATAAGACCTTGCGAAAGGGAAAATGATGAGACTGACTGGAGGTATTTGGCCTATTACATGATGGAGCGGACACTACCTTGGTTGGAGCCTATGTTGAGCACACCTAGCTCGTAGCACGGTCACCTACCTTCTTTTTTTCTTGTCCGAGATCATCGTCATTAACTCTCTCGACTTCTCATTGGTGGAGATCCTTCCACGTGCTCTCTGATGATTCGCTATCAATTGGTCATGCTGAAAGGTGATTGGTTCTTGATTTGTCATGCTTAAATGTGATAGGCTTTTATGGGTTTTATGGGTCCAGGGCAGTGACCTTTACTTCCTGGAAGATGCAATCCTGTTAATTGTTCATTTCCTTTTCGCGAAGCCTAACTTTGTTTAAACCTTTTGAGGATAGATTGTGGTGGAGTTACATATTCCTATATACAGATTATCACAGATGCGTCCCCTACATATGAAGAATTCAAAAAGGGGTTGACTGAATTGAATTATGTGGGACAAAAAGTAATTTTGTGGGGAAAAATTAATTAGGAAGCACTGTGAGGCTATATACAAGTATCAAGGATGAAATAAAAAGGGTAAAAGCGAATTGCGCTGGTGAAATAATTGTTGAGTGGTTGAAGAGAAAAAAAAATGGTGCCTATATAATTATTCAGACTTGGTGTATGGAAAACTACTACATGGGAATTTTCTGTTAGGGCTTTGGGAAATCAAAGATTAAAAAAAAAGATAATTAAAAGAAAAAAATTGAATTCGCGTTGGTGGAATTGTTGAGTGTTTAAAAATATATATATATAAAAATGTTGTCTATCAATTATTCAGACTTGGTGTATGGAAAACTACATCAAGGGAATTTTCTGTTAGGGCTTTGGGTAATCAAAAAAATAATAATAATAATTAGAAGAAATCAAAGTGAATTCGCCTCGGTGGAATTGTTAAGTGGTTAAAAAATATATATAAAAATGGTGCCTATACAATTATTCAGACTTGGTGTATGGAGAGCTACAACAAGGGAATATTCTGTTAGGGCTTTAGGAAATCAAAGTAATATTTAAAAATATATAAAATAATAATTAAAAGAAATAAAAGTGGAGTGGTTGAAAAAATAAAATTGATTAAAATATAAAAAAGAAAGTTATTATATAAATGGTAAATATTTTTTTAAGCATTGATGATTTCAAAAATGAAAAAAAAAGTGAACAAATTGGGTGAGAGAAAAGTGAAAAAATAAAATGCATGTAGAGAGATACAAAAATATATCCTAATGGTGAAAGTTGAATGCCAGGATTGTATCTAGGTCACGCGGAGGCACTTCCGAGTTTTGATGCCCTTGTAGATTTTTTGTCCCTTGTGCGAATTTGTGGGTAAATGTTATAAGTTGTTTGTGAGAAATTTAGAAAATAATTGTGTAGTGTTGTCAAAGATCCTAAGGTCTGTTGTGTTGGGCGAAGTGTTGGATACATGTCTTATGTGGGTAAATATAGTAAGTTGGTGATAAGTGTTGGAAAATAATCGATATTTTTAATTCATTGGGGAATTGGTGGTGGTTCAAAAACCAAGGTGTGAACTTGTTAATGTTGACGCGACCATAGGTACTTTTTGGGCCAACCGAGCGCTGGCAACACTGCACTTTAATAATTTGTTTTGAATAATATTTGTATTAATATTAATTTGTGTGATTTTAAATAAATATTTCTTTCAATAAATATTAAATTATTCATCACTGTTTTCTACTTTAGGCCTCGCCATCCAGCGTTATGACTCAATTCTTCTGATTACTGCAACAAAGATATTGATTTATCAATTTATAATTTTCAAGTCAGTTTCCAGAGCATTACTGTAAAGCTAGGAGCTTTTAGTTCAGGTTAAGCCATCGACCTTGTATTGTCTTTTTTTCAAATTTAAGACAAGACAACATTTTGGCGCAGCCGACAGGATACAGATTGAAGAATTACTGATTACACAAAGGTGCAACTGTGAACCAGTGATTACTTCTCAGGATGGCTGACCAACCAGTTAGTAGTGCTGAACTGAAAAAGCTTAGGACGCCAGTGCGTGCAAGGTTCACCAAGGCGTTCAATGAGCTCGAAACAGAGATCAAGAAGAAGGAAGTCAAGAAGGCAGATGTAGAGAAAATCCTCCGCCGACTCCAGACCCACCATAAAAAGCTTTCAATATTGAACATGAGGATGGAAGAAGCTCTGCTCCGAGAATCAGCGTCTGAAGACATTTTCACTGCCGAGTACGAATCCGTTTGTGAGTACGAAGATAATTTCAGTAACATTATGACTGATTACGAGGCTCTTGCGGAAAAGGATGACATTAGTACAATCAGCGGCACAGCAGCAATGAACTATCGACTACCGAAGCTGGAGTTCAAGAAGTTTGGGGGAGAACCAAGAGAATGGATTACATTCTGGAGTCAGTTCAGCACGATTGACCGGGATCCACAGATGCCTCCAGAAACTAAGTTTCAGTATCTCTTTCAAGCCACCGCCGAGAACTCCGAGGCAAGAGAAGCAGTCGAAAGTTTTCCACCGAGTGCCGACAACTACCCTAAAGTCATCGAGTATATCAAATCACGTTTTGGAGAGGATGAAATGCTTGTTGAGATTTATGTACGTGACCTGCTTCAGAATGTGAGAGCCGAAGGTAAGATGTCTGTAGTGAAGCTTTACGATAGACTGGAGACACAACTGCGAGCATTAGAAACATTGGGCGTTGCTCGTGACAAGTTTGCGGCTATGCTGTACCCACTCGTCGAATCAGCGCTACCAGAGGACACCCTTAGAGTATGGGAACGAAGTCAATATACGGTGAGCGGAAGAGGAGTACAGGATAAGTTGACACAACTAATGACGTTTTTGAAGACAGAAGTGAAGGGCGAGAGTCGAGTGAATATGGCCAAAGCAGCGTTCAAGATCGACAACAATCAAGATGCGAAGGATGATCGATCAAACAAGAAATCTCTTTCTAAGAAGAATACTGGAAGTAAAATGCCGACGGCTACTGACCTCGCCAACACCACTCAGATGCGAAACAACTGCATCTTTTGTGGGAATGGTCACCCGAGTCAAGAATGCTACAGTGGACAGCGGATGCATCTACCAGAGAAGAAAGATAAGGCTAAAGGGAAGAATGTTTGTTTTTGGTGCCTGCTTCCTGGCCACGGATTCAAGAAATGCCGGATTTAGCCACGTTGTCCTGTCTGCGGAGGGAAGCATTACCCCATTATGTGTCCTACTTTGGAAGCCCAGAAGACTTCTCATCTCCAAAAAGCGGAACTAAAGGTTTCAAGGGAAAGTCCTGCAACAAAGCAAGAGACCGCCAATCAATTCACGTCAATAACTTTAAACAACGCTACCGTGGGAGGAGTCTATCTACAAACTCTGATAGTCAAGATAAGCGGACCAAAGGGAGGGCATAATGTTCGAGTGTTGCTTGACTGTAGATCCCAGCGGTCCTATATTTCAAAGAGAATGGTGGACGCACTGGGCCTAAAGAGAGTGCAGCAAGTTACACTTACCCACAATCTGTTTGGAGGCGGAGAAATTTGTCAAAAGAAGCACAATGTGTACAAATTAAATGTTTCCAGCCTCACAACAACGAATACATGGATGATCTCAAATTCTTGGATCAGGAAGTAATTTGCGGACACATCAGTCAAGTACAGGATCATACTATACTCAATGAGTTAAAAGCTCGAGGGATCAACTTGACTGACATATGCCAAGGTGAAGAGATATCAATCCACATGTTGATTGGTTCAGACTTGCTTAGCAGCATTCTGACAGGCAGAATGCAAATATTGCAAAATGGAGTTGTGGCAACAGAAACCAAGTTGGGGTGGACAGTAATGGGACCAGCAATAGGGAAAGACATGGAAGATTCATGCCTGATCGTGACTTCATTTCACGTTAACAGTTTCGACGTTCAGGATTTATGGAAATTAGATGTGCTTGGCATCATGGATGCAGCAGAAACAAAATCTAGGAAAGATTTAATCGAAGCCTCCAACACTCATTTCAAGGAGACTGTGAAACGAGACGAAAGCGGAAGGTACATCGTGTCACTACCATGGATAGCTGGACATCCACCAGTTCCGGTCAATCGCCGAACTACAGAAAATAGATTGCTGACTACAACAAGGAATGTCCAGGGCAAGATGCTGTATGAGAAGTATGATACTATTTTTGAGGAGTGGGAAAAGGAGAGATTCATCGAGGAAGTTGAGGATAAATGGGAGGAGTGCAGTTATCTTCCTCATCGCCCAGTGCTCAAGGATAGTCACACCACTCCTATTCGTCCAGTATTCGACGCAAGTTGCAAGAAAAAGGGGCTCCCATCATTAAATCAATAACTGGTAAAAGGAGACAACCTGATTGAGCTCATTCCTGATTTGCTCTTGCGGTTTAGACTTGGAAAGTATGGAATCATTGCAGACATGCGAAAAGCTTTTCTCCAGATTCAGGTTCGAGAAGAAGATCGTGAATTCCTTCGGTTCCTTTGGTGGAAAAAGGACCAGAAGACACTAAAATTTTACAGGCATTGCCGAGTAGTCTTTGGCCTTACCTCAAGTCCTTTTCTGCTAGCTGCAACCATTAAGTATCATTTGAGCCTGCCGCAGTTTCAAGATAATAGGTGCGCAGAACTTCTTGCCCGAAGTTTTTACGTTGACAACTGCATTCTTAGTTTGTCATCTACACATGATGTCAAAATATTTATCAAGGAATCCTCCGACATCATGATGCAAGCCAAATTTGAGTTACGAGACTGGATGTGGAATGAACCTGGAATCACAGAACAAGATCCAGCCTCTATTTTGGGTATGAAATGGCACCTTCAGACTGACACTATTGCCATTAATGTGCAGTCATTGAAAAATATAGATGAAGAAAAATCAATCACAAAGAGAAGTATCTTGTCAGCCTGCCATCGCATTTTTGATCCGATTCAATTTACCTGTCCAGCTACAATCAAGATTAAGAAGATGGTTCAAGATGCTTGGAAGGAGAATAAATCATGGGATGAACAGCTGAACGAAGACAGACGGGTCGAGTTCATAAAATGGAGGAAGCAAGCTTTAGAATTGGATCAGATCAAGATACCTCGATGGATCTTACCTATCAAAGGAAGAACAACATTGCACGTGTTTTGTGACGCTTCAGCTATAGCGTACGCAACGGTGATCTTCATGCGAAAAGAGAATGCGTCAGTCATAGTAGTGCGATTCGTTGAAGCAAGAAATCGACTGGCAACTATTAAGAGGATCACGATTCCACGACTGGAACTATTAGCCTGTTTGATTGGAGCACGACTGTTGGTGCATGTTCTGGAAAATTTAGATGAAAGTCCGGAGAAGATTCAATGTTGGACAGACTCCAGTCCTGCCCTATACTGGATACAACAACAAGAGAATTGGGCTCAGTTCGTTTCCAACCGTGTCAAGGAGATCACAACACTTACGAAGAGTGAAGATTGGAACCATGTCGCAGGGGAACACAATCCAGCAGATCTCCCATCCCGTGGTGAATCCCCATCGAAATTCACAAAATCCGGATAGTGGGAGGGACCAAAATGGCTTCAGGAAAAGAAAGAAGACTGGCCAGTATCAAAAGTACAGTATGATCTGGAAGCCATTGAAGAAGAGAGGAGGAAGACTGTGGTGGCTGGATTTGTAGCCAAAAAGCCCGAGGAGAATCCATGGTATCTGAATCTATACGAGGGAAAACGTGAAGTGACTCTAACACAAATACTGAGAGTAATCGCGTGGATGCTACGTTTCAAGCCCTCTGAATTCAAAGGAGATATCATCTCACAAGAGAAGCTAGACAGTGCTGAAAAGTCCCTAGTTAAGATAATACAGAGTGAATCGATCGGTGAGGAAGATCCCAAGATGAAGCAGCTACACGCGTTCCAATATAAAGAAGGATTATGGAGAGTGAAAACGAGGATAGTGAATCGAAATGACGATGAACTGTTCCGATTGCCAATTTTGATCCCAACGAATCATCCGGTTACAGAGCTAATTGTGAAATCAGTCCACGAGAAAATGTACCACTGTGGAGCCCAGACGCTGCGATCAGTACTAAGAGAGAAGTTCTGGATTCCAAAAGCTCGACAACTAGTTCGTCATGTAATTAATAAATGTCCTCGCTGTCGACGATTTGAAACCAAGCGAGTCGACGTACCAGAAGCATCGTTGCCTCAACATCGCGTACGAGATGTTGTGGTTTTTGAGGTGACAGGAATTGACCTCGGAGGACCTTTATATCTGGAAGATGGACAGAAGGTTTGGTTCGTCATCTTCACCTGTGGCGTATACCGTGCGGTCCACCTCGAACTGGTGACTTCCTTATCGACGGAAGCATTGGTGGGAGCAGTAGAGAGGTTCGTAGCAAGACGAGGTTGCCCTGCAGTCATCTACTCAGATAATGGGACGAATCTAGTTGGACTCCGGAACGAGCTTTATCGAGTTAATTTTGGAGTGAAATGGAAGCTCACTCCTCCGGCAGCACCGTGGTGGGGAGGTTGGATCGAGAGAATTGTTGGACTCACCAAAATGCTGCTTCGAAGATTGCTGGGAAAACGTGTTGTCAACTACGAAGAAATGGTGACGATCCTCGAAAACTGTGAACGAGTTATCAACGCGCGACCACTCACCTACATTGCTGAGGACAATGATGACCTTGTGCCATTAACCCCAGAGATGTTCCTTCGAGAACCAAGAACTGAAGGAGAGATTGATCTAAATGAATTCAGGTGTAACTTTGGGAAGAGCTATGAGAAACGCAAACGACTCCTGAAGGAATTCCGTAAGAGGTTCAGAAGCGAGTACCTAGGATTGTTGGTGCATCACGACAATCGCAAGAAACAACGATAGTTAAAAGTTGGAGATATCGTCCTTGTGGAGGTTGAAAACAGGAAGCAAATAAACTGGCCTATGGGAAAGATTACGAAGGTGTTTCCTGGAACTGACAATGCGCGAAGACTTGTGGAAGTTAAGACTAAGTATGGATTCATGAAGCGTGCAGTTCAACGATTGTTCCCACTTGAAGTACCATCTGAGGATGTAGAGCAAGGCGACGGGGAGCTTAAGCCAGCGGAGGATGAGATCGTCAGGGAGAAAACACCCGGTGTGGAGTCCGTGTCAGTGCAAGAGAAAACTACTCCAGTAAAAGTAGGGAAAGTTTACACGCGTTCTGGAAGAAAAGTCAAGTTACCGATTAGGTTTAAGTGAAGTTTGAGAGAAAATTTAATCATAAAACATTCTGTTAGATTTGAGATAATTCCTTCTTTGTTTTTTTAAAATTAATATTGACCTTATAGCAAAGTTCAAAAGGTCAAGGTGGGAGAGTGACGCGACCATAGGTACTTTTTGGGTCAACCGAGCATTGGCAACACTGCACCCGCTGCCCCCCGCGCATGCGCGAGAAAAAAAGAATACCCCGCATCTCCGGTAAACAAAGCTGTCTCGACGCCAACGTTTGGTTTTGACAGGCCTGAAAAAGAACTATCTCTCATAAATTTTAATAATTGGTTTTGAATAATATTTGTATTAATATTAATTTGTTTGATTTGTTTGATTTTTAAAAAAATATTTCTTCCAATAAATATTAAATTATTCATCACTGTTTTCTACTTTAGGCCTCGCCATCCAGCGTTGTGACTCAATTCTTCTGATCACTGCAACAAAGATATTGATTTATCAATTTATAATTTTCAAGTCAGTTTCCAGCATTACTGTAAAGCTAGGAGCTTTTAGTTCAGGTTAAGCCATAGGGACCTTGTATTGTCTTTTTTTTCAAATTTAAGACAAGACAACAAATGTAAAAAATCGAGGTGTATATTCATTGTGAGATTACTTAGGATTCCCTAGCTGTGGGGATGGTATAAACGACATTCGGTGACAGCCAAGATGGCAGACGTTTTTTAAGTCGGGAGGCCAGCGAGGTCCGTGACCTCAATTGAAATGGAGTCATCGGCTGACCTGAAGAAGGGGGGGATGGAGGGGCCTGTGCGGGGGAACTTTCTAAATTGGTCCAGACTTCCTCCCTTGACTGATCTGGGGCTATCTAAATGTCCGATGGAAGTTTTCTCCCAGGGTGTCCAGGACGAGAATTAGAAACGTATGGAAGGCACTACCTATATTGTTACATCATGATTAATGGCGTATTTCTTATATCAGTTTTAATATATTTGAAATTTAAATTATATATTTATTTATTTTTATATAAAATATTCTATGATATTTATTTAAAACAGATTATTAATTTATCATCATTTGTATTTAGGTACACTGTGACTTCACTGCTCTCTTTGATGTGAGAAAATAAAGAAAGGATTCTGGTGGCTACTTAAAGAAGACTTATCTCGTTATTCCCTTTTATAAATTTCTAGGATGGTTGAAACACGCTCTGGTAAGATGCAGGACCCAGCACAGGAGAGAATCCAGGCTGAAGAGTCTGCCAAGCCGCAACCTGGTGCAACAATTGGTAGAGATGCTAGTTCCGACCCAGTTGTCCTGAATCCCAACATCGACATCCCCAAGTATGATGGAACGGAAGACCCTCGCCCATGGATTGAATCTCTTGAAGAAATTGGCTTCTTGTACCATTGGGCAGACTACATTATCTCTCGTTATGCCGCCATGAACATGACGGGAAGCGCTAAAACCTGGTTGAATTTACACAAAGCTAGTTTCACGAGCTGGGAAAATATTAAAATCCGCCTCATTCAGGATTTTTCTTTGGACGCGAATAAAGAAGAACTTAGAATGAAGCTCAACAGAATGCAACACTGGAATGAACCAGCAATCAGGTTCGCGGAAGACATTCTAGTGTTGTGCAACAAGGTTGACCCCGCAATGGAAGAAGAAACAAAAATTGAACATGTTATTGGAGGACTGAAAAAAGAGTACTCATTCGCGCTCTACCTGAACCCTCCTAAAACGACCGATGACCTTCTTGTCGTGTGCAAGAAAATGGATTATTTTGAAAAGAAGTATCGGGAACGTGTGGAGAAATCCAGAAACCTATATAACGGTCCACGCTATTCTAGACCCCAACAACAATCGAGGTACGTGCCGCCGACTGCCGCACGAAACTACCAGACCACTTCCAGGCCCCAAGCCCCTGTTTCCAATAATTACAAGAACGACTCCCCTCCTACCCCCAGACAGTATCGAAACAACTTCCCCCAGCCCTCTACCCGTAGACGTCCTTATAATCCTAACTTTGTGCCGAAACCAAACCTTCAGAGAAACACTTACAATAAAAGCCAAGAAGTGAGCAAAAATAGGACGGAAGATGGAAGACCAATCTGCTTTAAATGTAACAAGCCAGGGCACGTGGCCCGTTATTGTAGGGTCAAGTTTATAAGAATCCTAGAAGAGGATCCAGCAGATACCCAAGAGAAGGTCGAAGGAAAAATGCCAAATGAATGAAACATCAGAGAAATCAGGACCTCGGCTTTATGCTGATGTATGTCATAGCACACAGACAAATATTCCTACCCGGAATAGATATTCCGTGTTGGAAGATTTAAACTAAGCGTCGCGCCTGAATCTGTCAATCAAAGCAAGTCGACCATAAACGGAATCAAGAAGTTGGACCCTAAATACAAATTAAAAATTAATGTGGACAAGATAGGGACTTTTGAAGCTTTGGTTGATACAGGTGCTGACCTCTCAGTGGTCGACCTCAGAACGGCCCTCGATACAGGCCATGGTATAAGTAAACTCGCAAAAATTTGTGCAGGACCCGATGGAAAAAAATTGGACATGGTAGGAAGTATATTTTTAAATATAAAAATTGATGACGAAACATTATCACACAACTTTGTGATATTGAAAACGCATTTACGGACATTAATTCTTGGGAGAGATTTCCTTAAGAAAATAAAGGCAAAAATAGATTGTAAGCAAGAAACTATAAAATATGATTTGACGAATAATCATGACGAAATCAATTTTGAAATGTTGAAAATAAAGAGTGCCAAGGATTCCATTGTACCGGAATGTTCCATGAAATTGATCAAGGCATTGGTAGAAACAGAGGATGGAGAATATATTATCGAAGAGAGCAGCAAAATGTTTCAAACAAATGGACTTCGTCTAGCAAGAAGCTTGATCAATGTTATAAATAGGGAAACACACATCTGGATAACTAATCCGTATCCTCGACCGTTAAAAATAATGAAAAACCAAACATTGGCTTTTGGAAGTAGTCCAGCGAAAATAAATGTGAGTCGAGAAAGAGAGGTAGAAAAGAACGAAGAACCTAGATTCCAAATAAACGAAAATCTTTCACCAAAGGAACAGAAGGAGTTAAAACAAGTTTTAGAAAGGTATGGAGATCTTTTTTCTTCGAGATTAGGGAGAACCAATTTGGCAAAACATCGGATAGACACAGAAGACGCGAAGCCAATTAAACACAAGCCTTACCGGGTAAGTGCTAAAGAACGAGATATTATAAAAGAGCAAATTGACGAGATGCTTACAGAAGGCATAATTAGGCCATCTTCTAGCCCCTGGTCTTTTCCAGTAATATTGGTCAAGAAGCGAGATGGTAAATACAGATTTTGTGTGGACTACAGAAAACTGAATAATGTGACGGTAAAAGATGTCTATCCGATCCCTAGAATAGACGAAGTTATGGATACTCTCCAAGGATCTACACACTTCTCAGCAATAGACCTCAGATCTGGATATTGGCAAGTTGAAGTCGAAGAAAGAGACAAAGAGAAAACAGCTTTCACTACAGCGCATGGATTATATGAATTCAACGTGATGCCTTTTGGACTTTGTAACGCGCCTGCTACCTTTGAGAGAAATATGGAGAATATGCTTGGAAATCTGAGATGGCAAATTTGTTTGTGTTATCTGGATGATGTTATCATATATAGCCCGGATTTTCCAACGCACCTCAAAAGACTTGAAGCTGTTTTTAGATGTTTTCGTGAATCTAATTTAAGGTTAAACGACAAAAAATGCCGATTTGCTTTTGAAGAATTGGAGATTCTCGGCTATATAACGAGCAAACATGGTATAAAACCCGCGGAACATAACATCAAAGCTGTCAGAAATTTTCCTCGGCCCAAAAAGGTCAAAGAAGTACAATCCTTTTTGGGAATGTGTTCATATTATAGAAAATTTATCAAAGACTTTTCAAAAATTGCTGACCCTTTGACCAACCTTATAAAAAAAAGTGTATCATTTACCTGGACAGAAAGACAAGAGGAAGCGTTTCAAACCCTAAAAACAGCACTATTAAGTCCACCAATTTTAGGTCACTTCAATCCAAATGCACCTACTTATGTTCATACTGATGCGTCCAACATCGGCATAGGTGCAACACTTGTCCAAGACATCGGTGGTGAAGAGAAGGTGATCTCATATTTGAGTCGTACCCTAAGTAAAGCGGAGCAAAATTATTCAACCACTGAAAAAGAATGTCTGGCCGTTGTCTGGTCAATGTCAAAATTACGACCCTACCTTTATGGAAGACACTTTAAAATAGTAACAGACCATCACGCCTTGTGCTGGCTCAAAAACTTGAAGGATCCAACAGGTCGATTGGCAAGATGGGCATTGAAAATTCAAGAATATGACTTCGATATAATACATAAATCGGGAAAGAAGCATCTGGACGCCGATGGCTTATCTAGGGGGCCCTTACCAGAAACTGATTGGGATGAGGATTTTGAAAGGCTATTTTTAAATCAAATAACAGACGAAGAGGATAAATTTATCGAAAGTGTTAAGAAAAACCTTAATGGAAGCAGGCGATCAATTGCGCAAAACTTTAAAGAAGAAGATGGATGCCTCTTTAAGAAAAACCCGAACCCTGAAGGCAGGGCGTGGTTGCTTGTGGTTCCAGAGAATAAAAAGAGAGAAATTATGAAAGAATATCACAATCATATGTCGAATGGCCATCTGGGCGTCGCCAGAACCATGTACCGAATAAAGAGTAAATACTTTTGGCCATCCATGCTAAAGGATGTCTCAGAATTCGTTAAGACGTGTCACCTTTGCCAAAGTAGGAAAGGCTCAAACCAATTACCTTCTGGACTACTACAGCCCATCCCCCCAGCCAACTTTCCTTTCGAAAGAATTGGAATTGACTTTGTTGGTCCACTACCATCTACGAAAAACAGGAAAAAATGGATAATCGTGCTGTCGGACTACTACACTAGATATGCAGAAACAAGAGCAGTCTCGGAAGCAACAGTGAAAGAAGTTTCTAAATTTCTAGTAGAGGATATTTTTCTTCGGCACGGAGCCCCACAATATCTTATTAGTGACAGAGGCTCTCAATTTACCAGTAATTTAATGAAAGAGGTGATGAAAACGTGCAAGATTAAACATTGCTTCACAACGAGCTATCATCCCCAGACTAATGGATTGACAGAGCGGTTAAATAGAACATTGATCAATATGCTCAGTATGTATGTGAACACTGATCAGAAAAATTGGGACGAAATACTCCCATTCATCACTCACGCTTACAATACTACAATTCAGGAAACCACAGGATATTCTCCCTTTTTCCTGATGTTTGGAAGAGAACCCACGTCTCTTTTGGACGACAGGAATATCTCGGTGGACATTGACAAAGATGATTATGATGAATACATAAAACATCACTTAGACAAAATAAACAGAACAAGAAAATTAGTTATTAACAACACAATAAAGACTCAAGAAAGAATGAAAAAGAACTATGACAAGAAACACATGGAAAGAAGCTACGAACCAGGAGAATTAGTAGCAGTTTGGACACCAATTAGGAAAATAGGAAAGTGTGAGAAACTACTGAGAAAATATTTTGGCCCATATAGAATATTAAAGAAGCTGTCCAACGTAAATTACTTAATTGAACCAAAAGATAATCCTGGCCAAGACCCATTGATTGTCCATGTCTCAAGAATCAAACCCTATTTTGAAAGAATTGATGAGGTCAATCACGAGGACGTGACGACCTCTGGAGAGGGGGAAGTGTTACATCATGATTAATGGCGTATTTCTTATATTAGTTTTAATATATTTGAAATTTAAATTATATATTTATTTATTTTTATATAAAATATTCTATGATATTTATTTAAAACAGATTATTAATTTATCATCATTTGTATTTAGGTACACTGTGACTTCACTGCTCTCTTTGATGTGAGAAAATAAAGAAAGGATTCTGGTGGCTACTTAAAGAAGACTTATCTCGTTATTCCCTTTTATAAATTTCTAGGATGGTTGAAACACGCTCTGGTAAGATGCAGGACCCAGCACAGGAGAGAATCCAGGCTGAAGAGTCTGCCAAGCCGCAACCTGGTGCAACAATATGGAAGATGGCTTCCTGTAATTGGTAAAGCCTTTGGGGCTGTTGGGCATATAGTCCCAGGTAGATTACTATGGTTAATGGGGCGAGGGAGTATGCATAGTCAGAAGGCAGATAGAAAATATTAAATGGAATATGGGGAATCTGCACATGTTCTGCAGTATGTTCTCCATGAGTGGAGTTCTCTGCGGGTCATGTTGTAATACATTTGTTGTGGCGGACTGGATGGAGGATTATATATAATTGGATCTATCTGTGGAGGTGTGATGGACTGTACTTGGACTGTATCGAAGTCTCTTTGGAGAGGTTGGTTGGGTCTATCGATATGCTCTGTCAATTGGCAGGTTGGACAGGTTTTGACCTTTTGTGCAATGGCTTGTGACATGCCCTGGCAATAATATTGAGCGGAGATGAGTTTCGTCATCTGTGAGATGCCTAGGTGGTTTAATTGTGTGTGTACTGATTGAAGTAGTTCGTTGGTGAGTGTTTTTTGGGAGTATTATTTTGGTTACACCTTGGCGGGAAATGGTATGAAGTCTGTTGTGATCAATGGTCAGTTTAGAATCTCCAGATGGAGAAAGCTGATGGCTCTTAATAAGGGGGGCGTCAAAGAAGCCACAGAATGGGTTACGAGAGAGGAGGTCCGCTTCATATTGTTGTGCTCCTTTTATGTAACGAAACTCATATTCGTAGCTTGACAGCCGTAAGCTCCATTGGAATAATCCGCCTGACGGGTTTTTGATCGTCTTCAGCCATTGCAATGCGTGATGGTCAGTAAATATGGTACATTTTTTGCCCATCAAATAGACGCGGAATTTGTCCACACTCTCAACAATTACTAGGTATTCTAAATCAGAGATGGACTAATTCCGTTCGTGTGAACGTAGGACGCGGCTGAAGTATTGGACTGGGTAGGTATTCCAATCAGGGTGGACCTGTTTGAGGACGCCTGCTATGCCGAGTGTTGAGGCGTCAGGGTACACCTGGCACGGCAGACTTTCCTGGTAAAAGTGTAAAATGGGGTGTGTGGTGAGGCTTTCCTTCAGGCTAGTGAACGCTTTCTGGCATTTGTCATCCCAAACCCACGTGACATCCTTTTTGAGAAGGTTGTTAAGTGGCGTCCGCAAGCGGGCGTAGTCTGGAATGAATTTGTTATAAGCGTTCACCGCGCTTAAGAAGGATCGCAACGTTTTGCGGTTGTTTGATGGTTGGATGGCGTGAATGATGTCTATGTTTCGTGTCCTTGGTGTGATGGTACCGGCAGTGATTGTGCATGTGTCTGAGAGGTGTTTCTAATTTTTTGTGTGAGTGTCGCGTTTGTTGTGATGTTTACGCTTGTGACGGGGTTGTGGTGGTGTGTGGTCACGAGTGTACCTAACGTGAGGGTGGTCCAGTTGGACTGGCAATGTTTGGACATTTGTGTGGTTATTTTGGGCCATAGTGGCCTTGTGTATAGAGGGCGTATAATAAGGGCAATTGGACCTGGTGAAAAAATTGTGTGCGTGCGCGTGACGTGATACAGATTGGCATGGTGGCAAATGGTTTTTGACCAATGGATGCGCGTATTTGGTGCCGTATGCGGACGGTTTGTGTGCCATGGCAGCCCTTTGTGACCCCGCTTGGCATTCCCAATAGGCGCATTCATTTTAGTATATGAGAAAAATGGTGGGTGGTAGGATGCAATGGGGCGGCGAGTTGGAACATAGTGCCTTGGTTGAAATCTATTGTTATTTTAAAGTTTCGGAGGGTATTTATACCGAGAATTCCAAAAGGTAGAGGTGCTTCCACCACATTGAAATTCTCGTTTTTGGTTATTTTACCTATTGTCAAGGGGAGGGTTATTAGACCTAAAGTCGGTACAGGGCCGTTTATGGCCTGAAGGTCTATGGGTTGTTTTTTAAGTTACAATTGAGGGAGGTTAAATTTTAACATGTTGTAAAGGTTATGGGGCACTATTTTCAAACTTGCGCCCGTGTCAATTAGGAAAGGGGGTGAGAGTTCATGGGTCATGGATAGTTTAATCGTCAGCTGGCTGACGAAAGTCGGGGCCTTTCTACCTGGCTGACGAAAGGCTGGGGTGTCTCGGGCGGCTTGGGCTTGGTCTTGTGGTGGATGTTGGGCGGGGCGCACTGCTCGCGCGCTCACGTGTGGAGCGGGTTTGTGGCAGCACTCAGAGTGCCAGTGATGGGCGCCGCATAATTTGCAGTTCGACGGCGGTGCAGGTGCAGTGCACGCACCTGATCTTCTTGGTGTGCTGATGTATGGGCCCGACATGTTGGGCGATTGTTCCTCGTGGTAACGCGGAGTTGGTGCGCTTGCTCCGCGGATCCGTTGCACCAGCTGGTACCACTCTCCCAGGTTCTCAGGCGGTACCACGCGGACAAGGCGCTTGTCGGAGAGCGGCAATCCCTCCGTCAGCGTCTCGAGGAATACCTCCTGTGGGAGACCCAGTTGCATGCCCAGCGCTGTCTTCCCTCGGTAGTACTCCTCTAGGTTTACCTGCCCAGCAAGCTTCAGGGCGAAGTACTTGGCGAAGGACGCCTCGTTGGATTCCGGGTAGAGGTCCTGGAAGGTTCATCTCACCTGGAAGTAGGTCTAGGTGGCCATTCGGATTTTCCTGAAGATCTCCAGGGGTTGGCGCGTCAGGTAGCTAGGCAACCTGAGCAACTTTTCGGGGGTGGTCACGAGGGCTCCGTCCATCTTCCGGTCGTAGGCCTGGAAGAATTGTCGGGCGGCGTAAGTTACATCGAAGGGAGGGATGTCCGCTTCCTCGTGTTGGGTCGGCCGCAGCTCTGCCAGGATGGCGGTCAGCTGCAGTAGAACCTCCGCCAGAAGCGTGTCGGTTCTATTTCGGCCACGGAAGCTGCCTCTCTGTTCTCCCCTTTCGCGTCTTGTTCTCGCTCGTTTTCCTTCATATCCTCGTTTTCCATCGACTCTCTGTGGGACTGGGGTGTATCCTGTCGACTCTCTGTGGGATCGGGGCGCAATTCTGTCGACTCTCTGTCGAAGTCCTGTTGAATCCTGGTGAATTGGGGTTGTGGTGTCGACTTGGGGTATTGACTTACTGTGGGGTTGCTCTGGACTCACTGTAGTATCCTGTGAGAATTGTGTGGTTGGGTGGATATGATTGGATTGGAGATTGATGGCGCAGTCTTGGTCGAAGGGTGGTCTTCAACAGGGGAAGAACGGGCACACCTGAATGGGGTAGAAATAAGACCTTGCGAAAGGGAGAATGATGAGACTGACTGGAGGTATTTGGCCTTTACATGATGGAGCGGACACTATCTTGGTTGGAGCCTATGTTGAGCACACCTAGCTCGTGGCACGGTCACCTGCCTTCTTTTTTTTTTCTTGTTGGAGATCATCGCCATTAACTCTCTCGACTTCTCATTGGTGGAGATCCTTCCACGTGCTCTCTGATGATTCGCTATCAATTGGTAATGCTTAAAGGTGATTGGTTATTGATTTGTCATGCTTAAATGTGATTGGATTTGTACCTCCATTGTCGCCATGATTGCAATCCTCCAGGAAGAAGAAGGCCTTTGGACTTAGGTTTTATGGGTCCAGGGCAGTGACCTTTACTTCCTGGATGATGCAATCCTGTTAATTGTTCTTTCCCTTTTCGCGAAGCCTAACTTTTTAAAAACCTTTTGACGATACATTTTGCATCGACTGTGGTAGGGTTACATATTCCTATATACAGATGATCACATATATATATATACAAAGCTTAATTACATCTATTAAATCTTAATTGCAAAAGAGTTTCATTGAATAAAATAAACATAAGGTTTTTAAAATTAAATATGTTCAATTTGCTTATAATTTTTTTTAAAGATACCAATCCCAGGAAGATTATCAAACATTATTTTATTAATTTACAAGAGTGAGAACATATATCCCTATATATATAAAGATCAGTGTATGTATATGAATGTATTTAGTAATTTAAACCAACAACTCTATATTGTATAATATTTATACAAGATTGTCATGTTGTATAATAGAAACACATATATAAATAATTATACGCATGATTAACATGTATCATTGCATCACCATATGTGATGTACTTTGTACAACCCGAGGATGAATGAATAAAACTATGTAATAGATTAAGAGCTGAGCTAAAGCAAGATTGCGATATAAGTCCAAAAACGTCTAAAATCGATATAGAAGTTCAACAACCCTAAAGAGGAATTTGGCAGGCCGTTGCCATCAGGTGAAAGTCCATACTCCCGCATACCTCCCCTCTCGGCAAAAATATATAAGACTTCTGCCCTAGCCGAAAAGATAGTCACTTCACCATCAGCGTGTGCCCTCGTCAGTTGTACCCAGGTCCACCTCATCGACCATGTAGAACAGCAAAAATTATTTTATCTCCATCTTGCTCTTAGCTCGACTTTTATCTGTTCACGGAACTTTCCTACTACAACTGTGTCTCTTCGTTTTTTGTGTGTGGACATTCCCAAGCTTTCCACTCTGCCTCGACCACGACTGCCTGTACTCTGTGAGAACTGTTAAAGGTCTTCCAAGGTGCAGAGAGGTACTGGAAAAGTCTCCACGCCCTGATTGTCCCTCTCGGTTTCTACAGGTTTTCTTCTCTCGGTTACCACACCGCAGCGAGAGACCCTCGGTTATCACAGCTATGCATGTTTGTCGGCTATACGCGTAAACAATATGTAACTAATCTGGCTGAAATTTTAACAGCATATAGTTTAATCTGAAAAAACGCATGGGCAAATTTTCAGACTTCTATCTCGAATATCCTTAAAGTTATTGAAAGTTTATTAACAAATTTTCCCTATTTCACTCGCAACCAGCGCCTCACGGCGGTAACTTCGATAAATAAAGTTGAGGAAGGATGGACCACGTGGGGCGACAGGGATTGGTGGGGCGAAACGTTTCACAAAAGTGACCTTGAGTGACTTAATGATGACGTAGGGGCAAGAAATCTCTTGCTATCATTTTATGTATACTGTCACGTAGAAAATAATTTAAACAGAAGCAGTTGATGTTAAAATTAAGTAAAGGTTTATTCTTAGTAAGAGAGTCTCGATCCACTCAGCCGAGACGATCGAATAAATAGATAAGAACCAACAACAAGTATGCAAAACGGCCTGTTTTGCATAAAACAAAAATTTAAAAAAAAAACGATATAAATTTTTACATATATAAAAGTTTTTGGAAATAGAGCAATCCATAAATAAATTTTTAATTAAAAAGCATATATTGGATAAAAATATATGCCTTTTTAATTAAATATATAAAATGATTGTCACACTTTTCCCTCCTTTAAAAAGAAACAGCGTCCCGCTGTTCAATTGAAGGTTATTGACCAATTTGCATCCGTCTAGCTCGTGATCTTGTCACAGGGCCTTATATCGGTTCTGGGTCGGAGAATCTTCGTTTCAGAACAGGTTCCTTGTTTGGAGTTGTGAGCCAGATATTTCTTTTTGAAGTAGTGGATACAAATATGGCTTCATTCTAAGTAATTGTACTGTGTCTCTTGCTCTACGACGTTTTGGAGAGTCAGCAATGGCCTCAATTTCGTAATTGACGGGGGACAATTTTCTTGTAATATGGTAGTGACCGAAGCATTTTTTATAAGCTTTTCTGAGAGTCCAACTTTATTCACTGGGATAAAGAGCCATCAGATATATCCCACATTATAATGCACGGGTCGATATTTCCTGTCATAGTATTTTCTGTCTTTTTCTTGACCCCGATAGAGATATAGTTGTGCAAGGTGTCGGGCTTCTTCAGCTGTGTTAATGAAATGTTGAACATAATCACCAACATCATCATTGTCGTGATATGGAAGGAGTGAATCTAAAGTGGTTTCGACCTCGCGGCCATGCACTAGAAAGAAGGGACTGAAGCCTGTAGTTTCTTGCTTTGCGGTGTTATAAGCAAATGTTACAAATGGCAGAACTTCGTCCCAGTTTTTCTGTTCCACGTCAACATACATGGAGAACATGTCAACATGTCATGTTTTGTTTAATCTTTCAGTTGAACTATTAGTCTGCGGATGATAGGCTGTAGTCTTGAGATGACTTATTCCACTCAAAAAAATTTATTTCCTTAATTATTTGGGACATAAAGTTCGTACCACGGTTGGTATTATCTGCAGAGGAGCTCCGTGTCGGAGAATAATTTTTTCGACAATAAATTTAGCAATTTCAATGGCTCCTGCGTCTGGAATCGCCTTTGTAGTTACAAATAGCGTCATATATTCAGTGCATACGATAATCCATTTGTTGCCCAGATTCGTAACAGGAAATCTCCTTAATAAATTAATTCTTATCTTTTGAAAAGGAAAATTTGCTGGTGAGATAGGCATAAGTTGTCCAGGCGGTCGTTGTGGAACACTCTTCCTGCGCTGGCATTCTCTGCAATGAGCTATATACTAACGAATGGTCTTATACATACCTTCCCAAAAGAATATTTTACGTGCCCGATCATAAGTTTTGGCAAAACCCTAGTGACCAGCAGTAGGTGCATCGTGAAGATTTATGATGATTTCCAGCCGCATTTGCTATGGAAGTACAAGAAACCGTTGCCTTCCATATGGCTCGTAGTTTCTTTTATAAAGTACTCTGTCCACAACTTCGAAGCCTCTAAAATGTAAAGTTTGTTCGATTTTGTCTATGATCTTTAATAAATTGGGATCTCGACTTTGTTCTACACGAATATCGATAATCGATATTATATTTGGAAATTCTTCTTGCTCTTCTGGCAAAGGCTTCCTTGATAAACAGTCGGCGTCTTTATGTTTGCGCCCACTCTTATATACTACGGTGAAGTCGAACTCTTGCATCCTGAGTGTCCATCTAGCGAGTCGTCCGGAAGGATCTTTAAGTCCTGCAAGCCAGCACAATGAATGGTGATCTGTAACAACTGTGAAATTTCGGCCAAAAAGGTAGGGTCTAAATTTTTATGTGGCCCAAACAACCGCAAGCAGTTCTTTTTCAGTCGTAGAATAATTCTTTTCAGCCTTTGTAAGGGTCCTGGATGCAAAAGCTATTGGTCTTTCAGTACCTCCTTGTATTTGGATCAACACTGCTCCAATGCCATATCCACTGGCGTCGGTGTGTATATGGGTCTCGGCGTTTTCAATAAAGTGCCCAAGAACAGGTTCAGAGGTTAAAGCTTCTTTAAGGATCTCGAAGGCATTTTCTTTTTCTTTATTCCAACAGAATTTGACATCGTATTTCAAAAGGTCATTCAGATGTTTAGCTTTGTGGGAAAGGTTTTCCACAAATCGTATATAATAAGAGCACAATCCTAAAAAACTTCTGATATCAGGTATACTTTTAAGAGGCGGAAACTTTAAAATGGCTTCAACCTTTTCGGTATCTGGGTGTATTCCATTTTCATTGACAATGTGTCCTAGTATTTTTGATTGTCTTGAGCCAAATAGACATTTTTCATGGTTCACATTCAATCCAAATTGTTGAAGGCATTCCAGAACAACTTCTAACCTTTTTAGATGTTCTTCAAAGGAAGGGCCATAAACCACTATATCATCCAAATAGCAAAGACAGATGTTCTATTTTAGTCCTTTCAAAACGGTTTCCATCATCCTATCAAATGTAGCCGGTGCGTTACAGAGGCCAAATGGCATTACCCTAAATTCGTATAGACCACCAGGTGTAATGAATGCAGTCGTCTCTCTATCATGCTCATCCACTTCAATTTGCCAATAGCCAGTTCTTAAATCCATACTTGAGTAATATCTGGCTCCCGATAAATTATCCAAAGCATCATCAACCTGTGGTAATGGATAAACATCTTTCTTGGTGATCTTATTAAGTCGTCGATAGTCAACGCAAAACCTCCAAGACCCATACTTTTTCTTCACAAGTACTACAGACGAAGACCAAGGACTTTCAGAAAATTGAATTATATCTTTGTCCATCATTCTGTCAACTTTCTGCTGTATGATTTTCCTTTCCATTCCAGACACTCGGTAAGGCCCCTATTTTGTTGGAGCGTGATCACCCGTGTCAATCTTATACTTTATTTTACTTTGGGCAGGTAGAGACTTCCCAGAAAAATCAAAGACATCCGAAAATTTCTTAAGAATATTCATCATCTTATTTTGATGATCCTCAGTAAGATTCGAGTCAATCATTGCTTCTATCTTCTGGTCCAATTTAATAGTCCACATATCTTCTTCTTGGATTAATTCATCGCATTTCAAGGAGCATATAGAGCCAACAACAACATCGCTCATGGTACCAAGGACCATACGAGAAGGAATCATCAGTGGTATAGAAGTTCCGTTTGCTATCCACAAATCTGCTTTCCTTTGCCAGAAGGTTGTTAGAAGATAGAGCATTATAAATTCCTTCCTTATTAAGAGTTCCCAATTTGGGCAGATTAAGACATCTCTATTTTCTTTAAGTGGTGTACTCACTACTGATATCTTATAACTTGACTTAGGTGGAATTACATAATTATCAGCAGAGTATACATTCTTCCTAATACAATTCTTGATAACCGCAATCAATAACTGCTCTTGTTGCTTTGAAGAAATCCCACCCCAAAATTAAATCGTTGCTACAATCAGGAATCACGATAAATTCAAAGGTTGTGGCGAGATCATTGATATGGACCTTTAATGAACATTTTCCCAAAGTTTTAACAAGCTTTCCATTGGCGACTTTAACGACTGGTCCAGATTCAACAAAAAATGGAGTTCTCAGACGTCTTCTAAAATTTTCTGAAACCATGGAATAATCTGCGCCCGAGTCTATCAATATTGTAGTTTCAAGACCATTAATGTTCCCTTTTATACAATTCCTTTTTAATTTAGCAGACGTCGATGATGGAGGATTTCCAAAAACTGCGGTCTCACCCCCCATATAGGTCGCGCATCCTAGTTTTCCTCATTTTGGCGACGGGGTGAGCGGCTTGAAAAACGACCTGCCCCTGGCGATTGGTTTTTTCATCTTGGTATTCTTCCTCTGCCTGGATATGGTGAGGCATTGCGGCTAAAACCTCCAGGTCTAGGGAGAGTTGGAAAATCGTCATTTAAATCGTAGGGTCTTTCTGTCGTTGCATTATCGGCTGCTGGAAGTGTTCTTCTCAATCTGCCTTCCTCAAAAGTACGTCTTCTTTCTCGGCAGTAACGTAAAACATGGCCTGGCTTCCCGCAATGGAAACAGGTTGGTTATCACCCGTTCGTCATTGGTCAGATGTTCTGGGGGCATATGGAGTGTAGTCATCTTCTCGTCGAAATCTTGTAACAAACGTTCTCCTTCTTTGAGATTGAATACTTCGCCTTGTAATTGGGGCGAGTACTTGTTGCACCTCCTCTTTAACTATGGTCTCCAAAGAATTCACTTAATTTGTTCTAAAGGGTTCCATTTCAGACATTTTAGTCATTATCTTTTGCAACTATTCCTGGACAATCCGTCGAATCTGTAAGGCCAAATCTTCTTCAAAGCCCGACGAGATCGGAGTCACGTTCGGTAATCTTTCATAACGTGTTATTTTAATGCGGCGTTGTTTCATGTTCTCCAGCTGTCGACAAAATTTCACCAGCTCGTCAACAGTTGTGGGATCTTTGACAATTCGAGCTTGGTAGAAATCTTCGGCAATCCCCTTCATCAAATGTCCAACTTTTTCTTCCTCCTCCATTTCGGGGTCAACTCGTGAGCAAAGTGATGAGATTTCTTGAATGTCAGATTCGGTTGTCTCTCCTAGCTTTTGAGCTCAGGTCTTTAAGTGTCATTTCGGCTCGTCGAGTAAGCACTACTTTTAACACTTCACTAAGATCCGTCTTGAATTGAGTCCATGAGAGAGTTAATGATGTCCTCGTTGTTATCGAACCACTGGGCGGCTGTTCCCTCGAGGTAGAATACAACATTGGCAAGGCTTTGATTTTCATCCCATTTTTTGTATTTTGCGACCCTTTCAAACATTTGATCTATTTCTGGGGATCTTGTGCACTCTCGCCATAGAAAGTCGGAGGATTCCTTGGAATATGACAGGCGGAAGATTGTTTTCCAGAATTTGCTCCGGAAATTTCGGAAGTTCCAGCTGCTTGGCAGATCCTCAAATCCGTATTGGGGTTGTAGGCCTTGCAGTCGAAAGCTCCTTCTAAGGGCCGTCTTGAATTTACCCGGAATATCCACCAAATATGTCACGTAGAAATTAACTTGAACAGAAGCAGTTGATGTTAAAATTAAGTCAATGTTCATTCTTAGCAAGAGATAAAGATGGAGGTATATATATTTACATATATAATAGATGGCGTCAGGTTTTGACGGGAGAGTCGCCCTATGCTTCTATATATAAAAGTGAATGTCACAATATATACAATTTAAAATATATTCATATAACAAATCAAAATAATACGATTTTCAAATATTGTTGTGAAAATTTACATTTTTATTTTCCTATTTTAAAAACACACAAAGTTTGGAGCGGAACGTTTAACAAGAGTGACAACCACGCCTCCAATTTTTAATTGTGTGTGTAAAGAATAGTATTTGGCGTTGCCCGGGTAATTCGGCTTGTGAAAAAATAAAATTTTATAACAATAGAAAACAAAGAAAACTTATCTTCTTCTTATGGTTAGCGCTTATTTTCTTTTAATCTTACGCACATACTTTGTGGGGAACAATTAATTAATTAAACTTAAAATATACATACAATACACCCTCCCCTATGTGTAAGCCCTAATCAGAAAACTCAAGGGTATCTTCACATTTCAGTATTTCGTCCTTAAGGAGTGTCTTAGTTAGTATATCCGCCTCCATGTTTTCAATTTTAGTGTTAGCCAATTTGATTCAATTTTTTATTTTCTCTTTCACAAAATAATACTTTCGGTTTATGTGCTTTGTTCATGAAATAATTTTGTCCGACTTGTATCTAGTTTATTACAGCCTGGCTGTCATTTTTCAAGGTAATTGGGAAAGTTACATTTTGCATAAATTTCTTCTAGTAATCCCATTAACCATTATACTTCGGAAATCCCTTCACATATTGAAATAAGTTCTGCTTCACATATAGACAAGCCTAATTCTCCTGTTTATTAAGTTGTTGCCATGTTAGACTGAAGAATTTTATAGATATAATGAGTCTGATATAGATGAAATTCAACCTCTGCCCTTTTTTTCAATTCTAATAAATTGTCCATTACCTTTCTTTTCCGTTAGAGTAACATATATTTTCTATTTCTGAGTCAGGTTATCGCTAATTTTCATACTAATTCCTGCGATGATGAGATCGTCTATATATAGACCCAGTATTGCATACTCTTTTCCTCTCTGGAGTTTATGGACACATGGATCACATTTGGTTCTAACATATTTTTCTATTTCTGAGTCAGGTTTTTTATCGTCAATTTTCATACTGGTTCCGGCGATCGTCTACATATAGACCGTGCTTTTTTTCTGAAGATCATTTATTGGTTGGAACTATCATTCCTGAGACTTCACTTCACGCTATTTTTAACAGGATTGACTTCTTTCAAGGTAAGAAAATCTTCAGCAACGATTTCTTCACAATTTTTATATGTATATAGGTTATATTATCACGATTAAAATCTTCGTGAAGATCATTTTCATATAAACGATTTCTTACTTATATTTCTAAATTCTATTGATCTAACTTCCTGATTTCTCTTTGTCAGTATATCATATATTAGGTAGGAATTTTTCTAATTGAAATAACCGATAAATATTCCCTTTCTACTCTTGGGCGAAAACGTGTTTCCTCTAGTTTTGCTCTCAAGCCAATGCAGCAAACATCCAACATTTATAATTTGTTTAACCAATGGTTTCCTGCCATTCCATCTCTACAAAGGTACGTGGTGCTTGATAGACCTTTGGTGGGTGCAATTCTTTTTATTGCCACGTGGAAAATTAGGGAAGACAAACTTTAGTATGACACAGCAATTTATTCAAGGCAAGAACAAACTAAGAATGATAAACAAAAGATAAGCAATGAGGGAAGTTTACAGAATAGGAAAAAATATAAACATAAAATGATACTCTGCTAATAAAATAATAGCCACTTCGTTACATAGTTTCTTCTCTATGGGATCTGTGACCCACAGCTTGCAATTATTATAGTTACTGACATGGATCCGACGTGCTTCTGCCAAGGATTCTATCGAAGTCTTGGAACTTTGTCCCTAGTACCTTTGCGTCCTTTTTCTTGCGGCATGAAGAGCGGCTTTGTCGTATCGTCGTCTATAGGGACCTTGAAAGGAAGTCTTGGCTTTGACACGGCGGTGGAATCCTGGAGTCAGTCTCCGATGTATATCACAGTACCCATGGCTTGTTGGTATCCTCATTGATCTTCAGTTTGTCTTCCTTAATTTACTCAGCATCTCCACCAAAAATGCCACGTAGAAAATTAGGGAAGACAAACTTCAGTATGACACAGCAATTTATTCAAGGCAAAAACAAACTAAGAATGATAAACAAAAGAAAGGCAATGAGAGAAGTTTACATAGTAGGAAAAATATAAACATAAAAATGATAATCTGCTAATAAAATAATAGATACCTCGTTACAATTTATACAGCTGTAGCAATTTCCTCTGCCCAAAACTTCATGGGTTATTTTGAGTCATAAGTATGCTTCTCGCTGTATCTCTCTCCGACTCCATTACTTTTCGGTGAGTATGTGGTGGTAAGTTGGTGATGGATCCCGTTTCTCTTGAAAATTCCTTCAAATCTAGAGTTAAAAATTTCACTTCCGTTGTCGGTTCTTAAATTTTTTATCCTAAGACTTTATTCGTTTTCAGCTCTTGCTCTGAATTCTTCAATCTTTCAAAGGTTTCTTTTTTTATCTCAGGAGTTATACAAAGATTCTTCTACTGTAAGCATCAACTATAGCAAGAAAATAATTAGATTCTCCTAAAGAATGAGATGGAATTGGTTCGCATAAATCAATATGAATCAAATTCAGGGGCTTAACTGTATAATTTTTCATAATATCATATGGCTTCTGAACCAGTTTCCCATTATACATAATAATTTTACAATATGTCTTTGGATCATTTTTCATGTATTCTTCGTTTAAATGGTTTAATCTTTTATGCCAAAACTCTCTTATATTGCTACTTTTATTTGGAAAGGTGCATTTTTATAACCACGACATTTTAATTTTTTTGCTATTGGTACATTTCTTAGTTTTGTTTCCATCATAAACATTCTAACTTCAATATATGCCTCAGCAACTAAATCATTCAATTAATTCTAAATCTTTGCTCCATTCTTATTGAAACTAACTGAATTTCCTTTGTTGACTAATTCTTATATTGACAAGAAATTCCTTAAAATAGGTACATGTATGATATCATTGATTAGAATATTTACTTGGCCTTATGCATGTAGTAAGTCTCATATCTCCTTTGGCTATGGCTTGAGTAGTTATTCTGCCCTTCTCGGCTAGATTGATTTCACTTTCGTAATATGTCACATTTTTCACCCAAATTAGGTTTTGGCGTTAAATGTGCCGTGAATCCTGAATCTCTACACCATATTTGCCTATCATTTCTTTCATCAGGTGAATCTTCGAATTATTTTACTTAAGTTTCAAAATCTTTCTCATTAATTTCACTTTTCATAGTATTTACTAGGTTATTAGAATATTCTCTACTGTATTTATGATTTCTAAAATCAGGAGTACATTTCTTTTGATATCCTTGTTTCTGCTTATATCAAAACCAGGAATCCTTAGCTAGATGACCTTTTTTATTACAAATAAAACACCTTTTCGGTTGAAATTGTTCAACTTTTCTATCTTTAATTCGGTATGCTTGTTCATATATGTTCTTAACTGATTGATTTAATCTCTTTTTTTTTTTCTTGATTCCTATTCTCTTAGAGTTTGTTGAATCTCTCTTATTATTGCCTCTATTAGATCGTAAGATAAAAGCAATATTTTCATATATTTCTCTTAAGGAAAATTGATGCCCTGATGACGAACTTCTTTCACCAAATACTTTTTCCTCCGTTATATATTCGTATACAGAATCATTATCTTGCTATTTATTTCTCTTTTTTCTACGCCTATACCAATGATATTATCTTCCAAACTTCCTGTGTGCGGTTTTCTCAGTGAGTCCCAGACCTTTTTGGCAGTAAAAGCCTTGGGCGTGGTGGACCCTCAATGAAACTTTATTGCTTTGTTTTGTATTACCTGACGGCCAAAGTGACGTGTTTAATTTTATTTACATTTTGGGGCTGCTATACGTTTTATAATTATGGTACATATTAAAATCTAGTGTATTATAGACATATATTATTACATATATATACCTTCTGAAAATAGAGCAATCCATAATACATTTATATTTTAAAAATAAGGCTTATTTTGGATTTAAATATGATTATTTATTTACCGATATTTCGATGGATCAATCTTCCATCTTTTACGAGGTGTTTTGCAGTGAAGCACGCAGCAGGTCGCGCGCCCCAGGTGAGCCACTAGACGTCTTCTAAGCTTATTGGGCGATGAACCATCTAATATATACAATCTAAACAGAGTAAATATAATCAAAATAAAAGTGATATATGTAAATGACTATTGAAATTAAGAGATATCAAATTAATTAAAGAAAAAGTGATATATGTAAATGACTAAGTGATATATGTAAATGACTAATGAAAATTAAGAGATATCGAATTAATTAAACAAATAAAATATCATGAAAATTGAAATAACTGTGTAACAAATATACAAATAGTAGTAATAGATATCCGATTAAAATGATGATGCTATTTACATGGTTATTTTATTCCATTTTTAATCGGATATCTATTACTACTATTTGTATATTTGTTACACAGTTATTTCAATTTTCATGATATTTTATTTGTTTAATTAATTCGATATCTCTTAATTTTCATTAGTCATTTACATATATCACTTAGTCATTTACATATATCACTTTTTCTTTAATTAATTTGATATCTCTTAATTTCAATAGTCATTTACATATATCACTTTTATTTTGATTATATTTACTCTGTTTAGATTGTATATATTAGATGGTTCATCGCCCAATAAGCTTAGAAGACGTCTAGTGGCTCACCTGGGGCGCGCGACCTGCTGCGTGCTTCACTGCAAAACACCTCGTAAAAGATGGAAGATTGATCCATCGAAATATCGGTAAATAAATAATCATATTTAAATCCAAAATAAGCCTTATTTTTAAAATATATATACCTGCATAAAAATTCATACGTTGACCTTTTTATATGGAGAGATAAATCGAATCTCCAACTTTTTTATTTACAAATAAAAATAAATTACAAATAAAGTATTCCTTACAATATTCTTGACTAAAAATAAAAATCAACTTTTAATTTATATTTATTCTGATAGAAACTGTAAGCTACTAGTTACGTTCAGTTGCACAATCAGGATATATTTTATTATTATTCATAAAGTGTAAATGTATTTATGTTCCAGAGTGCACAACATCCGCAAACTACGAGTCATGGACGCTTCCATCATGCCATGGATCAACAATGGCCATCCACAATCTGTTTGCCAGGTCATTGGAGCCAAAGGAGCTGCCATGATCCTTGAAGACAACGCTTCATAAAGTAGAGAGAGTGGGCTGTGTGGGGACGCATATAGAATTTTATTGGTGGAAAGAATGCAAGCTTTAGAGCTCTATACTGACTATAGTGATGTAACGCTGGGCGAGTAGAAGAACGTCGTGCTTGCATCTTCCTCACCAATCAAAACTATACACTTCACTCAACAACCTACGGTCTATTTTAAGTAATACCGGCATATAACGCTCTCTTCTTGTCAGGTTTTCTCTCAATCTCCAATCTCAGAGGGTTATGAGTTTTTAATGTAGTGAACATTAACGAGTAACGAGTATTTTATCAAAAATAATGATAAAACGATGTATTTTTATGATGAATATAATGATTAATCAATTCTTTTGAAATGATGTACATAAAAAAGAATAAAACATGAATAAAAATATTACAGATTCCAATAAAATAATTATCAATACATGTCTGTGTATTTTTATTTCTCAAATTTATTGTGAAAATCACTTTCTAGGTTTTCCAAAAATTGTAAGGAAGAATGATTTAATGCTCGTCATCTTCTTAATCTGTTTCAACTTCAGCTTCTCCTTGAATCATTCGTTGATGCATTCCACGATTAACATCTCCGCTACAGCTGTTTCTTGGTTAACCTTAATTCATTTATTTTGTAGAACAAATTGATTTCGTTTTTTAAATTAAGCAAACCATCCACTGATTTCTAAGAAATAGTGTAATTAAATTTGACCGAAAAGGTAATTAACTTTTCTTTTAAAACTTGAGACACACAAACAACACAAAGGAATTTCAGAGAGGTTGCCTGCTGGATCCAAATAACTAAAGCTTCTTTATGTTTTGGATAATCAGTGAATCGTAAACGTTTTGATTACTTATAATTGACTCGCTCTGTAAAGCCTTCAAAACATTATCTTGGGTTTTATAAACGGAATTAACAGTTGAAGTGGATATTACAAATTTTGTTTTGAAACTTCTACTTGATTTTAGATGAGAATTTCATCGATTATCTTTAACTTGTCTTCTGAAATTAACTTGTATTTTCGTATATATATATATATCAATTTGATGTGCTTCATATTAAATAGTGATTTTATCTAATATAAGCAAGTGTCCATATTGATTGGAAGTCTATTTTATGTGGCAACTACCACAACACCAGACAGAGGGCCCGCCGGGCATTGGACTAGGCACGGCTGCAGGTGCATCCCATTTCGAGCTGACTGCCCTGTGAACCCCACCGCGGATGTGTCCCACTCCATCTCCTGGGCTGAACTGCGTCGCAATTTCTTCTCGAGGTACGACGCAGACATCGACTTAAGGCTGGCCCTTCACGCCCTACCCCATCCTGACCATCCTACCTCGAGGCGTGGCACCTGTGCCGCCTATGGGTCCAGCGACGGGTCCCTGACCCAGAGATTTTGGAGTTGCCGAGCCGTGCGACCCCTGCTCTGGGAGGTGTTCGCCTCCTGCGATGTGCCCCTGGATTTGCAGGCCTGGCTCTTCGGTGTCGGCCTCCATCCCGAAGCAATGAAGTTGACCAGAGCGAAGGCTACCATTTCCAATTATCATCTTGGTCTTAAGGAGGGTAAAAGCCAGCTATATTATCGACCTGCCCACTCTGTGGGAAAGAACTCTCGCAGTCCACCGGTGGCGGAGTCTTTCCCGCGGTGGGCGCCACCAATGGCGACTTGTATATTATATATCCTTTATATTGTTGCACCAAGTTGCAGCTTTGCAGAGTCGTCGACCTTGGTTTCTTGGTGTTATAAACGTTTCCCGAACGGGTTTCCATAGTCAAAGCAAATAAATAAAAGTAAATAAATAAAATTAAATAAAAATAAATTACCTTTTAAAGTTATTGCGTTTATTTATTCTTGTCTTCCTCGTAGGTCGCGATCCGCAGTTATCGTCTAGGTCCTCTCTCTCTCCAAAAAGCAATAAAGATATATGTACAATAAAATATTACAAAAGGAATGAAACTATAAAAAGGAATGATGATAATCTGTTTTAAATAAAAATGAATAAATGTGTGATTTAAATTTTAAATATATTAAAAATAATATTATGAATAATTTTTAGAATACGCGCATTAATCATGATGCAACACTTCCCCCTCTTCAGAAGTCGTCACGTCCTCGTGAGTGACCTCATCAATTCTTTAAAAATAGGGTTTGCGTCTTGAGACATGGACAATCAATGGGTCTTGGCCAGGATTATCTTTCGGTTCAATTAAGTAATTCACGTTGGACAGCTTCTTTAATATTCGATATGGACAAAAATATTTTCTCAATAGCTTTTCACATTTTCCTATTTTCCCGACTGGTGTCCAAACTGCCACTAAATGTCCTGGTTCATAGATTCTCTCGTTGTGTTTTTTGTCATAGTTTCTTTTTATTCTTTCCTGAGTCTTCTCTGTGTTGTTAATGACTACCAGACTCGTCCTTGCTATTTTATCTAAGTAATTTTCTATATATTCGTCGTAATCGTTCATGTTACTGTCAATTGGGATATTCTCGTCGTCTAAGAGGGATATGGGTTCCCTCCCAAATAACAGGAAAAATGGAGAGTAGCCTGTGGTTTCTTGAATCGTGGTATTGTACGCGTGGGTGATGAAAGGGAGGATTTCGTCCAGTTCTTCTGGTCTGTATTTACATACATGCTTATCATGTTGATTAGAGTTCTATTTAGCCGTTCCGTTAGTCTGGGGATGGTAGCTCGTCGTGGAGCAGTGTTTAACTTTGCACATTTTCATGACCTCCTTCATCAAATTGCTAGTGAACTGTGAACCTCTGTCGCTAATAAGAAACCTTGGGTCCCCGTGACGTGAAAATATTGTTCGATTAAAAATGTAGAGACTTCTTTCACTGTTGCTTCTGATACTGCCTTTGTTTCAGCATACTGGGTATAATAATCAGTCAACACAATTTTCCACTTCCTTCTTCTTTTCGTTGATGGCAAGGGGCCAACAAAGTCAATACCGATTCTTTCAAAAGGGTAGTTATCTGGGGGAATGGGTTGCAAAATTCCAGAGGGCGACTGATTTGAACCTTTCCGACTTTGGCAAAGATGGAACGTCTTTACAAATTCTGAAGCATCTTTCAGCATGGAAGGCCAATAATATTTATTCTTCAAACGGTATGTGGTTCTGGCGACGCCCAGATGGCCATTCAGCATATGGTTGTGGAATTAACTCATGATTTCTTTCCTTCTCTTCTTCGGCACTACCAGCAACCATGCTCTGCCTTCAGGGTTTGGGTTCTTCTTATATAGACATTCATTTTCCTCTTTGAAATTCCGTGTGGTTGCTCGTTTGCTTCCTTTAAGGCTTTTCTTAACATGTTCTATGAATTCATCTTCTTCATTTATTATCTGATTCAAAAATAGTCGTTCATAATCTTCAACCCAATCCGTTTCAGGTAGCGGTCCTCTAAGAAACAAGATGGCGCGTTATTGCTTTGTGTTAATTTAGTCCTCTAATTAAGCTATCAGCATCCAAATTTTTTTTATTCGATTTGTGCATTATGTCAAAATCGTATTCCCTGATGTTAGCTCAGTTATTATGATGTCCAAATATGTTATACTTTCGAATAATATATATTCAATTTCAATGTATTTCAAAGGATTTATCGATTATATTAAATTACTGATAAACTAACAAAAGCACACTAAGGCAAACACACACAAACAATATACGATTAATATATTTATAAACACTTAAATAAAAAGAATGAAGAATTTCATTCAAACCATATGTAAACATATTTTCAAGTTTAGAAATTCGTACAATATACTAACATCCTTTCATATGAATTATAACTTCCCATATTAGCTCAGTTATTATGATGTCGAAATGTGTTACACTTTCGAACAATATATATTCTAATTCAATACACTTCAAATGATTTATCGATTATATTAAATTATCGATAGAATAACAAAACACATTCAATAAAAAGTACACGATAACACAAACGTTGGCTCATTTTCCAATATGACGAGGTATAAAACCACTACACATACAAATTTGAACAATATATGCATACATAATAAAATTTTAGAAAAAAAAAAAAAGGCTGAAACTGATTTATGTATTAACACTTTGTTTATATATGTAGGTGTTACGTCGTATTTATGCATGTTGAAATACGTTGTATTGATAAACTAGACTCACCAAAACTCGCCACGGCAAACACACAAATAAAAAAAAACAATATACGATTAATATAAACCTAAATGTTAACACGCTTTCAAATTTGGAAATTATTTAGTATATCAAATCCTTCTATGTGAAGTTCAACCTCCATATTACAACATGGTACCAAGGGTGAACCTCAAAGTGGATTAATAAAGAAAATTTCTTAATGCAACAATAATGGTATAATCATCACCTTTACGATTTGAATAACTCACACACTCCATTCCAGTATACTTTATGGGAATTTATGTCTAGTCTGGTATAAAAACACAAAAAAAAATACAAATTGATAAATGAAATCATACCAAATTTTATTATAACCAAAACACTCTATATTTTGGTGCAAAAAGGGGGTTATATGCAAGATAAAAGGTACTTTTACTAATAAACGTTTCTTTACTTCTAATTCCATTGAAATATAAAAAGAAAATCTTCTATTTGCTATATCTATATATATAAAATTGAATGTCTGTCTGTTTGTCTGTACTCTATAGATTCAAAAACCATACATCCAATCGCCGTGAAATTTTGGGATATTATTAGGTATATCACCGGGAAGGTTTTTGAAAAATAATTTCCTGAATATCTTGAATATCCTTAGAGTTATTTGCAGATTTGTATATTTAACTCGCAAGCAGCGCCCCCATTGTGACGATGATAACAAGTTTTCTTATCACTAAGTTTGTTATCTTAAATATTATTTATCAAAAGTAAGATTATCTCAGGATGACACGGCAATGTGACACGGGAAAAAATGTTCACTAGATAAAACTATGATTTTCTAATGTAGAAAATTAGGAAAGACAAAATTCAGGATGACACGGCACACAGGGACCGGGAAAAATGTTCACTTTATCGAGAGATTCAAATTTACGAGTTTCAAATTATCAAAATATATATATATTTTTTTTTTAAATAAGTTTTTAGAGAATTGTTTTAACAAATGTTCGCTAGACAAACCTTTACTCGGGTAAAACCCCGGGCGAAGCTGAGTACGTTTTATAAGTTTATAGAGAATTGTTTTAACAAATATTCGTTAGACAAACATTCACTCGGGTAAAACCCGGGCGAAGCCGGGCACATCCGCTAGTATATTATATAGTAGAGATTACAGCCGAAAAAAATATATATAACCTATTAAAAACTATAAGTGTCTTCTATCCTATAAATGAGCCTTTTGGCCCACACAGAAAAAAAAATTTATAGGGTATAGTAAACTTACCATTTCTGTCTATTCTTCTACTCACCAACCTAGGCCATTTCCCTCGGCTCGATTTTCGACCTCCATTCCCCTCGGCTCTTCGGTACCAACTGACTAATTTTTAAAAAAAATCACGTGCCTCGAAAATTTATCATCTTCTTTTACAGAGTAAAAAAGAAAATTAATTTCGCAGAATATATTCAAAAATAAAAAATAAAAATTATTCTTTTGAATAAAAGTAAATTTAAATTAATAATAAAAAATAATAAAATGTATCAGGTCGATTCCTTGAGATTTTAATTAGTAATTTCTTCTTTAAAAAATGTTATATTGTTATCTTTAAAATAAAAAATAGCTAATCTATCTAGAATATATATATAATTAATTTTATTCTTTGGAATAGAGAAAATAATTTTAAAATTTCGAAGTGTTAATAAAAAATTTAGACCTTTCTAAATTAATAATAAAATAATAAAATGTATCAGGTCGATTCCTTGAGATTTTAATTTAGTATTTCTTCTTAAAATATTTAATTAGTTTTATTCTTTGGAATAAAATAAATTTAAATTTCGATGTGGTAATAAAAAAAATTTAGACCTTTCATCTTGCACGTAAAGGAAGGGATTGTTTATAAACATATGTTACATATGTACATTCTATACATTCTCCATCTGGGCCTTTCTGCAGCGGGCTTCGGGATACAAGTCCAGATCTAATTCAAGTTCTCCATTTCTTAATCCTCCTCATCGCTGTCCTTCTGTGGAGGGTTGGTCAGTTTGGAGAGGGTCAGTGCCATCTCCAACTGGGCGTCTTCCCCGGCTTTGGAGCATCGTCCGCCATCTTCTCGGCCTTTCCTCGATGGGGAATTCTCCATCTGGACAACAAGCACTTCGACGAGACACTGTACATATATGATGTAAAATGTTTACATCATTGTTGGGTCTGTTTTGTGAAAATATGGCCCAACATAGGCATGTGTAATTGTTTTATGAGTAGGGCTATCTATGAAAGTACCATTGGATGAATAATTTTTTTTGTGTGATTATCAGAATATTCAACTCCTTTTCCTTTTTTTTGTATAAAATAGAATTTCCATTCATATGTGTATGTCTAGTCTGGTATAAAACACAATGGATAAAAACTGATGAAAAACATGTGTGAGATTTTATTATATCAATTTTTTTTTTATATCATGAGACAAAAAGGGAGATAGAGTAAGAGTGAAAGGTTTCATTCTATGCAAGCAAATTCTTTGCTTTTAATCTCGTCGATGTATATAAAATAACAAAGAATTTATTTCGAATGTGCTATATAGTGGAGACCTTAACTTTATAAAAATTGGCTTGATGCATTATACCAAAGAAATTTAAAGAAAACTTACTAAATGCGATATAAAAAATTTTCTATTCTATAAGCGGGCTTTTAGCCCACATGAACTAAATCTAGTAGAATAGTCTACTTACCATTTAGTTTTATACTTACATTTCTTTCAAGATTCAAACGTTAGATCTTTATTGTCCTCATCCGACACCGCCCCGAATGTAACTTGTTTTTCACCACTCGGCCCGACTCTAACTGAACTTTTTTTTTTTTTTTTAAATCCCCCGCGTGACCAAAGAGATTTTTATCTCTTTTACAGAGTGAGAAAATATTTTTATTTCGTAGAATATATTCGAAAATAAAATAAAAAATTATTCTTTGAAATAAAATAATTTAAATTAATAATTAAAAATAAAAAATGTATAGAGACGATTCTTCGGAAAATATTTAATGTAGTATTCCCTTTTATAACTCTATTATTATCTTTGAAATATTTAAAATATCTAAAATATATATTTAATTTATCAAATATTTTTATTGAAAATTCAACGTGATAATCAAAAAGAAATTCTTGCTGAATTTAACCTTTCACTATATATACAAGGGAAGGGAATGAGTTATTGTGCATATAAATTTATTTAGTGTACATATTTACATATGTACACCATTACTGCTAAGGGTCTCGGAGTACAAGAAGTCCAGAGCTTGTCCAGGTTCTCCATCTGGACAACAAAGACTTCGGCAAGGCACTGTAAATATATCATGTAATATGTTTACATCATTGTTGGGTTCGTTTGGTGAAAAATGGCCCAACACTGAATTTTCTGTGCCCATCTTGCAAGTCTACCTGCTGGATCTTTAAGATTTTTCAGCCAGCACAATACGTGATGTTCTGTAATTATCTTGAAGTGTCTTCCATATATAGGTAGGGTCGTAATTTTGATATCGCCCACACCACAGCCAAACATTCTTTTTCGGTGGTTGAGTAATTTTGCTCAGATTTACTTAGAGTTCGACTCAAATATGATATCACCTTCTATTCCCCACAGATAATTTGGACCAGTGTTGCACCTAAGCCGATGTTAGAGGCATCTGTGTGAATGTAGGTGGCTGCATTTGGATCAAAGTGATCCAACATTGGTGGATTTCTCAGAGCTTTTTAAAGGTTTTGAAATGCTTCCACTTGATTTTCTGTCTAGGTTAATTGCACATTTTTCCGATGAGTCTTGTCAATGGGTCAGCAATTAATGAGAAATCTTTAATGAATTAAATATAACAGGAACACATTACTAGGAATGATTGCACTTCTTTGACCTTCTTGGGCTGAGGAAAATCCCTAACGGCTTTGACCAAGGAGCAAGTTCTTCAAAAGCAAATCTGCATTTCTTGTCGTTAAGTTTCAAATTAGATTCACTAAAACATTTTAAGACAGCTTCAAGTCTTTTAAGATGGGTTGGAAAGTCTGAGCTGTATATAATTACGTCGTCCAGATAACAAAGGCAAATCTGCCATCTTAGATATTCAAGCACATTGTCCATATTCCTCTCGAAAGTAGCAGGGGCGTTGCATAGTCCAAAGGGCATGACGTTGAATTCATATAATCCATGGGTCGTAGTGAAAGCTTTCTTCTCCTTGTCTTTCTCTTCAATTTCGACTTTCCAATATCCCGATCTAAGGTCTAGTGCTGAGTAGTACTTCGATCTTTGGATAGTATCCATTACGTCATCAATTCTTGGGATTGGATAAACATCCTACACTGTTACCTCATTCAATTTTCTATACTCTATACCAAATCTGAACTTACCATCTCTCTTCTTGACCAGTATTACTTGGAAAGACCAGGGACTTGAAGATGGTCTAATTGTGCCTTCTTTGAGCATTTCATCAATTTGATCTTTTATAATGTCCCGCTCTTTGGACTCACCCTATATGGCTTGTGCTTTATCGGTTTTGCATCTTCTGTATCGATCCGGTGTTTTACCAATTTGGTCCTGCGTAACCTCGGCGAAAACAAATCAGCATATTTAATCAAAATTAGTTTTAACTCCTCTTGTTCTTTAAGTGATAAATTTTTGTTTATCTGAAATTGGATTTTGTCATTATTAATTTGCTCTAACTTCTCTATGTACTTTACCTCTACAAGAAGGCTCCCATAAGCCAGTTTTTGGTCTTTCCTGATTTTTAAAGGTCGAGGATAAGGGTTCGTTATCCAGATATGAGTTTTCCTATCCGTGACAGTAAGCAAACATCTTGCCAATCGAAGACCATTTGTATGAATCATTCTGTTGTTCTCTTCGATGACATTTTCGCCATCCTCTGCTTCTATTGAGGCCTTAATCAATCTAATAGACAGTTCAGGTATAACAGTATCTTCAACGTTTTTTTTTTTTTCAGTTCATAATTGCTTATGTCATGATTATTCGTCAGATCGTATTTTATTATTTCTTTTTTGCAATCTATTTTCGCGTTCATTTTCTTTAAGAAATCTCTTCCAAAAATTAATGTCCGTAAATGCGTTTTTAAGATCACAAATTTGTGCGATAATGCTTTGTCGTCAATTTTTATATTTAACAATATACTTCCTACTATGTCTATTTTTTTTCCATCGGGTCCTGCACAAGTTTTGCGAGTTTATTTATACCATGGCCTGTATCGAGGGCCGTTCTGAGGTCGACCACTGAGAGGTCAGCGCCTGTATCAACCAAAGCTTCAAAAGTCCCTATCTTGTCCACATGAATTTTTAATTTGTATTTAGGGTCCAAATTCTTGATTCCATTTATCGTCGACTTGCTTTGATTGACAGATTCAGGCGCGACGCTTAGTTTAAATCTTCCAACACGGAATATCTATTCCGGGTAGGAATATTTGTCTGTGTGCTATGACATACATCAGCATAAAGCCGAGGTCCTGATTTATCTGATATTTAATTTATTTGGCATTTCTCTTCGACCTTCTCTTGGGTAGCTTTTGGATCCTCTTCTAGGATTCTTATAAACTTAACCCTACAATAACGGGCCACGTGCCCTGGCTTGTTACACTTAAAGCAGATTGGTCCTCCATCTTCCGTCCTATTTTTGCTCACTTCTTGGCTTTTATTGTAGGTGTTTTTCTGAAGGTTTGGTTTCGGCACAAAGTTCGGCACAAAAGTCCCCTCAACCCTCGGTTGACGTGGCGGCACTTGTTGAAGAAGACAACATGGTCATCTCCCGCCACTACCAAATCCTGCAATCCCTCGGCCAGCCCTCCCTAGCAGCTCTTCACCTGGACCTTGTTCGCTTCATTGAGCAGTGGACGGATATAATCAAGTGCCTGGTTAGGGATGTGAAGAATCTCGCGGGCACCGTGAATGACTTCATGGAGCTGGATGAAATCGTGGATACCCAAATGCCCAAGAAAACCTGCCAAACCACTCAAACTAGCCCTGCTCCCACCTGCAAGGACTCTAGCGCTCAGACCGAGCTCATCAAGCCTGCCACCCCCGCTCCAGCTGCTGTTCCTGTGGCAGCACCTGCTCCCAAGAAGCCAGATCCTGCTCTAACCAAGAGGAAGCAGCCAGAGGCGTCAAACCCGCCCGCTAAGAGGAGCAAACCACTGGTTCCAGCCAAACCTGCATCTTCCCGCGCCCTCAAGCCTGCCGTTGCCAAAGGCACCCTCAAAGGGGAGAAATCTGCGGCCCACATCGTGGTTATTGCAGATAACCCACAGGCTGACCCGCGGGACTTCTTCAAAGCTGTCCGCGCTGCCCACACTCTGCCCCAAGGCGTCTGGGCGTCTCTGCGCACCTGGGGAAAACTGGTGCTGCACTCCAACACTCCAGAGGCCATTCCTGCCGTCAGCTCTGCCCTGGACAACAAGCTCCAAGGCCTGAAAGTCCGGGAACTGAGGCAATTCCTCCCAAGAATTTGCCTCTTCAACGTGGAGGCGGAAACCGCGGATGAGGACATTGTCAAGGCCTTCCTTTCCACCGATGCCCTCAGCCAGCTTCCTTGAGACAAGTCTGTCCGAGTGGCACACAGATCTCCGACCAGAAATGGCACCTGCACGGCCTTTATTGATCTGGACTTGGCTTCCTACAATGCCTTTGGAAGACGCGGCAGGATCATTGTGGACCAAGTGATCTTGAACTACGAGGAGTCTGTCCGCGTCTGCTCCCGCTGCTGTGGCTACGGCCACAACGCCGATAGGTGCACCAAGGCTACGGTCACCTGCTTCCACTGCGCTTCTGTTGATCACCAAGGCCGAAGCTGTCCAACTCTTGCCAACCCGCGCACGGCCAAGTGCGCCAACTGCTCAGCCAAGGGCCTATCTGCCGACCACGAGGCAAGATCAATGTCTTGCCCAACTGCCAGAGCTAGAGCTGCAAAGTTCTAGTCCTCTCTTCCTGCCTCCTGACCTCCGCGGACCCAATCCAGCCTAACTTGCCTCTTCCCTGCCGGAGATCCTGTCCCTAGCCTCTCCAGCCTGGTCATAGTGTTTTATATATTCCGCCTCACGAGGCCATTGGGGCTCAAAAATCATTTATTTTGGTTAGCAGCCCGTGAATAAAGATATTTTCTCTATCCTGATGGCCGGCTCAAAACTTTTTTACATTATGTAAATAAGTATTTCATTTTTTATTCTTACGCTTTAAGCCAGGCAGTACTTTAATCATGTTTTTATATACTTAGTCTAGCCACATAAATATTGTTACAAAACCAAATCAGTGATAAAAAATTAATTTGACCGCGTTAAGTATTCAAAATACAGTTGTTGTTATTTGAATATCTCGTGCACACGTGCTCAGAAAACAATCGAAATATATATATTTTTTTGATAATGGGTTTAGGTATTAAAGAAAACCCTAGAGTTGTAATAGCCTCTCTTACACAAGGTAGGCCAAAATCTTTCACCCTTTTTTAACTTTTACAAAATTTGAATATTACGCGTCAATTTGTTTATCGAATCATTGAAAGGTTCAACAAGGCTTGCACTATTGATGACCTTGAAAGATCTGGTCGACCTCGCATGCAACGAACGCAAGCAGCTATAAAAGCCATTCGCGAAAGAATTCGTCGAAATCCACACTGCAAACAAAATATCTTAACAAAGCAGATAAATTTAGCTCCAAGATAGTTTCAAGGATAATCAACGAAGACCTTGGACTGAGAGCTTTCAAACGACGAACAGGTCATTTGATTACCCCTGCTCTTAGAGATATTAGAAGGGTTAGATCAAAAATGTTGTTGGCGCAGCATGATGGTCGGTGGCATGAGAGAATCCTTTTCACAGACGAGAAATTTTTCACTGTCGAGGAAAGGATTAATCGTCAGAATGATAGGATATATGCTCGTAGCTCTCTAGAAGCTTCTTTGAAAGTCAGAAGACTTGAAAAGTCACCAACCTTCTTCTGTCATGGTTTGGTGGGGAGTTAGCTACCAAGGTGTAACAGATCTCCACTTCTGTTCCAAAGGGGTAAAAAATACAGCTAAAAACTATAAATAATACATTTTGTAACAAATAGTAAAGCCTCTGAATACAAAAATGTTTAATGGAGAACATTGGATATTTCAACAAGATTCAGCTCCTGCTCACAAAGCTAAGTCAACTCAACAATGGTTGGAGACGAATGTTCCGGAGTTCATAAAGGCCAATGAATGGCCCTCTGGAAGCCCTGATTTAAACCCCCTCGATTACAGTTTGTGGGCATATTTAGAGGAGAAGGTGTGCTATAAAAGATATCATAATTTGGATAAATTGAAATCAGCATTGGTGAGAGCAATAAAAGAAATACCCTTAGAAAAGGTGCGTGCCACCATAGATCAGTGGCCCGAACGTTTGAGATCCTGTGTCAAAAATAAGGGAGAACATTTTGAATGCTTGTATATATTTAAAATCTATGTCCTATTGGCTAATAAAATACGTATTTATATTCCATTAGTTTTTGTTCTTAATCATTTAATTTATAAAATTGTTTGTAACAGAATTTATGGCTAGACTGTGTATATTGCTTAGCTCAAAAAAAAAAAGAAATCTCTCATTTTTTTATAACATATATGTAAACTAAAAAGATATATGCCCCCTATTCACCAGTATACCCCCACCTAACTCTGGATCCAGGAACCCAAGTCATGATTCGAAAAAGGGCGGTCAAGGCCGCAGCCAGGCCAGCGGCCTGACCTTTCAGCAACTCCTAGTTCTCAGCTTCCAAGGAAAAACTCCAAACTTATCTCAATATCCCGCTTCCTTTCTTGCTCCAGTGTTGCTGGACTCGCGCCCCAAGGCTATCATCACACTCCTTTCTGTAAAAAAAAAGTATTTTCAAAAGGTAATAAAATTAATTGAATATAAAAATTATTAAAGAATATATCTTGGTAGAGGGCCAGTTCATCCACACCACAGGTCAGGTGGATTCACCACAGAAAGGGGATCTTAGTCTCTGGCTCGGTGCTTCCAAGGCTAAAGGCGACTTTATGCTCTATCTTTACACCTCACAATCACCAGAGGTTTGTAGCTTAGATGGGGAAAGGTGGGACATGGTTAGGTTAGGTGGGGTTCTGGGTCATTTTGGCATACTGTGGTCACGAGGTGTCTTTACATATATATTATGTTTACAATTTTTTAATGGAATGAGCAAAAAACAATTTCATGCCTGATGTCTTTATTGGGTGATGAGTTCTGGGCCTTCATTTCGGTTGAAGGTTGAGGCTGTTGATGTGGTTATTGTGGTGGGGGTTCAGGCCTTTCTTTTGCTTGGTCATTTTCTCCAGGCTATCGAGCTTAACAGGTCTGCCTCCATCACTGAGGGGCTCTTGGCGTCGTGTGTAGCAGGTCACATGGGGTGGGTAGTACATAGGAAGGCCTGGAAGGTCTATAGGCCTTTCTTTAAACAATTCTTCCAGCCACAATTTAAGCTCCCACACCAGGCTTGGTGTAGCCCGTCACACGCACTACCTGGTCAGTGGTAAGCTCCTGTAGCATGCCTTCTTCTTGAAGATGTCCATGGGGTTCTGGACCTGTAGTAGGGATGCCTGGTTTGTAGTCCAGGCTGCATGCTACAGCAGTCTGTTGGCTGTAAGAATTGGTCCTCTGTTACTGGGGACTCATGCCTCCCCTGCCACAACACTCTCACATAAAGGTGATCTCCTTTTCTATTATTAACATTGCTCCCCCTACAGCAGACATCCTTTCATTCCATTTACATTTATTATGGCCACCAGCTATTTACAACTTCATGTTAAATTTGTCTTCCGCATCCTCTAACAATGTTAAAATAAACAGAATATTCTAAAGGATATATTTTAAAAAGTGAGATCTTGGAGAATATAAGCTTTTGAATCACTTGAATCAAAATTCAGTGCTTCCACTGCGGTGAAGACGGCCATGAAGGCCGAACCTGCCCATCCATTGCTGACCAGCGCACCTCCAAATGTGCCAACTGCTGCTCCCAGGGCCTTCCTGACAAGCACGAGGCGAGAGCCTCAAGCTGCCCCATCCTGAAGTCTAGGGCCCTCAAGTTCTAGGCTTCAAAGACCTTCTGCCTCCATTTCCATCTGCCACTTCTCCTGGATTCCTGGCCTATTCAACGCACCCGCCTCACTGCACCCTGGCGCTATTCCCCTGCTTGCCCAACTTTTCCACCACCCCTGCGAGACATCTCCTGCTTCCACATCCTAGGGTCCCTTGCCACCTGACATCGATTTTGGGCTCAAAAATCATAACTTTTGGTTAGTAGCCCGTAAATAAAGATATTTTCTCTCTCTGAATCAAAATTAAAAATTAATAAGCAAATATACTTTTAAAAAATATTTTATTTAAATACACTAAAACGGAAAAAAAAAAATATTTTATCTTTGAGACTAGATTCGGGATTGGCGCAAATCGAAAGACGATTGGAAGAATGGGATAAGAGAGCTCAAGAGATGGAGACGAAAATAACTCAAAGTATGGAGGCACAACGCAACACCGCTAAAAGGGTTGTCGGCAACACTCTGCAACTGCACGAACTGGAGGCTAGAATGGAATACACAGAGGCGAGACTTCGCGAACAGAATCTTATTTTCTATGGCATTGTAAGAGAGGAAAATGAAAACCCCTTCGACTGTAACCGCAAGGTCAAAAGCATAATCACTGATAAAATGGGACTCACCGATGAAGTCGGAATAACAAAATGCCATAGGCTATCCCGAGCTGAGAATTCACCGGTACTGGCGGTAATACCGGACCATGAAGAAAGAGCAAGAGTGCTTTCTAATGCAATTAAACTCAAAGGGTCAAAAATATTTATCAGTAAAGACTATAGCCTCAAAGTAAGGGACCAAAGAAGAATTCTAATTGCGAAGAGAAAGGAGCTGTTTGGGAGAGGTATAAAAGCCAAATTAAGGGACAACAAACTCATCATAGATGATACGACTTATAGTGTGGTGAACGGTGAGATCGTTAATTCTAGGGGAAATACCATATAGCAACAAGAAACGGTGATCACGGTTCCGAAAGGAAATGTTAAGCCACATTTTAATAAGATTGAAAAAATATGTAAAAATAAAGATTCAAATACTGGCGTTGTACCATATGTAAATACTTTAAATAATGAAATATGCAAATTCGCTCCTAAAAATATTTCAAAGCAAGATCATGCTAGGGAAGCGAATATTAGTCTTAAGATTGTAAATGGAAGAATTAACTATGGCGGAAAGAAACAGCTTTCACTGCTGTGCTGGAATATTAACGGTTTAGTCAGGATTTCATCTACTTTCCCTTTAATTGATTACCTCAAAAAAATTAACATATTCGCTCTGACTGAAACATGGACTGATCATTACTTAGGATACAAACTGAACGGATTTCAATTGAAAGAATCTAAGGCCTCCAGAAATCACAAACTGGGTAGATCTTCGGGCGGTATTATCGTCGGAATTGGAAATACTATTAAAGATTTATTAGTAAACTATGAAATAGAAAAACACTGGATAATTATTACTATAAAATTGAACACCAGAATATTAACATGCATTTTCTTTGTTTACCTACCACCTAATGAAAATTATATGACTAACAGAAATATTTCACAAGAATGTATAGAAGTTAAAATTTCAGAGGGATACGAAGTTGTACTAGCTGGTGATTTGAACACGCGCACAGGAACACAGGGATACCTACACAACCCACTAATGCTGCCCACCTCTTTAAATACCAGTTGTAACTCCAAAGACGAGGTAATTTCCCCTAATGCAGTGCAATTTATAAATTTTCTTGAAGATAACCTCCTGGTAATTATAAATGGAAGAACGAAGAGTGATGAAAATGGGGAATACACCTACATATCAGAACGAGGTTCCTCTGTGGTAGATTACTGTATAGTTTCTCATTCGCTCCTAGAACATAGAATTGATTTGTTGATTAATCCACTTCCATATTCGGATCATATGCCAATGGTTATTAAAATGGACTCCAATTTAGATGGAATGAAACATGAAAGCTCTACACCTCGTACCTTTAAAAAGTACAAATGGGCATCCGAAAAAGAGACTACCTTCATACTGAATCTAGTCGCAATACAAGGACCTTGGAATTCACCGATTGAAATGCTAACTAATAATTTCACCAATCAAATCCGGAGTGCAATGCATACTGCTGGTATGCAAGTAGTAATAACACCCGATGGTCCTAAATCCAAACCTTGGTTCGACCGTGAATGCTACTTAACAAAAAAATCTCTAAAATTTCAGCTTAAAATCTACATAAGATCAAACAGTGAAGGTGACCGCAAGGCATACGCTTTATTAAAAAAGAAATACTCATCGCTTCTGACTGGCAAAAAGAAAACCTACTATACTAAAATACAAGAGTGGTTGAAGGATGTGAGGGACTCTGTGGGTTTTTGGAAAACAATATCACTGTTTAAAAATAGAAGAATGACTCTCGGAAACATTTCTATTCAAAAATGGCAACAGTTTTATACCGAACTTCTCGCGACTTCGCCACCAGTCAAGTACGATTTGTCCATAAGAGTTATACTGATGCCAGACGACGAGTTAATGGCCGAAATATCCTTTTCGGAGATAACTGGAGAAATCGCTCGCTTGAAGCGCAATAAGGCTTGTGGACTTGATAATATTCCTAATGAAGCTATAAAAGCCTTGCCCCCAGCTTATTTAACTGCCTTAAAAGATATTTACAATAGAGTTCTAAAAACTGGTCAATTCCCAACAACTTGGTGCAAAACAATTATACATCCCATCTTTAAAAATGGTGATGCCGACAATCCTCACAATTATCGGGGAATAGCACTTCTAAGCAACCTCGCTAAGCTTTTCTCATCAATAATGAAAATACGGCTAAGCAACTGGACCGAAAATAGAGCAATTATACCGGACGGGCTTCAGAAAAGAACACTCATGCCAGGATCATATTTTTACTTTAGTCTCATTAATCCAATTAACACTTAGACGTAAAAGACGAAAGTTCTACGCTTTCTTTATCGATCTTAAAAAGGCTTTTGATACTGTGCCCCAAGCTCTCCTATGGAAAAAACTGTTAGACATTGGATTGAATTTCCGATTTATAAATCTAATTAAGAATTACTACGAAAACATGACAGCTGCGGTGAGATGGAACAATTCATTCACTGAATTTATCAAAATAAAATCCGGAGTGTTACAGGGTGAGCCACTATCTCCTTACTTATTCATACTTTTTATTAACGACCTGATTAGTACTTTTGACTGCTCTAATATACCTGGTATTTATCTGCCAAAGCATGGAAATGTACATTTGTTACTATATGCAGATGATATTGTACTGATAGGCGAATCTAAGAACAATTTGCAGTTAAAAATTAATATGATACGAAAATATTTTGAGGAAAATATGCTAACGCTGAATGAAAACAAATCAAAAATAATGGTATTTCGCAATGGTGGGAAGCGGTCAAAATCCGATAATTGGTATTGGGGACAACAAACACTGAATGTCACGGAAAGATACATGTATCTAGGATATCCACTCACCTCAACAAACTCTTTTAAGCAAGCCGCAGTATACTATAAGGGTAAAGTGGCGCGGTATGGCCTATTCTGACCAGGTCGAAGATGAACTCTTTTAAATCCTCTATGAAACTTCTTCACGCGATGGTTCTATCAAACCTGCTATACGCGGCACCTGTTTGGGCAAATGAGCATATATTAATTGTTGATCAAATTCAGGACTCATTTTTGCGAAGATATCTAAATTTACCAAGATACACCCCCGGATACATGCTCAGGATAGAATTGGGAAGAGTGTCACTCAGCGTTACAGTCTTGAAACTTACCTTAAAGTTCTGGTTGAGAATGCTGGGAATGGGTGAAACTAGATTGCCGCTGCTCTGCTTGTCCCAGCTGTGGGAAATCTCAAACGTAACGAAAAAATATATAGGTTTCACAGGAAGTATAGTTAATATTTTAAACACCACCGGATTTCAATGGCTGAATTTCTGCACAGACTATAGAACATTACAAAGAGAAATACCCTACATAATCAGGACTGCAATAGATCAATCTCTGCAAAAGGATCACACAAGAATAATAAATTCAAGACTATACCCCCACTATAAAAACATCTGCTCAACTCCGTTACCGGAACACTATCTGTCCAGCGATTTCCCGCTCCGGGTCAAACGGTGTATTGCCGGACGGTGCTCTTTACTGATGATCGCCCCAGAATATTTAAAACAGACGGATGGACATGCGAGATTTGCGGGACAAGAATGGAGCCGGGGCTACATCACCATATACTCTCATGTATGGGGCTGAAAGACGAACGAGAAGTGCTCCTCAGTGAAATAGGCCTTGAGGGACTCGAGGGACGAGAGTCAGCGGATGAAGACAAGGAGCAGGTGGAAGACTGTGACGTTTCTCCTACAGTTGAAAACGGAGTTTCATTCTCCGGTCTTAGCGCTTCGTCTCTGATTTTGCTACAGACTCTAAAGATTAAGGTCGAAGGTGCGACTTCGGCGAAAGTAGTGCGTGCCCTCCTTGACACAGGTTCCCAACGATCCTATATTTTGTCTAAAACTGCACAGGATCTCGGACTATCTTCCATTGGCCAGGAATCACTTAAACATGTGGTGTTTGGAGGTCATACTAGTGAAAGTGTTCACCAAGAATACAGAGTCAATTTGGGTCATGCATCGGGGAATTTTAAGATGGTAGCGAAGCTTCTTGACCAACAAAAAATCTGTGGTAACCTACCAAGATTGAGCCGCGAGCCATGGTTGAAAGAACTCAAAGCCCGCAGAATCTGGGTTCCTGATATTGGAAAGGATGACATGGAAATTGAAATACTTCTAGGATGCGATGTATTGGGATCTATTTTCATGATGAAATCTTGTGTGTTGTCAAATGGCTTGACTGCGTCGCAGACGCGTTTCGGATGGACTTTAATGGGAGAATGTCAGCCAGGTAGTGACGTTTCACTTGCTCATCATGTTACAACGATGACAATTTCCGAGAGCAGTATAACCAATCTGTGGAATATCGATGTTCTTGGCATTATGGACCTATTGAGGTTGAACAGAGAGATCAGAGAGACGCACTGGCGCGTCGACATTTTCTAAAAACAGTCCAACATTCTGTTTCTGGAAGATATGTTGTTTCCCTCCCGTGGACTGTAGAGAAAGCTAAAATCGCGGACAACAGGGAGGTTGCTATGAAGAGATTATATAGAACAGACGACTAAGAAATTAATCTCTTTGAATCTTTATGAAGACTATGATGATATTTTCCGAGGCTGGTTGGATGATGGGATAATTGAGAAAGTCCCAGCTGAACAACACGACGCTGAGGCCTTCTACCTGCCGCATCGTCCTGTGGTGAAACTCTCCAGTGGGACTACGCCTATCAGGCCTGTCTTTGATGCTTCTAGCAAGGTCTATAGATCCCCATCTTTAAATGACTGTCTTGAAAAGGGACCTAACCTCATAGAGATGATTCCCAACCTTATGCTGAGGTTTAGAAATGGCAAGTTTGGAGTCGTGGCAGACATTAAGAAAGCGTTTCTTCAGATTGAAGTGAATGAAAGGGACAGAGATTACCTGCGTTTTCTGTGGTATTCCCAAAATGGAGAAAAGACAGAAGTATTCCGACATAGACGTGTCGTTTTCGGTGTTAACTGTAGTCCTTTCATTTTGGGGGCAGTAATCGAATACCACCTGTCTAATGTTCGACCTGAACATAAACCGTTAGCTCAGAGGTTGCAGAAATCCTTTTATGTGAACAATTTAGTCACAAGCGTGTACTCTTTTGAAGAGTTACAATATCTCAAATTGACCGCAACGTCCATCATGGATAATGTTCGGATGGAGCTAAGCTGTTGGGAGCATAGCCTGGACGTGGCCATCGATACTTACCCCTTTGAAAGAGCAGAGATATCTAAAGTGCTTGGTATATTTTGGGATAAAGGGGAAGATTGTTTGTCATGTGAAATTCCCATAGCCATACCCCCCAAGATAACCAAAAGGAGTATCCTGTCCTGCTTAGCTCAGATATATGACCTTATTGGATTTCTGAACCCAATATTAATAAAGCCTAAAATTCTATTGCAAAAGGCTTGGATAAAGCGCGATAACCAGTTGGGTACCTTTGTAGGGAATCGCGTGAAAGAGATATGCAGACTTAGTGATCCTGGAGATTGGAGATATGTTCCTAGTGAGTGCAATCCAGCTGATTTACCCTCCAGAGGATGCAGCCTCTACCGACTGATACAGTCTAGATGGTGGGAGAGATTGATTCGTTTCCTCAAAGACATACTAAAAAGAATGCTCTGAACATCAACATTAATATATCAACAATTGATGACCCTGCTGTGTCATGCAGAGGCAGTGATGAATGTGATGAGTTCGAGAGCATTTCATATATTTTTTTCAGGTATAATGGAAGAAGAAAGTCATTGTTAAAAACAATGATGGAATCGAGAGCATTTCATATATTTTTTTTCAGGTATAATGGAAGAAGAAAGTCATTGTTAAAAACAATGATGGAATCGAGAGCATTTCATATATTTTTTTCAGGTATAATGGAAGAAGAAAGTCATTGTTAAAAAACAATGATGATTTTATACTTTTACTATTTCCAGATCTCTACATGTCCATATAGGGCGCCAGTGGCTGCAGAAAACCAGACCACAAATTTATTCATCTATGGCACATGTAGAGACCTAAAGCTGTGCCGGCTAGCAATTATGTTGATGGGGAAATTAACCAATCAAATTTTTAGTTAGACAAATTTTTATTAAGACTAATAAAATCTTTCAATGTACAACATTTTTTTTATTATATTAATTAATGAAATCACGCATAAAATATAAGATTAAAAATATATATATTAAAAAAACTGTAGATAAGGTTAAAAGGGAGGAGTCTTAAACTTTATACAAAGGAAAAAAAAGGCCTATCGTGCCAAAGTCCCATTATGTCCCCACCTACCTCGTCATCTAGCCACCCATGTCCACGATTCGAAAAGGGGCAGCAAAGGCCGCAGCCAGCGGCCTTCGCCCTCCGCAACTCCAAGTCTTCTTTTCTTCTCGGAAAAAAATCTAGTTTTTGTTAATAAAATGAAATGTAAAAATCCGAATGTCAATATCAAAATTGTCAATGTTCAAGAATGTAAATATCCCGCTTCCTTGTCCCCGTGTTGCTGAACTCACCCCCCCAAGGCTATCATCAATCTTCTCTCTATGAAAATAAAAAAATAAAAAGGCGTCTTAAAAAAATTATAAAAATAAATTAAATATAAAAAATTATTAAATAAATATTCACAAAAAAATAATGATTAAAATTATGAAAATATTGAATTAAAGAACGATTTAAAAAATATAATTATTATTGTTGATTCTGGACATCTTGGGGTCAGCTTGGGAAAGGTTCAGGGCTCGTGGTGGAGTCAGGTCAAGCACCATAGGTCGGTGGCTTGACTACAGGGAAGGGGTGTCTGGGTCCATCTTGGACTGGCTTGTGGTCAAGTCGGCCACCATCGGACATGTGGCTCGACCAACAGGAAGGGGTGTCTGAGTCCATCTCAGGCTAGCTTGGTGTTGGTGGGGCCAGGTCATCCACCATAGGTCAGGTGTCTTGACCACCAGGAAGGGGTGTCTGAGTCCATCTTGGACTATCCTGGTGTTGGTGGGGCCAGGTCATCCACCACAGGTCAGGTGACTTGATCACCAGGGAGGGGTGTCTGAGTCCATCTTGGACTATCCTGGTGTTGGTGGGGCCAGGTCATCCACCGCAGGTCAGGTGACTTGACCACCAGGAAGGGGATCTCGGTCTCTGTCTCAGTGCTGCCAAGGCTAAAGGTGGCTTCAGGCTCCATCTCAACACCTCGCAATCACCAGAGGTTGGTAACTTAAATGGACAAAGGTGGGATATGGTTAGGTTAGGTGGGGTTCTGGGTTACTTTGGCATATTATGGTCACGAGGTGTCCCAACAAATGGAAGGCCCATGACTTATGTCAGCGACGATCCGAATGATCTTGTGACAATATCACCTTCCATGTTTCTACAAGAACAGACAGATGTCGAGTTTCCCGAGTGCCAGAATATGGGATCTAATCCAACGACACAAAAACTGCGCTATTTGAGCAAGCTGAGGGAGGAGTTGAAATCACGATTCGGGAAGTAATATTTGTCCCTCCTGGTCCAGAGAAACAGACGCATTTACAATCCAAAACTCCAGGCTGGGGATGTTGTCGTTGTTGGTATGGACAATAAAAAGCGTAACTTCTGGCCATTAGCAGTGATCGAGGAGATATTATTTGGAAGAGATGGAGTGAATAGATTAGTGAAGGTGAAACGGGCAGTAGGAACCTTTCTAAGACCTATTCAGAAAATATATCCCTTGGAAATATCATCAACAGCAGCTTCTTCGCGTTTGCTGAACGATAAAGAGAAAACTGCAAAAACATAGACTAGATCGGGAAGAACCGTTTGTATACCCAACCGATTGGACGATTATTATTGTTTTTCTGTGTGCCTAGATAAAAACAGGTGGGAGTATGTGGAATAATGGCGTCCAGACGGCTTGGGTGACAGTAAACAAACATGCCCGGCGGCGCCAGCCGCCAACAAAGGACTAATAGAACATGGCTTGGTCTGCTACCGACCAGTTGCATGTTTTCCTCTGTCCTCTTAATATGTATTAAATAAAGTTAGTTAGAAGAAGATTTTTACCCCCTCCTTTCTGCTATTTAGTGATCTTATTTAAATCCTTGCAACAGCCCACAAAGAATCATCACAGCGAATTCTTCTACCGAATCTCGCTTCAGTGTTTTGTGAAACTATTACCCGACATTTCTTCACAATTTAGTTTTAGTCATTAATTTACAAATTTAGAATCAAAAGTTCACTGGGAATTAGGCCTTAAATAGACAAACCCTGCTGGCAGCAGATTGGTCAATTCCTTATAAGGGGCGTACTTAAGACTTAAAAAAATATATATATATAGAAATTTGTTCATTTCTGGGCACTCCGACCACCCAGAAGTCTGAAAATTTGTACACTTGCACTGAGTGAGTGCTAAACGTTTCATACTTTAAGTACTTTAAGTAAAATTAATTTACAAAATTTAAAAGGCAATTTGAAAATTTGTCCATTTCCTGCCACCCTGACAGCTCAGAAGTCTGAAAATTTGTCAACTTGCATTGTCATAGGGTTCTGAAAAGTGTACGAAATTTCAGATTCCTGTGGGTTCTGGAAGCATATTAAAAATGGATTACAAGATTTATGGACAGACAGACGGACAAACAGAGAAGCAAGTTAAATAAAAGTTTCTAAAAACAGGAACATTTAGGCCTCCAGATTTTAAATATAAAATATTTTTAAAATAAACTTTTCCCTGGAGGCCTAATGTTCCTATTTTGATAAGCTTTTTATTCATTTAGAATTAAGAAAATTGCGATATATTTTTATTAATTACTGCTGATGTCCATTTTTAGCTAAAACGCACTCTGATTAACATATGATGATTACATGATAACACATGTAACACAATAACACATTATTAAAATGATGCACACAACCCTTGGATACCTTAAATTTGGAAAACATTTAACCTAATTATCAAATACATTTTCGCCTAAATCAGTATTTAAGCAAATCAAATGTTTATATATTTAAGAATAAAATATTGTTTTTTTTTTTCAAATTATCAACTTTGTTAATATATATATTTTTTTACGTCCACGTACCCAACCTTAAATGGCTCACCATTTGGTAATCTGTTGTTTATTTACGAAACACTTTCCTTTTGTTGTCGAATTTCGAAATGCGCTTAAACATTGGTTTACAAGTATTTTTAAAATTATTTTATTTGATAAGTTGAAAGGTAACTTTTTCATATTTCTAAAAACTTTTTAAAATAAATATTTATAGATGAAGTATATATTTGTTAAATTATATCTCCTGTGTGTATATATATATATATAATTTTTTCCCCTTAATCTACCACATTACCTATCTTTTCATAAACCTCTTTAATAATTTAAATAGCTTTTCAAAATTGGCGAAAAAAACAAAATAAGATATATAAGTTAAACAAGAATAGAATCTAATTAAAAATAAAATCACCATTTTTACTAGTCAAAATAATTATTCATCACATTTTCTCTTAGAATATCAGAACCATTCCTTTGTATAAAAATATGACTGTTATATAATGTGGTAAAATATATCTTTAGGATCCACCTCATTGTATAGGTTGCTTATTGAGTGTTGGTTGTTCATGTTTGCTAATATGGTAAATGTATGAAACTAAATCAGATTTCAGTCACAAGAAAATAAGACCTAATCCAAATAAATTAATAGTGTTTGATGTATCGGTAACAATGCTGTTATACTGAAATGACACACACTATTAATTTATTTGGATTAGGTCTTATTTTTTTATAGCTATAATTTTTAATCCAAATTTTAATCCAAAATTTAAATCAGATTTCATTGGTAGTAATATTAATACTGTTACATAGAAAATTAGGAAAGACAAACCTTAGAAGATACAGAAATTTAGTTTAAGGAAAAACAAATTAAACATATAGAAAGACAATGAGGGAAGTTTGCGGTTTAGAAAAAATATAAATATCAAAATTAATAATCTTCTGATAAAATAAGATATTTTGCTACATAGATCCTTCCTTATGGGAGCTGTGATCCACAGCATGCAAATCTTATTGCTACCAACATGGATATGATGAATTTGTCAAAGATTCCCTTAGAGTCGTGGAAGTTTTCCCTTTCTCTCGTGTGTGTGTGTGTGTGGAACACAAAGAGCAGGCATTGTCACTGTATCACCTATAGGCTATAATCTTGGAGGGAAGCCCTGGCTTTTGACATAGCAGTGGAATTCTAGAGCCAGTCACAGAAACGTAATACACAGCAACCGTGGTCTGTCTGCACAGTGTCTTTCTTACTCTGTAATGTGTTTTAAATAACTATTGTATTAAAGATATCCACTGCTGCTGCAGGTGTTATTGATTTTGTGTTTAAATCTTTTATAATAACACATAAATGGAATATTGAAATAAAATGTTATCTCATAATCATTGTGGCTACATTTTATAAATATTTATTTATTTAAAAGGAAATTATTTGTAAATTTCAAAATAACTAAAATATTTTAATGCTGAAATTTAAAAATAAAATATTGTTGTTAATTAGCGCACACAAAGCCTTAATCCCAGCGTAAAAAAAAAACAATAACACTTGCGACATTGCGCAACGGCACTGCAAAGTGAAACTTAAACTAACCAGGAAGCAAAAGTGCGCGCGCGCGATCCAATCGGCGCCCGCCGATCGCCGCCGTAATAACTTTTTAGCGGAAAGTTGTAAGTAAAAAACATTTAACTGTCGAAATTCGAATTTTAAAATGGTCGAACTATCGGAAGTGTCGTATTATCGATATGTCGAATTACGGTTTGTTATTTGATAGGCCGGAGGTCGGGACATCAGAACATGGTCGAATTATCGCCGAGTGTCGAATTGGGGTGTATCGAATTAACGAGGTTATACTGTAATTATAAAAATTAAAAATCTGTAATAAAATAAATTACAGCAAAATCCTGCAAATATGAACCCCGGATATAGCGAACTTTCCCTTAAAACAAACCTAAGGCAATTGCCAATTCCATACCATTGTCCAATACCCTTGTTATAATGAACTTTGTGATTTTTAAAATAACGAACTACCCTTATAACGAACCTATATATATTTCTTTTTTAAAGTCCCAAAATGATAAATTCTATTTAAAATACTAGAGTTATAATGAACTTGAAATAGTAATTGAAAAGAATTTTAAAACAACAAAATTTTGAGCATGTTTCAGCTCACAGATCGCAATTTCAAAACAATAAATTTAGCGGCATTGTTTGTTTTCTTTTACATTCTATTTTTGCTGTATGTTGTATAAATTTTTACACATTATACTTTTCATTAAATAGAATATCTCTGCAACCATCAAATTTTGAATAGAAAAAATGCAAATGGTTTCCAAAATAAAGAAAATAAAAGCATTCTAAAAAAAAGAAGATTATTACTAAAAAAATAAAATAAATAAAGCCATTTTCAAAACTTTTAAAAATGAAGCAACACTGGCAAAATTTCAAAACTTGTTAAAATAAGAAAATATAACTTTTCTATTATAAGAAGTCTATTAAAAATTGTCACAAGAGGAATCACTCTGCAAGCTTGACACCCTAATATGATTGAGTGGAGATAAGAAAGAAGAAGACAAGAGGAATCAACCTCAACTTTTGCCAGGATTGTACGTGTTAGGGCTAAAAAAAAAAAAAAACATCTAAATAAACGGGCCCATGATGCAACAAAAATTATTTTTATGCCATGAACTATGGTGATTTTAAAGCCAGCATTGTTTTGTAATGACAGTTTCAAAACAAAACTAAATGTGGAAACATGAAATGAAAGAAAAGCACTTACAGTAAAACCCCTCTATAGTGAACCCCAATAGGACAGAGCTTTTGGTTCACTATAGCCACGGTTTGGCCATTTTTTTTTTTTACTTTTTAAAATTTTTAGACCATATAATTAAAGGACAGTCATACACACTGGAAGAGGCTGCCTCTTAATAGTGGTCACTTTGTTTTAATTCCCTTAATTGACCAATTTCCTTACATTAATACTAAATAATAAAAGAAATCATTAGATGACAGGTTCTTCTTATCATTAACATACATGTACCTCTATGTCTAATTTAAAAATCAAGACAAATTCTAGGCAAAGTTTTATTAAATATATATTCAAAGATTTTAAAACATCATTATCACATTATATAATACAATGTTTACTTGAAAAATGGCTCTAACACCTTGTTGTTTCAAAGCACTCTTCAAGCATTGCACCTTTCAAACAAAGTTAATGTGTTTTTATTCCATTTCGTGTTTCCACATACATTTAGATAGATATTAAAAAGAATGGGGCTTAAGATTGGGGTAAGCTTATGTAAAGACAATTAGTTTGTGAAATATTGTTATTGACCTGTATGGTCCCTGCATAGAAAGTTGCTGATCCAACCCTATAGTTGGGTTATGGTAGAAATTGTCTTAAACTTGTTGAATAAAGTAAAGTTGTTATATTCTTAATTTGATATTTCTGAAAAGTTATTTGATTAAGGTCTTGTAGATTATTGAGGTTGAGAAAACTGAGTATCATGTGTTCCATGATATTTCAGGGGTTAGAAGTCAGAGAATTTGGTGGTTCTCAGCTTTGCCTGACTTGTTGATGGGGATAATTGTGGCATGTTTACACTCTTTAGGCAGGTATAACTAATTGAAAATGTTTAAAAGTTCTAGATTGAAAAGGGAGCTGATATTTTTCAACATAGGTCCAGTGATGTTGTCTTGATCAGGAACTTTTGCAGGATTGAAGTGATTTAAAACTTTGTTAAGTAAATGCTCCTTAAAAGGTTTACAATGTGAAAAATCTGTTATGCCTGGACTCGAATTTGCAAAGCTTCTGGTGAGAGTCTAGATTTTCTAACATTTTAAAAAATCCTGTAAATCAAAATTGAGTTTTGTAGAGGAGCTATAATGATGGACAAAGAGGTTTGCTTTGCTGTATTTTTCAGTAAGGGAATTTCCACAATTATCCTTGAAAGTATTTGAGTTGCTGGAAAAGGGAGTGTCTTAATTGAAGGCATTTAGCAGTCTCCATAGTTTTGTATCATTGCTCTTTGGGTCTATTGAAGAGCAGAGTTCAATCCACTTACAGTAAAACCCCTCTATAGTGAACCCCAATGGGACAGAGCTTTTGGTTCACTATAGCCACGGTTTGGCGCTTTTTTAAACTTTTCTAAATTTTTAGACTGTATCATTAAAAAACAACCATACAAACAGGAAAAGGCAGCCACTTAATAATGGTCACTTTGTTTTAATTCCCTAAATTGACCTATTTCTTTACAGTAATGCTGAATATCAAAAGAAGTAATTTGATAATAGGTTCTTCTTATCATTAGCATGCATGTTTATATATAAACCTATGTATTATTTAAAAATTAGCCAAATCCCCTAGGCAAAACATTATTAATTATATATTTAAAAGGTATAAGAGTATTTTAGAACATCTTTCTCGAATAATATAATGCAAAATTTATTTGAAAAAAATATCTCTAATACCTTGTTGTTTGAAAGTGAAAAGTAAAATTTGAAAATCAGAATTGTCTTAAAATATTGTTATTTCCATCTAAGGAATAATGCTCTCTGTATTCTGAATCAATTGAAGATGAATTAAAAGTATCTGATTCAGAATAATCAGACGCGAAACATGTTGATACTATAGCCCAATCAGTAAAATTGCGAATAAAAAAACGCCAATTTTCAAAGACAAAATCGGTAGGGAAATGGCCGGCCAGGGGGAATATCCGCGAACCCTGAATGAGTCATACACCTAACAAGGATTCCGTTCTAAAAATAGAACTGTAGTGGTAGTTTTTGAGAATTTTTAAGTCGATTTGTTTGTGGCTCATGAGACACAGGGCACTGTTTTTTTTTTTTTTTTTTCTTCCAATTTCAGTTTCCACATATTCTTCTGAAGTATAGATTCAATTTTGTTTTAAACCAGCTATTCAAACCATTTCTGGTTTTAAAATTATTTGGAATTATTTTTAGCCTAGGTTAAACTTGATAAAGAACGCTTCTAAAAGGGCATGCTGCCACTGTTTTTTTAGAATGTCATTCTTTGTTTATTTTCTTTATTTTGAAAGCCGCTTATAATTTTTTCTATTTCAAAATTGTCGAAAGCAAAGATATTTTATTAAATAAAAGTATAATGTGTAAAAATTTATACAACATACAGCAAAAATAGAATGTAAAAGAAAACAAACAATGCCGCTTATTTTTTGTTGTGAAATCGCGATCCGTGAGCTGAAACATGCTCAAAATTTTGTTATTTAAAAATGTTTTTAAATCACAATTTTAGTTCATTATAGGCCTAGTATTTTTAATAGGTTTTATCATTTTGGGACCGAAAATAGGTTCGTTATAGGGGTAGTTCGTTATTTAAAAAATCGCAAAGTTCGTTATAACGATGGTATTTTCAATGGAATAGAATCGGGAATTGCCGTGGGTTCGTTATAAGTGAAGGTTCGCTATATCCAGTGTTCGTATTAACGGGGTTTTAATGTATTTTGTTTGATTTGGTTGGCCCTGCGTCTAATTTTTGAAGCAATGTCATTATAAGTTTTGATGATGAGATTATTATTATTTTCAATAAGGGCTTGGTATATACTTGATTCCCATGTCTTCTATTTCATTTTTCAAAAGAAAGTGTGATTCCAGACTGTGGTGGGATCATGTGGTTTGAAGACGAGGACTACCAGGAAGCCAGTCCGTTCTTCACCTGCCGATCTCCGGCACAGCAGCTTCTCTACTACTCCCTCTCTAACCTGCCCCCCTCTGGTCCTGACAGTGAGTAGCTGCTCTCTCTATTTGGTTTGTCCACTTTGTGTGTCTATTTTAACAGGGTCCATCCACTCTGTCTCCACTTTGTCTATTCTAATATGGTCCATCCACTCTGTCTCCACTTTGTCTATTCTAATATGGTCCATCCACTATGTCTCCACTTTGTCTATTCTAATATGGTCGATCCACTCTGTCTCCACTTTGTCTATTCTAATATGGTCGATCCACTATGTGTCTCCACTTTGTCTAATATGGTCGATCCACTATGTGTCTCCACTTTGTCTAATATGGTCGATCCACTATGTGTCTCCACTTTGTCTAATATGGTCGATCCTCTATGTGTCTCCACTTTGTCTATTCTAATATGGTCGATCCACTATGTGTCTCCACTTTGTCTATTCTAATATGGTCGATCTGCTATGTGTCTCCACTTTGTCTATTCTAATATGGTCGATCCACTATGTGTCTCCACTTTGTCTATTCTAATATGGTCGATCCACTATGTGTCTCCACCTTGTTTATTCTAATATGGTCGATCCACTATGTGTCTTCACTTTGTCTATTTTAACATGGTCTGTCCACTCTGTATTTCTACTATGTCTATTTTATCAGGGTCTGTCTTCTCTGTGTCTCTGTCTAGTCTATTTTAGCAGGGTCTGTCTTCTCTGTGTCTCTACCTTGTCTATTGTTTCTCAATATTTCAGCCGTCTGACCACTGTTCGTCTCTGTCTCTTAAACACAATTAATATAAGAGTAATCTATATATATATATATATAAATGAATGTGTGTATGTCTGTACTCGCTAGATTCAAAAACCATACATCCAATCGCCGGGAAAATTTGGGAAATAATTAGGTATATCCCCTGGAAGGTTTTTGCAATTAAAAAAATCAGAGTTGGGGTTCTAGGTGCTCTCTCTCCCAAACAAATAATTGCACCATCAATCATCAAATATCATTCATTTCATGATGATATTTAATAATTACAAAATTATTGTTCAATTGAAATTTTTTTGCAATATTGTTTAATATCACAAGTGAAGAAGCATGTTTATTCTACCATCAACTATGTATATTGTTGTGTGGGAGCCTGGAAGTCACAGGGCCGTACTAAGGGATGTAACTTTTTATTGGTGCCAGGGTTGGGGCTGGTCCAGGGATGCATCTTGTCTGTAGCTTCTTGGCACTCGGGTCGGTCCTCTGTAAGGTCGGTCGGTGCGGGTCGGGTTGTCTTCATTTTGCGTTGATCCAAAAATAGAACTTAAGTCCTAAAAATTCTACAAAAATAAATAAAGAGAGCCAGCAAGAAAGTTGGTCTGTGGTCAAAGTGCAATTTCTCGCCGAACTCTGTTGTTCGATAACTCACAGAGTTTAAAATTAATTTAAATAATAAAAAAAAAAAATTAATTAAAATAATAAAAAAAATGTAATTAAAATTTAAAAAAAATTCAAAATCGTGAGCCTTGCTAGTTAAGATAGCGGGCGTGTGTTAGTCACGCCCACGTGTCCAATGTTCAGGGTCGCACCGTGGTTACACAACAATATATATGTTTAGTACATATATTATATTCAAATGACATATATGTAAGGATAATTTTATTGTTAATTTTCATTTCGATGTATTGTATACATTTGATCATTAATAAATTATGTTTGATGTATCAAAACTGCCTTTTTGTTCAAACACAGCAACATGTGAACAGGTACAGCTAGGTGGAGCAGAGTATCAAACATAAAGTTGTCTTGACAAGTATAGATTCAGTAGGGATTGGATGTTTGCGAGAATCATTTTAGCAAATGTTCGCTAGGCAAACTTTTACTCGGGTAAAAACCGGGGGAAGCCGGGTACATTCGCTAGTATTTTATAAAAATTTTAACTGTAACAATAGAAATTTTGATGTGAGGAAATTGTTGCTAAAAGTTAAGGCACCTTTCTCATCAAAATAGACCTATAAACTATGAACCATCCATTGTACAGACTCCTTGGATCTAAGCCACAGCTTTGACAAAGTCAGAACTCCCACCTGGGGTCATTGACCTGAGTCTGCTAGGTTGGCTGGTTTGGTTGGTGGAGGAGTGGTATATTTTTGACAGCAATGACCCCAAATAAAATCCCTCGTTGGGGACTTTTTTTCTGAAAAAAAAATTGCTTCAATTACCCCTGATTCTTGCAAAAGTCCAACCCCTCCAGTAAGTGTAAGTAACCAAATGGGGCTCTGGCACACTTGTAAGTGCAAAAGTCAAGCTGCTTTTCACATTTTCAAACATGGTGCACTTGTAGTAAAATAATTTGATAACTGCCCACCATGATTATCATGGCCTGTACTGTGATGTAATTGTAAATAATTCAGTGAATTTAAAAGAAAGAGTAGTTATCATCATGTTTGTTTATGGTTTTGCATAGAGACAGCTTGAGTTAGGCTGTATATATAATTAATTGAAAAATAAGCCATAGTTTAGGAAGTTCCGGCTCTTAAAATAAGTAATTGTTCATCTTCGTATCCTGATTTTTAAAGAAACAAAACATGTACCACATGTATTAGGGATAATAATAATTAAATAAAACATTTTTTTTATGGGAAAAATGTTTCACTTTTAATAAATCTCAATTATAAACTATTTTCCAAAGATTTTGAGGGAAAAAATGAGTGTATGGATCATCCCAACCAAAGGCTACTGTGGCAGCACCCCCTCTGGTGTTCACTAACTTGGAGGATGTCCTGGACGCTGCTGCCAGGAACCCTGGTTCCAAAATCAAGGTGTTCCACGATGAGATCTCAGCCATTCAGTACTCCTACCTCCATTACTCTACCCAGGGGACAGTGCCCTTGGTGGAACTGCGCTCTAACGGAGGTTTGTGTCATCTTCTCAATACAACCTCTCTGACAACACCTAGTTCTAAAGTGTCCTTCAGGTATCCTCTTACCAGAGATTTGCCAAGTAGTAAAATTATAATTTTGGCAACTGTCCTTTGTCCACTAGCGAGAGTGTCATGGAGGTTCTACTCTCTCTATATATATATCTAATACAGTAAAGCCTGGATTATGTATTTTGTGTGCAGAATGTGGTCCCACCTTTTGCTTGAACCAAAATGCCACATTAATAACCCAATATTACTACTAGTTTCAATCTAAAAATAATGATGCTAGTTTAAAAATATTAGAGTAGAACCTCTCTTTTTTTTAATCTTGTGAAGTTGATAGATAAATGAAATAGTTTTATACAATATAACCTTGTTAATTTGACACCCTATAATTGGAACATGTTCTCATGTCCCGAACTCCAGCCTTTTGAATAACTAACATTTATTTGGCCAAACTATAATTAGACACCATCGATAATTTGACCAATTTTTAAAATCAAATTTCAACAACATTAGATGTTTCATATTTAAATACAAATTTATTGCTAAAAATATAACTTTGGCACTGTGGCTGTAGTTAGCATATGCGCACCGTGCTTAAAAGTGTTACGATGTAAATTGAATACAAATAAATAATCACGCCAACATAGGCCTAACTAAGTGCCTGTGGTCACCAGTGTAAACAACATGTCTTTTAGAGTAACGTTTTGCTATTTGAAATTAAAAAAAAGAGGATTTATAAATGGATCTGCTATATTGCACACTAAATTGGGGTCTAGCCTAAAAGTAAAAAAACAAAAAATATTTCTTTAAAAGATAATGCTTGGAATGCTTCACGATTTTGTGTGTCATCCTTGCGCAGGGTCCATGCTAATCTTTGTATCTTTCCAATTTTAGTATAGGCATCACTGAACAAGTGTTTACCTTTAAAATATAATGATTTTTGATCAGGAACTGGAATCCTCTTATCACCACTCCTACCTCGACTGCTCCTCAAAACACCATCTTGAAGATAAAGGTTGCCTGGCCGTCATTCATAGTTCTGTAAATAATGGCCGAAGTATCTATTTTTTACAGCAATCAAAACACCCCATGTTCAGACAAGTTTAGAATTTTGGTCTACATTAAATATCTTGTAGAGACCATGTGGCCCACCCTCAGTAAAGGAAAGCATTGTGAAGGAGGAGAACTCATCTCCTATGGCGACAGGCTATATATATACTGCTCTAGAATTCTAACTTTAAATCTTTTAATAACTCAGGTTCTTAATGATGCAGACAGCAGACCAAAATTGTCAGTTTCATATATATACCGAGCATGTCAGATAACCCTTTGCATAAGTTTGTTTATTATAATGAGCTCTTCTCTTCAATGAGCAAAATTATATCTGAGGATGAGTACAGGAGGGTGAGATCTACAATTTGGGATATGTAGATCTTTCCCTCTTGAGTTCACTGTCAGATTAAATTTTTTCCCATTGAAGAGAAAGAGCTAAATGTTTTTATAATAACCAAACAAAGGTAATAAGACCAAATACAAATAAGTAAATAGTGTGTGACATTTTGGAAACAGCGTTGTTACCGACATGTCACACACTTTTTGTTTGTTTGGATTTGGTCTTATTACCTTGTGTTTATAATCTATAATCCAAATTGTGTGCCTTATCATTATAATAACCAAACTTATTACAAAAGGTTTTTTTGATCATTTTATATTAGTATATTACACAAATTTTCCTATATATTCAGATTTACAAACTTTTTTCCTGAGTCATCGGCTGATGAGAGTTTATATTACCAGTTCCACAGTTCAGCAGAAAAGTTGAAAATATTGTTAAAAATTGAAACAAGAATATGCGCAGTGGTTGTGCACCATCTTGATTATGCATAGAGCTAATTATATGATGATATATTGATCATCTCACAACTGTTTGCTTTTATTTTTCCTCTTGGACTCCTGGACGAGTGTCAATATAAGATGAGATGTCTTTATAAAAGGCTTTTGTTGTTGATGAAAAAAAACCCAGGCATTCATCATTCAAGAATCTCATCAATTCAGTGTAACAGGAAGAAGGTGTTGTTGACAGAGGCGCAGCTGCCATTCCGAGCTCCGAGTAAGCAGGACCTGATGAAATTCCGGAAGACCATAGAACAGGGAGACTTGGAGACCTTCCTGAGGTACCTTTGGTGCAATCCACGGTTCCTGGTGAGCGAAGGGGACACTGCCGTCATCCTACAGGTCAGTACTACTCTCTTTAAACCACTCAGATGTTCATCATTATCAGACGCTCAACATCTCTGCTAATGCTGACATAACTTTATTTGGAACTCTTTGGGATGATGTTTTCTTTTTACACAGTGATAGTTTAACTTGAGGGTATTTATATACTCTGAATATATACTAGGATACTCTCACTTCAGTATTTAGACCACTAAATAGGTGCTAGCCATTCTTTTTTGCCAATACAATAAATGCTGAGAGGAATATGTAAAAATTTTCTAACTACCAACTATAGTAGATCCTCTATAATTCTACTGATTTTCAAATCCTAACCTTTCTTTATTTTAGATAATTTTCAACACCTAACTTCAACAAAAATCACCTTTTCCTTGGGTGTTGAATCCAAGAAGTTTTAATTTATGTACACTATAAATATAGGTTGTGTTATAAAATTTAAACTATTATATTTGTGAAAAAAATCATGAATTTTCAGGATGCCTGAATGATCAGTTTTTTTTTTGGTCCTTGAGGTACAGCTTGCACCACGCTGATGAGGGCCAACAGCCTGAAATGCGTCCTTAGTTAGCTTTTCTTGATTAAAGAAGAATGGGTATTTGGCCAATTCTGTAATAATTAAAAATCAACGAGAATAGTTGATATTTATTCCTATAGATGGCGCAAGCCATCAGCAACTTCCAGTTGTACGATAAGGAGATGTCTTTTTTCATATTATATTTGTGTTTTCTTTTTCAAATAAAATAACTTCCTACTGAGATGGGAGGGACATCAGCGGTGGACTTCCAATATTTATCCCTTGCAGTAAAGACAGTAAGAAGTTATTTGTGTAATGATTCCATATGCAAATTTTATTCTTAAAGAAAAAATGTAGCATATATGTAAATATGTATTAATTTTCTGATAGAAAATTAAATATGTAAAAATGATTGGATGTATATAGAGTGTAAGAGGAGAGTGAAAGTATCTTATTTATAGAAATAAATGGCTTATACCTTATAGTGTTCGTCAAGTGCTATTTTTGTTAGGTAGAGAACACAACAATTTGAAAATGAAAAGAATTTGGCTTAATAGTTTAATTTTTTATAAACAGATGCCTTATACATAGTAGGCTAGGTCAACAGAGCTGCCTTAAACAAGGGGGTGGACCCCATGTTTCTCTAAAGGAACCTGTAATAATGTGGAAGAGTGTTGCATGTGTGGATTTCATGCAGGAAGGCTTCAGATACAATGCCCTCCATGTGGCAGTCAAGGCGAAGCAGCCCTCCTTCTGCGAGTACATCCTGAACACAGTGACCAGTCGCCGGTTCCTTCGCCTCCTTTACCCCCAAGATGATGATGTCACCCTCCAGAACAGAATCTTTATCCTGGCTGACCAGTACCTTAATACTCCGGAGAAAGGGGTAAGTTCTCAATCTCTCTGTTGGAGAACTTTCTTTACTTGTATCACAGTGTGGCATTTTAATTTGGGCAAAGCTCATTGATATAGTGTTTTTTTTTTTGCTTATCCCTAGTACACGTGGTACAGGCCATGATAATCATGGTGGGTAGAAGTAGGCGACTGCTTTTTCTCTAAGTGCACCACATGTCTACACATGTGAAAAACAGTTCAATTTTTCACTTTCAAATGTGCCAGAGCCCCGTTTGATTACTTGCACTCACTGGAGTTGGACTTCTGCAAGAATTGGGGGCCATTGGAGCATTTTTTTTAAATCTGAAAAAAGTGCCCAATGCGGGAATCGAACGCCGACCCCTTTCATATAGTGTCATCAAAATATGTGATTCCACCCAGTAAGATAACTTTCCATTTTGGGACTTAGGTACTGCATGTGGAGCCCTAGAACCAAATCTAGGTTTAATCATGAGACAATACAACAACAACAACAATAGCCTTTATTGGGCACACGTGCCATACAGGATTCTCTCTGTAGAACAAAATAAATAAATAACAGATTAGCATCGTAGTTATATACAAGTATTGGGTATTGGCCTCGACCAATTATCGAGTTGGATCCGGTGTCTGTGCTAAATATTTTGATTGAGCTGATTTCCAGTATTTATAAAAAGCGAATGCAAAGGGTCTGGATTTTACGACTTTTGCCATTAAAACATAAGGCGAATTGCTATTATAGCCGGTCTCTTGACGAAGAATTTCTCTTTCTTCTTCCATTGCCGTACAGTAGAACATGTAGTGTGGAAAATCGAGACTAAATTCACCATTGCATAAGGTGCATTTTATGGTCTTAGTTTTCAATAGTGAAACATGATTAATTCTCTGTACTACAAAAAGGCTTCTTACTTGTACAATGATTCTCTTTAAGGTTAGGGGGATATTGTCATTCAGATAGCATTCCATTGTAGGTGATGAATGAAAGTATTTATAAATCATGAGACAATAATATTCCATCTAAAAAATAAAACTATTAAACACGGTTTTTTCTTCATCAAATGAAACAAACTTCCTACTGTCCTTACTGAGGTGAAAAAATATTGGGAGAGCATATCAGTGGTGAACCAATCCAATGATTTTGTCAATTTAATCCACCATACTGCTTTTTAGAACTCTATTACTGTATTGGATCTTATATATGCAACACTGTAGGAATAAATCTTGGTTATGCTATTTATGTAAACTATGAATCTCTTTCAGATGATCATGGCTGTGAAGAGCTCCATCTATCAGTGGTTCTTCTAGATTGATAAGGCACAATTTGGATTATAGATTGTAAACACAAGGTAATAAGACCAAATCCAAATAAATAAATAGTGCATGATGTTTCGGTAACAGCGTTGTTACCATCTTCAGACAAAAGTACTGAATGTGTACTGAAAGTACTGATTCAGTACTTTTGTAAGAAATGAAGATGGTAACAACACTGTTACCGAAACGTTGCACACTATTTATTTATTTGGATTTGGTCTTATTACCTTGTGCTTCTTCTAGATGTTTAACTGTCAGTTCTGGCTATAAAGAGTTCTACCTGACTTGGCTTTAGTCAGCCACCTTGTCATTGTATCCTCTATTTTCTATTATTACCCAGAGTACATGAGGTACAGGCTATGATAATATGAATAAAGTTGGTGATTGCTTTTACTCTAAGTGCACCACATGTCTACACATATGAAAAGCATTTTAAAATTAGCACTTACAAGTGTGCCAAAGCCCCATTTGGTTACTTTCACTCACTGGTAGGGTTAGACTTTTGCAAGAATCAGAGGCCAATGGAGCATTTTTTTTTTTTAATTTGGAAAAATTGCTCAATGAGGAATTTGATCCCGGGTCATAGCAATCGAAAACCAACCCTCTTTGTATCCTCTTTAGGTGGTCAATAGTGCCACTTGCTCCTACCCTACCCTGCTGGGTAATTCCAATCATCTCTAATGTAAACTCATTAGGTATTCCCATTGATCAGTAATGTCACTAATCAGTGATTCTCATTCATCAATAATACTGCCAATCAGTATTTCCCATTTGGCACTAAAATACCACTAAATAGCAATACCACTAATCATCAGTCATTTCCATTCATCAGAGAGTAATGTCACAAATCAGTAATTCTTATTCATGAATAAAATATCACCCATCAGTTCCCGTTGGGCACTAATACCACTACTCATCAGGGATTCCCATTCATCAGTAATGTCACGAATCAGTAATTCTCATTCATGAATAAAATATCACCCATCAGTTCCCGTTGGGCACTAATACCACTACTTATCAGGGATTCCCATTCATCAGTAATATCACCCAGCTTAATATTATTTTTGTTTATTTATTTATTTTTTGCTTATCTCTATTACACGTGGTACAGGCCATGATAAACATGGTGGGTAGAAGTAGGCGACTGTTTTTTATATTTAGATACTATATATTGTAGAGCAGTGATTCTCAACCAATGTGCCGCGGTAATTTTGTGTGCCGCGAAATTCTAAAAATGTGCCGCCGAATTTTAGTCATATGATTATGTTCACGTTTGTATTGGTTTTTCTTTTTTTCTTTTTCATTTTTTTACTTTTTAAAATAACGAAATTAGCAAATTGAATGTTAGAGATGTATATTACTTATATTTTGCATAGAAATATTGATACATAATTTGAATTTTCTTGCATTCAAGTTAGCAAAAGTGTGCCGCGAAATTCTAAAATTGTGCCGCCAAATTTTCAAATCTTTAAAATAATGCCGCAACAAAAAAAAAGGTTGAGAATCACTGTTGTAGAGGGAGAGAGAGATTGAGATTTAAAAAATATTTTATTGACCTCATACACAAGTCAATAGTAGTAGTATATAATAATTATAAAAAGAGGGATAAAATAAAAGAGTAAAAAGAGAGAGAGAGAGAGATACTTGGACGATGATAGGTGCTATTGCTTCTCACCCCAGTGTAAAAATCATTCAAAGTCTAAAAGATTATGAAATGTGGTGTGGTAATACAGCTTGATATAGCCATCCTTGGACAGGAGCCTTTGCTCCTGAAAAAGTTCCTTGTCATTATTGGAGTTAGTCCTACAGCTATTTAAAAAATACATATGCCAAGATTCTAATCTAAATTTTCAGACCATAATCAGATGTGTTCATTGTTGTGCCCCCCACCCCCCCCCCCCCCCCCCCCCGACAGCTATATGAAATGATAACCATAACATACAATACATAAAAAAGCATATTTAGGATATTTATTAGAAAAAATTAATAACAAAAATTAAGCAATATTGAATCTTTCTCCTTTTTCAAGCATTTCATGAATCAAACACTGCATTGCTGTTGAAGTGAACCCTGGTAGAATCTTGTATGGCTGGAATTAAGGAATTGAATGCCTGTTACTCATGAAATATTTGAAAATTTTGTTGTTGAAAAAATGATTCAGTTCCTCGAAATATTGCTACAAAATTTTTATTATAAACTTTTCTATTAAATCCAAAAAAGGCCAATTATTTATTGTATACAACTTTTGTATTATGCTACTGTTATTCACTACATATTGTTATGTATACCAAAAGAGGAACTTCTCCCTTAAAAAAAAGCACAAAGGACAGTTTTCATGGCCTAAATTACCACTTTTACTAATTAGCATCTCTCCAGTAAGAGGACACCTTTTTCTAAAGCACACTTTGCCTCTGCAACTAGGTGTCCTTTACTGAGAGGTTCTACTGTATACAGATGATGTTTTGCTTGAAGTCAATTCATCTAAAGCTGACAGTGTGTTGCAGAGGTTGGAGACCCCGCTCCACTTTGCCGCCAAGTTTGGCTGCTTCCATTGCTGCCGTTGTCTGCTCATGTACCACCAGTGTGACAAGACACGGCGTAACAAGGATGGCGAGACTGCCCATGATGTGAGAGCTTGTATGCCTTTTATTATACTTGTATATTCTTGTCAATAATGTCTAATATTAAATTGCTCCAATAGCCTCGAATTCTTGCAAAAGTTCAACCCCATCAGTGAGTACAAATAACCAATTAGGGGCATTCTTTTAAGTTCTAAAGTTAAACTGCTTTCTTTATGTGGTTAACATACAATAAAAAATAGTTGCTAACTACTCACTAGATAGAAATATAAAAATAAATCTTGTTGCAATTTACTTTTTAAAAGTTAAAATCCCAAAAAAATGAGGTATAGCTTTCTCATTACTCTAGATCTCAAGTAAGAGGAAAATGAGGAATTTCTATCAAACCTTGTGTTTGTTCTGTTGTTGTTCATTATCCCCTTGTGCAAATGTACCAAATTCTATGAGTCTATGCTCCTCGGGCTGTTTTAAGATGAGCAGCAGCTTCTCCCAAAGGTCCTGTTTAGTGCATCTAATATAAGCCAAAATGGGTTTTGGGGCTGCAGATTCCAAGCTACAATTTGGGCAAGTAGGGTAGATTTTGTTGTTATTTTCCATCTTCAATGGCTTGAGATGGCCTGTTCTAAATCTTGTTAGTGTTGTTTGGTGCTTTTTCTGATGTCCAGAGAACCTCCTGGGTAACCTAATGTTTGGCTGCAGGTGGTCTGCTCCAGGGAAGGTTCCCCAGATCTCAAGAAAAAGATTCAAGACCTCTTCACCAGTGAGTACTGGGTATCTCAGAATATATTTATAGTACTATTTGGAAAAGTGTTTTAATTCCAATTACAACAATTTACTATTACCTTTTATATTTTTAACTTTACAAGCTCTCAGGGACTCTTTATCAAGCTAAACAAAATAACCCATTGTTATAGGATTTTAAACAATTAAAAAATTGTGTATATATATATATATATTTTTTTTTTGCATGATATATTATATATATAAAGCTATTATCTTATTATCTTAAAATAAAGGTATTATAGCTTTCTTATTATACTTGAATAACAATACAGGAAGAGTGAAATACTTTTCACCTAATAAGGAAGAATTAATTGCCATCAAACAGTGTTAAAAGAAAATAGTGACATACTAGTTACCAAAGTTGATAACGGATAAACAGTTATGAACAAAATAGACTATCGAAAAAAAGATGCAAGACATTTTGGATGATGCTAATATATTCAAACAAATATATGTTCATACCAATTCAAAATCTGTATCCTTATTCAAATATATATGGTAAGTGCCTTTAGAAAAATATAAAATTATATCGGATGCACAACTGGAACAATTCACAGCTAAATTGAACTCTATTCCATACATTTATGGGCTACCAAAAATTTGCAAAGATAATATTTCCCTCAGACCTATAATCTCTTATCACCTTTCATCAGCCATGCCCTTATCCCGAATCCTATCATCGTGCTTATCTGCTGTCATCCATCCTGCAAATCAATCTTTACTAACCAATATAACTGATTTTATAAACTAGTTGATAAATTCAAAACCAACAACTTGCGTTATAGGCTCATTTGATGTTGTGGCCTTATTCTTCAGTCTGCCCTACCATATGATAATGTATAATTTGAAAGAAATATTAAAACAAAATTGAAATAATCCTGCAGAAAGCTTAAAAATCATTACTCTGGTCCAACTAGGTCTATTAACATGCAACTTTAAATTTGAAGACAGACTCTACTAACACAGATATGTGGCTTTTCTATGGGAAGCCCACTTTGATTGAAATTCTTTGTAGCGAGATATTGGATGTAACAGGCCTCTATGGGAAAACTACTTTATATTTGTATGTAAACTAAATTTGCATAATTTTAGAAAATTTTGTAACTTGACCACACTCTGTGCATTGCATATCAGATGAAAACTAAAGGTAAGAAATACCGGTTCTAAAATGTTCAGGAACATTTTTTTTAATACCGTAGGTCCTCTCTCTCTAAAGGACATTTTGGCTTTGCCACTAGATGACCTAGTACCAGAGAGCAGCTAATTGGTGGACATTATATTCAGTAGAAGCTTCATGAGAGGACACTCAAGCCAGAGGACAACTTTCTACAATGGACAGTTTTCCTTGTCCTGATTCCCATTTTTACCACAAATAAGCTCTCCTGTAAGGGGACACCTCTCTCAAAAGGACACTTTGGTTCTACAAATAGGTATTTTCTTTTACCGAGATGAATTTATACTGTAGAATATAAAAAGCCAAAGCGTATTTTGTATTGGCGAGTGCTACTTTCATAGCAAGTGTAATGGTCATTTTCATAGGCTTGAGGAGGGAAGACTGCTATCAGACAGGTTTTATGAGTCACCATGAAGTGCAGCCATGGTGGCAGATATATTGGAAAAGCTTCCATGGGAGACTGGCTAAAAAATAAGGATAAGCCTGAAAGTTTCCATCTTTCTCAGACACTCTTAAACTTTTTAAAATGATAATTAAATCACTATAATAGGTTTAAACACAAAAAGACTTGACTTACTATAATTTGAGTGTTCGATCAATTGTAAGGGTTAGTCTCAAGGGTAAGGTGAAAAGTTCTTGACCTGACCCAGAGATGGCATTCCATTTGGCAAAAGATTACGTTATCTCCCTGCACGCGCATGTCATTAGTTTGTAGGACAAGTTTCAACTTGTTCTTTCAAGTTTTTATGTAAATGAGTCTTTGCAGTACATGTCTTATGCGTGTTTCTTTAAAATGGTAAAATTAAATATCGAGCAGCTATCAAGTTCTTCTTTTTGGATGGGTTAACCCCCCAAAGAAATTCATTCGAAGTTGATAAAAAGTTTATGGGAATTCAGCACTTTCAATTTCAACTGTTAAAAAGTGGGCAGCTGAATTCAAAAGTGGGGTCCCATGTCACTCAAGGATGACCCATGTGAAGGAGAACCAAAAACTGCAACTACATTGGAAGCTATCGAAAAGGTGCAAATATTGTGTTGGACAATTGCTGAATAAAGTTGTGTGAGATAGCTGAGGCTGTGGGAATATCAGAAGGAAGTGTGTGGAACATCTTGCACGAAGAATTAGGGCGAAAGCCAAGGTGGGTGCCCCCATTCGCTAATGCACAAACAACATTTGCAGCAATATTTGGACCGATTCAAGAGGGATCAGACTGATTTTGTGTGAGTCATGGGTCCACTACTACATGCCAGAAACCAAACAGCAGTTGAAGCATTGGGTAAAAGTCTGTGGTTCAACGCCAAAGAAAGCAAAGTAGTGTGTTTTGTAATGTCAAAAAGGGATCCTGTTAATTATTACCTTGAATGGCAGAACTATTACAGGTGACTATTACTCTAACCTTCTTGACCAGTTGGATGTCGATATTCAGGGCTGGCCTAAGGAAGAAAAAATCATCTTTCACCAGGAAAATGCACCTGCTCACTAAAGTGGGTTGGCAATGGGGAAACTGCTGGATTTGAGGTATGATTTGTTTGGCCCTATTCTCCTGGTTTGCCACCCTCAGACTTCCATCTCTCAGCACCGGTTCTGTCCTCCCAAGAGAACAACAGTCTTTGATTTCCAGACTTAAGTCTGGTCATCTACAGACAATGACTTTCCAGAATGGTTGCAAGGTTTTCCCACTATGTACTAAGTGCAATTCTCAGCCTGCAACCCCAAGACATATTATTGACTGTATTGACTCATCCATTGATGAGCTCTACTCTTCCCCGGCAGACACCATCAAAAATCTCAAGCTTTACAAGCTTGATACCTTAGTGTGATTGAGTGGAGATAAGAAAGAAGAAGAAGAAGAAGAGACTTCCATCTCTTCCAAAACCTAAAGAAATTTGTTTCTGGAAAGCGCTTTGTGTCCAATGAAGAAGTTGAGAGGGCTGTGGATGAATATTTTAACAGTCTTCCAGACTTTCATTTTGGGAAGGAATACTGATATTGGAGAAATGCTGGACTTAGTGTATTGAAGTCAAGCGAGATTATGTAGAAAAATAGTGTTTTTTTTTTTTTTTAATAAAATTAGTCTTTCATTGTCAGGCCTAGAACTTTCACCTTATCCTCGTATTTCTTTCTTGTCACCTCTGGGTTGAAATTCATGTTGACCATTTTAATTGAAAAATTTCCTACTTTTGTTGCCAACAATTTATATAACACTGTTCAACTTTTCTTTTAAAATAGAAATAAATATTGATAAAGGGAAACAGTTAGAAATTAAGAGAAAACAATGACATAAGTCCAAAGAGAACAAAAACAATGATTTTTTTTTATAAAAGAAGGAATGTTAAGCCCCACACACTCCCAACATCGCAGGATATAGGGAAATGAACATGGCACTTACTTTCCTGTCAGTATTTGTCTTTCTTCTTCTTCTTTCTTATCTCCACACTGGGTGAAGTAGAATGCGTCTGCCTTTGTCATCAAGACTGGGAGCACTACTTAGTGGCAGGCCGACTTAGCTCCAAAAAAAAAATGGCCGCCTCTGACATGAGGAACAGACACCATGTGCAGCCGCTCCTAACATGGAGTACAGACGCTGCTCATCATGTATCCCTGGATTAGGAGCCCTTACAGGGTACTATCAGCCGGGCCAGCTGAACCCAGGTTTTTTAGTGAGCTTGTTACTGCTCCCCCTCCTCCTTTTTCATCCGGGCTTGGGACCGGCAAAGGCGGAGTTAAGTATTTGTTCCTTCAATGTCCTGGTGTGTGACTGCAGACATGTCCTATGTGCCACTGCTGAGGTCCCCAGACAACACCTTGACCCCCAAGGTGGGATTCCCATGCTCTGCCCTGCCCACCACCTCCCCACTGCTGTCTGGCCCCAGCCAGGAGATGCAGGTGAAGGCCTATGCTGGTCCCATGGCCTCCCACCTGGTGAGTCTAGGCTCTTTCTTCATTGGTGGCTCTAATCCCATGGTTCCCCCAACCTCAGTGGAGGATTAGTGGTTCTAATCCCATGGTTCTCCCATCCTCAGTGGAGGATTAGTGTCTCTAATCCCATGGTTCCCCCAACCTCAGTGGAAGATTAATGACTGTAATCCCATAGTTCTCCTAACTTCAGTGGAAGATTAGTGACTCAAATCCCATGGTTCTCCCAACCTGTCACACACAGACAAAAGTACTGAATGCCTTCTATTCCAATCCATTCAAGTGCCCTTGTCTGAAGATGCTGTAACACATAACACCAATATTAAACTTTTCAGTGATGTCATTATTCTATGGGGCAGCCACACTAATTGGAAATAGCTTGGAAAATCTAAAGGGATTTGAACAAAACTCTTCTCCATCTAGAAAAATTTTCTAATAAGCATAAATTAGAATTTAAGCCACAAAAATCTGAAACCTCTCTTTTTACTTCGGGTAATAAACTATACAAAATAAGACCAAAAATTATTCTCAAAAAACAACCATTACAAAATAATAAATATACTAAATATCTCAGCTATACCCTGGATCCAGAAATTAGCTCCAGTAAACATATTGAAGAAGTTATTAGAAGAGGAAGAGACAGATTTAAAATTCTTTAAAATATTTCAGGAAGAGAGTGGTGAGCCGATGCAACAACACTAAAATTTCCTCACACATCTGTGATTAGACGTATTCTGGGATATAGATATCAAATCTATGGTAGAGCATCTGAAACAAATCTAAAATCACTGGAAAAGATCAAACTAAGCGCAGCTAGATATATCACAGGTCTTCAAAATTCATGCCCCAATGATATTGTACCTTATGAGGCAGTCATTGAAGAAACTACAATCTGCTAAAATACATAAACAAAGATCAATAGTTATGGAAAAAAAAATACAAGTTCCAATTGCATACTTAATTGGGAATCCAATCTAAGACAAAAAGAAAGCTTCCTCCACCTGGCCAAAAGAAGTGGATTTATTTGAAATATGAAGTAAACAAAAATTATTTAGGAGAAAAAATTTCTCCATGCAAACCACTGCAAAATTTTATTTTTAATGCCACTTTAAATGAACCCACCAACAAACAATAAAAAAATTCAGAATACTTAAAACAATTATCATTAGAAATAATTAATAACACATACCTAAAAATGCAATGACTATCTACACCGATGGTAGCAGATGAGTTGGAACACACTGGCGGTGTCTGTCTCAAAAAAACTACAAATGGCATTGAGAAACTGAACATAAGAAACCCAGATTTTTGCTCAGTCTTCAGATCAGAACTTATAGGCATCTATTTGAAGCCTTAAAATCCATCAGAAATACTAATGATCAAGATATTTGGATTCTTACTGATAGTAAGAAGTGCCATACAACACTTGAGTCACACAGGAGAACTTAGAGATAAAGTAAGCAGGAACATAATTGGTTATCTCCAAAAACTCTCAAAAACCTCAGAAATTCACCTTCAATGGATACCCTCACACGTCGGCATTGAAGGCAAAGAAGTTGCTGATTCGCTGGCAAAAAAAAAAAAAAAAGAGAGAGGCACAAGAGAACCCTTGCCACAAACAAAAAAAAAAAAAAAAAAAAAAACAACTTACTTTTAAGGAAATAGAAACAGTGGCCAAATAAAAAATAAACAAGAAATGGAGGATCCGACCTAATCACAGCTAGTACAGTGGAGTAGACTCAGGAGGAGTTCTGAACTTAAGAAATTGACACCACCAAACAATACTAACAACATTTAAAACAGCTATCTCAAGCCATTGAAGATGGAAAATAATAATAAAATCTACCCCACTTACCCAAAATGTAGCTTGGCACCTGCAACTCCAGAACATATTTTGTTAGATGAACTAAACAGGACCTTTGGGAGAGTCTGCTGCCTATCATCAAACAGCTTGAGAAGCATGAACTCAAGCAATTTGAGTAATTTTTACACAAGGGAATGAGAAACAACAACAACACAATTTAGATTATAGATTAGAAATATAAGGTAGCACAACCAAACTCAAATATATATTTAATTTTTTGGGTGTGGCCTTGTATATTTCTCTAGGCCAAAAGAACTCCCAATACATTCCAAGCAATTGCTATGGAACCTCTTTATAACAACATTCTTTATAACAGCCGCTTATTTAGAGTATCCTAATTCTAAGTTGTTAAGTGGGGTTTATAACAGCTTTACATCTTGGTCCGCAGTGATGTTATTCTAACAATGTTTGACTATATAATATTCTTCTTCTTTCTTTCTTATCTCCTCTCAATCACACTAAGGTATCAAGCTTGTAAAGCTTGAGATTTTTGATGGTGTCTGCCGGGGAAGAGTAGAGCTCATCAATGGATGAGTCAATACAGTCAATAATATGTCTTGGGGTTGCAGGCTGAGAATTGCACTTAGTACATAGTGGGAAAACCTTGCAACCATTCTGGAAAGTCATTGTCCGTAGATGACCAGACTTAAGTCTGGAAATCAAAGACTGTTCTTCTCTTGAGAGGACACAGAAACGGTTCTTTTCCCTCCTGCTCTGTACCAGTCATGTGCAGCATCAGATTTCCATTCCTGCAGGCATTGCATTTTGATGGTACGGAGGAGGTCTCTTTCGTCTAGTTGGGTGGTAGATTCTCTTGCTTCAGGTATGCCAAGAGCTCCAGACTTTGCCATATTTTGAGAAGAGAACATACATAAATGGTAAACAGATTAGTTTGAAAAATAAATGGTTCCATATGCAAATCAATGACTTATTTATGAAATGCCTAAAGCAGGTTTAACTATTTTTCAAATTAAAAAATAATAATTCTCATAACTTTTAGGCTATATTTATACCTATTTGCCTTAATACTACGTGGTGGTGGTTGGTTGATTACCTAGGCCCAAGATTTCTTCAGGCAGTGGAAGCAAAGCCCCAGGCCATCCAAGGTTCCAGAGTTGAACCGTCTACGTACAATCCGCCTCACAGACTCAGAGAAGGGGCTGGAAACCTATGGAAGGTTGGTGGATCCTCTGCACTGTTGCCACTTATACCCCCTTGTAGAATTTACACCATGTTCCCCGAGCTGTATGACCCATTGGTCAAATGTTCTGGATAGTTCAAGGGATTGCTCCCTCTTTGTCAATTTACTTCTGACTTGTTTACCCCTACCATATGGAAACAGTATTGGGCAAAAATGCTGTTGGTCAAAAGTATTATATAAATACTTTTTTTTTTTTTTGCTTATCCCTAGTACACGTGGTACAGGCCATGATAATCATGGTGGGTAGTTAGCGACTGCTTTTTACTGTAAGCGCACCACATGTCTGCACATGTGAAAAGCAGTTCGACTTTGCACTTACAAATGCCAGAGCCCCGTTTGGTTACTTGCACTCGCTGGTGGAGTTGGACTTTTGCAAGAATCGGGGGCCATTGGAGCATTTTTTTTTTTTTTTTTAAACAGAAAAAAGTGTCCAATGCGGGAATTGAACCCGGGTCCTAGTGGTCAAAAACCAAATGGTTTAACCAGCCTTCCACCGACCCCCATATAAATACTAAAATACAATAAAACATAATACAAAATCTAGCTAGGTCAACAATGAATAGAATAAAAGGATTTGGAGGGTATTGAAGCTTTACCTCACCCTGCTTATAGCCTGGATATTGTGCCATCTGATTATGCATTATTTAGGTCCAGGGCTACATTTCTATGGGCAAGACACTTTGAAACATTCCAAGATGTTGAAATTGCCTGTCGTAACTTTTTCGACTACAAACCCCAAGAATGGTATTGTCAGCAAATTGAAAACCTGGCAAAAAGATGACTGGCTGTTATTGAAAATGATGTTCTCTACTTCAATGAATAAATATTTTTGTTTATATATTATTTTATATTATATACATGTTATATTAAAATATTTCATTTAAAATTATGTTATATTAAAGTATTATTTTATTTTAAAATTATATTTCATAGATAAAATACTCTTCTAAAATCGACCGCCAGAGGTCACTCTTCCCGTATAAAAACTCATTGTTGTTGTTCCCCGTAGGCCGACCCAAAACTTTGTAATTATGTAAATAATTTTTGTTTTATTTATTCTTACGCCTTAAGCCAGGCAGTACTTGTACAAAATTATGTTTTTAATATGAATCATTTCTCAGCTCAATAAAGCAATATCTGATCAAAACCATTATTCTTTCAATATTATAGCCACGACTGCACCACCATTACAATAATCCTCAACATGAATCAAATATCAAGCAGAAACATTTTTTAAAATTAATATAATATACATATATATATTTAATATGTATAAAGCTTATTTATGGGAATGAACTTTTGATACAGCCTAGTAGAACCTCCATGAGAGGATACTTCTCTATAAAGGATAGTTTTCATTGCCAAAATACCATTTTTACTACAGTAAAACCCCTCTTTAGTGAACTCCAATGGGACAGAGCTTTTGGCTCACTATATCCACGGTTTGGCTATTTTTTTTACTTTTCAAAAATTTTAAACTATAATTAAGGGCAGCCTTACACAAAGGAAAAGGCTGCATTTTAATATTGGTCGCTTGGCTTTAATCCCCATTATTGACCTATTTCCTTACATTAATACTTTTTTTTTTTGCTTATCCCTAGTACACGTGGTACAGGCCATGATAATCATGGTGGGTAGTTAGCGACTGCTTTTACTGTAAGTGCACCACATGTCTACACATGTGAAAAGCAGTTCGACTTTGCACTTACTAATGCCAGAGCCCCGTTTGGTTACTTGCACTCGCTGGTGGGGTTGGACTTTTGCAAGAATCGGGGGCCATTGGAGCATTTTTTTTTCTTTAAACAGAAAAAAGTGTCCAATGCGGGAATCGAACCCGGGTCCTAGTGGTCGAAAACCAAACGGTTTAACCAGCCTTTCACCGACCCCCCTACATTAATACTGAATAATAAAATAATTACCCAGCATGATTATCATGGACTGTACCACGTGTACTAGGGATAAGAAAAAAAAAAAATGATAGGTTCTTCTTATCATTAGCATACATGTACCTCTGTCTAATTAAAAAATCAAGACAAATTCTAAGCAAAATTTTATTAAATATATATTCAAAGATATAAAATTATTTTAAAACATCTTTATCATATTATATAATACAATGTTTACATATAAAAATGGCTCTAATACCTTGTTGCTTCGAAGCACTCTACCAGCATTGCACCTTTTAAATAAAGTTAATAAGTGTTTTTCTTCCATTTCATGTTTCCACATATTTTTCTTAAGTCTAGATTTCATTTTGTTTTGAACCTGTCATGCAAGCCATTTTAAAATTGCCATAGTTTATGACATAAAAAATAATTTTTGTTGCATCATAGGCCCGTTTATTTGCAAGTTTTTTTTTTTAGCCCTAACCCATGTGATTGCAGCAAAAGTTGAGGTTGATTTCTCTTTGTAACAATTTTTAATAGCCCCTTCTATTTTATCTCTTATAATATAAAAGTTAAATTTTCTTATTTTAACATATTCTGAAATTTTGCCTGTGTTGTTTCACTTTGAATATTTTTGAAAACTGCCTTTTTTTAGTAATAGCATTTTTTAGAATGCTTTGGTTTTCTTCATTTTGGAAGCCATTTGTATTTTTATATTTCAAATTTGATGGTTGCAAAGATATTAAAAAGATAATAAAATATAATGTGTAAAAATTTATAAAAAATACAGCAAAAATAGAATATAAATAAAAACAAATAATGCTGCTAAATTTATTGTTTTGAAATCGCGATCTGCGAGCCGAAATATGCACAAAATTTTATCATTTAAAATTTTTTTAAATTCCAATTTTAAGTTCATTATAAGCTTAGTATTTCAAATAGATTTTATTATTTTGCGACTTAAAATAGGTTCATTATAGGGGTAGTTCATTATTTTAAAAATAACAAAGTTCATTATAACGATGGTATTTTAAATGAAATGGAATTGGGAATTGCTCTAAAGTATACTTTGACTCGGCAAATAGGTGTTGAGAGGGTTTACCTATTTATAATACCAATTTAAAATTAATATTTACTGTTCTGAGAGAGTACCTATTTATGAGAATCTTGAATCATTTAGAAAAGAGGAAGGGAATGGCAACCAGTCCGTCCAGTTGTAGAGCTCATCCAAGTGTTAAGGAGTGGTGCAATATGTTAGAGTGGGTAACATAGATCCCTTATCAGGATAATTTTAACCAATGCAGTTACATCCTCCTTCAGAGTATCCCAAGCTAGGTTGAAATCATACATGTATTATATGACCCCCAAGTTTCCACATTAATATATAGGCCATTACACATTAAAATAAAAAAAATAAAAAAATGCTTCCCTTTGTTTCTCACTATTTTGCCCCAGCTATTTTCAGGCACTTGGATCCAATTCTGGAAACTCCACCTACTCCATCTGATTGTCCAAGCAGCAGATCTGGGGCTGAGGTTGGCTGTGTCTGTTTCCAGGCATCTGTCCCAAGACTTCAACGTGAATTGGTCTGAGTACTGGCCCTTCCTGGATGCCTGGTGCAACTTTCAGACCCACACAGGTCTGGCCAAGTTGGAGGCTCATCTGATTGAGACCAAGTTGCGAGTGGCTCTGCAGGTACCTGGTGGAGGACTTTCTTTTATATTGTTAGACAATTTCTTTTATATTGTTAGACAATTTCTTTTATATTGTTAGACAATTTCTTTTATATTGTTAGACAATTTCTTTTATATTGTTAAACAATTTCTTTTATATTGTTGACAATTT
>CP092880.1:50935018-50956574 GCA_030710605.1 Cordylochernes scorpioides
GATCATTCAGGCATCCTGAAAATTCATGATTTTTTCACAAATATAATAGTTTAAATTTTTTATAACACAACCTATATTTATAGTGTACATAAATTAAAACTTCTTGGATTCAACACCCAAGGAAAAGGTGATTTTTGTTGAAGTTAGGTGTTGAAAACTATCTAAAATAAAGAAAGGTTAGGATTTGAAAATCAGTAGAATTATAGAGGATCTACTATAGTTGATAGTTAGAAAATTTACATATTCCTCTCTGAATTTATTGTACTGGCAAAAAAATATGGCTAGCACCTATTTAGTGGACTGAAGTGAGAGTATCCTAGTATATATTCAGAGTATAAATACCCTCAAGTTAAACTATCACTGTGTAAAAAGAAAACATCATCCCAAAGAGTTCCCAAGTTTTTTTTTATTGCCCTCTATCGTTAAAATTTTACACAAATAAATTTACTGGCAATGCGTTTCTTTTTTTTTATAAATCTCTACAGACCTTACTGCAATGATATGATTTAATGAATGAGAGGGCTTGGCTCATCAGTAGTGAACCCTCTCAGCGGTTTCGCCAAATTAATCTCTAATGATATGATTTAATGAATGAGAGGGCTTGGCTCATCAGTAGTGAACCCTCTCAGCGGTTTCGCCAAATTAATCTCTAGTGATATGATTTAATGAATGAGAGGGCTTGGCTCATCAGTAGTGAACCCTCTCAGCGGTTTCGCCAAATTAATCTTTATAAAAAAAAAAGAAACGCATTGCCAGTAAATCTATTTGTGTAAAATTTTAATTAGCAGAGATGTTGAGTGTCTGATAATGCTGAACATCCGAGTGGTTCAAAGAGAGAAGTGCTGACCTGTAGGATGACGGCAGTGTCCCCCTCGCTCACCAGGAACCGTGGATTGCACCAAAGGTACCTCAGGAAGGTCTCCAAGTCTCCCTGTTCTATTGTCTTCCGGAATTTCATCAGGTCCTGCTTACTCGGAGCTCGGAACGGCAGCTGAGCCTCTGTCAACAACACCTTCTTCCTGTTACACTGAATTGATGAGATTCTTGAATGATGAATGCCTGGGGTTTTTATCTCAACAACAAAAGCCTTTTATAAAGACATCTCATCTTATATTGACACTCGTCCCGGAGTCCAAGAGGAAAAATAAAAGCAAACAGTTTTGAGATGATCAATATATCATCATAATTAGCTCTATACATAATCAAGATGGTGCACAACCACTGCACATCTTCTTGTTTCAATTTTTAACAATATTTTCAACTTTTCTGCTGAACTGTGGAACTGGTAATATAAACTCTCATCAGCCGATGACTCAGGAAAAAAGTTTTTAAATCTGAATATAGGAAAATTGTGTAATATACTAATATAAAATGATCAAAAAAAACCTTTTGTAATAAGTTTGGTTATTATAATGATAAGGCACACAATTTGGATTATTCTATATACAGTTACGAGCGTCATTCTTCATCAGTCATCTCTGTCACCGTTTGCTGTTTTTTGGAATGGCGCCCTCCTATTGGTCGGCTACGATCACGCCACCTTTGCCCCCCCCCCCCCCACTCGCTTTTTCATTTTTGTAACCATTGTGTTGGAGCGGGTCGCTCCTTAAATAAATGCATATATTAGTTAATAACCAAATGGAATCCTCTCTTTCTTTTTCCCAGTAAGAGACGCCTATGGAAGCCAACAGTACATAGACAGATAAAGCACATAGGCTATAGTTATTAACTAAAATATGCATTTATTTAAGGCGCCAATTTATAATTGTAACAAATAGTATTTGAATCAAAACATTCAATCGGGTAAAACATGGGCGTTGCCCGGGTCATTCGGCTAGTAGATTATAAACACAAGGTAATAGGACCAAATCCAAACAAATAAAAAGTGTGTGACGTGTCGGTAACAACACTGTTTCCGAAATGTCACACACTATTTACTTATTTGTATTTGGTCTTATTACCTTTGTTTGGTTATTATAAAAACTTCGAGCTCTTTCTCTTCAATGGGAAAAATTTAATCTGACAGTGAACTCAAGAGAGAAAGATCTACATATCCTAAATCGTAGATCTCACCCTCCTGTACTCATCCTCAGATATAATTTTGCTCATTGAAGAGAAGAGCCCATTATAATAAACAAACTTATGCAAAGGGTTATCTGACATGCTCAGTATATATATGAAACTGACAATTTTGGTCTGATGTCTGCATCATTAAGAACCTGAGTTATTAAAAGATTTAAAGTTGGAATTCTAGAGCAGTATAGCCTGTCACCATAGGAGATGAGTTCTCCTCCTTCATAATTCTTTCCTTTACTGAGGGTGGGCCACATGGTCTCTACAAGATACAAGACCAAAATTCTAAACTTGTCTGAACATGGTATTTTGATTGCTGTAAAAAATAGACACTTTGGCCATTATTTACAGAAATATGAATGCCGGCCAGGCAACTTCTATCTTCAAGATGGTGTTTTGAGGTGCAATCAAGGTAGGAGTGCCTCAATGAATGTAATATCCCATTTTTCGCAGTATGTTAAAATGACTTCAAAGAAGTGATAAACCCGAGTATTCCAATTGGATTCTCGAATGGGTTTATGGTTGTCGCTAATTTCTGATAAAGAGGGAAGATTATAAACTTTGAGATTAAGATTGTATTCAAATTATAATATCATAAGGGCGAAATATACAAGCGCCAAGTTTTGAATAAAATATCCAAAATCGAGGTGATAACAGAAGATCATCAAGATCAGACTCCTATCCATACATCGTTATATTGTTCTCTCAATGTATTGACAATATAAATTTAAATAAAAAAATAAAGTAAAGAGGTAGGAGTGGTGATAAGAGGATTCCAGTTCCTGATCAAAAATCATTATATTTTAAAGGTAAACACTTGTTCAGTGATGCCTATACTATAATTGGAAAGATACAAAGATTAGCATGGACCCTGTGCAAGGATGACACACAAAATCGTGAAGCATTCCAAGCATTATCTTTTAAAGAAATATTTTTTGGTTGTTTACTTTTAGGCTAGACCCCAATTTAGTGTGCAATATAGCAGATCCATTTATAAATCCTCTTTTTTTTTTATTCCAAATAGCAAAACGTTACTCTAAAAGACACGTTGTTTACAGTGGTGACCACAGGCACTTAGTTAGGCCTATGTTGGCGCAATTATTTATTTGTATTCAATTTACATCGTAACACTTTTAAGCACGGTGCACATATGCTAACTACAGCCACAGTTATATTTTTAGCAATAAATTTGTATTTAAATATGAAACATCTAATGTTGTTGAAATTTGATTTTAAAAATTGGTCGAATTATCGATGGTGTTTAATTATTGTTTGGCCAAATAAATGTTGGTTATTTGAAAGGCTGGAGTTCGGGACATGAGAACATGTTTGAATTATAGGGTGTCAAATTAACAAGGTTATATTGTATAAAACTATTTCATTTATCTATCAACTTCACAAGATTAAAAAAAAGAGAGGTTCTACTCTAATATTTTTTTAAACTAGCGCATCATTATTTTTAGATTGAAACTAGTAGTAATATTGGGTTATTAATGTGGCATTTTGGTTCAAGCAAAAGGTGGGACCACATTCTGCACACAAAAGACATAATCCAGGCTTTACTGTATTAGATATATATATATTCTTCTTCTTAGAACCTCCATGACACTCTCGCTAGTGGACAAAGGACAGTTGCCAAAATTATAATTTTACTACTTAGCAAATCTCTGGTAAGAGGATACCTGAAGGACACTTTAGAACTAGGTGTTGTCAGAGAGGTTGTATTGAGAAGATGACACAAACCTCCGTTAGAGCGCAGTTCCACCAAAGGCACTGTCCCCTGGGTGGAGTAATGGAGGTAGGAGTACTGAATGGCTGAGATCTCATCGTGGAACACCTTGATTTTGGAACCAGGGTTCCTGGCAGCAGCGTCCAGGACATCCTCCAAGTTGGTGAACACCAGAGGGGGTGCTGCCACAGTAGCCTTTGGTTGGGATGATCCATACACTCATTTTTTTCCTTAAAATCTTTGGAAAATAGTTTATAATTAAGATTTATTAAAAAAGTGAAACATTTTTCCCATGAAAAAAAAATATTTTATTTAATTATTATTATCCCTAATACATGTTTTGTTTCTTTAAAAATCAGGATACGAAGATGAACAATTACTTATTTTAAGAGCCGGAACTTCCTAACCCGTGGCTTATTTTTCAATTAATTATATATACAGCCTAACTCGAGCTGTCTCTATGCAAAACCATAAACAAACATGATGATAGCTACTCTTTCTTTTAAATTCACTGAATTATTTACAATTACATCACAGTACAGGCCATGATAATCATGGTGGGCAGTTATCGAATGATTTTACTACAAGTGCACCATGTTTGAAAATGTGAAAAGCAGCTTGACTTTTGCACTTACAAGTGTGCCAGAGCCCCATTTGGTTACTTACACTTACTGGAGGGGTTGGACTTTTGCAAGAATCAGGGGTAATTGAAGCAATTTTTTTTTTCAGAAAAAAAGTCCCCAATGAGGGATTTTATTCGGGGTCATTGTTGTCAAAAATAGACCACTCCTCCACCAACCAAACCAGCCAATCTAGCAGACTCAGGTCAATGACCCCAGGTGGGAGTTCTGACTTTGTCAAAGCTGTGGCTTTGATCCAAGGAGTCTGTACAATGGATGTGGTTCATAGTTTATAGGTCTATTTTGATGAGAAAGGTGCCATAACTTTTAGGAACAATTTCCTCCCATCATAATTTCTATTGTTACAGTTACAATTTTTATAAAATACTAGCGAATGTACCCGGCTTCCCCTGGTTTTTACCCAAGTAAAAGTTTGCCTAGCGAACATTTGCTAAAACGATTTTCGCAAACATCCAATCCCTACTGAATCTATACTTGTCAAGATAACTCTATGTTTGATACTCCGCTCCACTTAGCTGTACCTGTTCACATGTTGCTGTGTTTGAACAAAAAGGCAGTTTTGATACATTAAACATAATTTATTAATGATCAAATGTATACAATACATCGAAATGAAAATTAACAATAAAATTATCCTTACATATATGTCATTTGAATATAATATATGTACTAAACATATATATTGTTGTGTAACCACGGTGCGACCCTGAACATTGGACACGTGGGCATGACTAACACACGCCCGCTATCTTAACTAGCAAGGCTCACGATTTTGAATTTTTTTTTAATTTTAATTACATTTTTTTTTATTGTAAATAGTTATAAAATGAAGAGAAAATTTTTTTTATTAATATGCATGGGCTACAAGCTTTCGGGCTTCACGCCCTTCGACGGGTACCCGTCGAAGGGCGTGAAGCCCGAAAGCTTGTAGCCCATGCATATTAATAAAAAAATTTTCTCTTCGTTTTATAACTATTTACAATTCTATAAGAGAAATTTTCATGATTCATGTTAATTTTTTTTTTATTATTTTAATTAAAATTTTTTTTTAAATTTAAATTAATTTTAAACTCTGTGAGTTATCGAACAACAGAGTTCGGCGAGAAATTGCACTTTGACCACAGACCAACTTTCTTGATGGCTCTCTTTATTTATTTTTGTAGAATTTTTAGGACTTAAGTTCTATTTTTGGATCAACGCAAAATGAAGACGACCCGACCCGCACCGACCGACCTTACAGAGGACCGACCCGAGTGCCAAGAAGCTACAGACAAGATGCATCCCTGGACCAGCCCCAACCCTGGCACCAATAAAAAGTTACATCCCTTAGTACGGCCCTGTGACTTCCAGGCTCCCACACAACAATATACATAGTTGATGGTAGAATAAACATGCTTCTTCACTTGTGATATTAAACAATATTGCAAACAAATTTCAATTGAACAATAATTTTGTAATTATTAAATATCATCATGTATTGAATGATATTTGATGATTGATGGTGCAATTATTTGTTCGGGAGCACCTAGAACCCCAACTCTGATTTTATTAATTGCAAAAACCTTCCAGGGGATATACCTAATTATTTTCCAAATTTTCCCGGCGATTGGATGTATGGTTTTTGAATCTAGTGAGTACAGACATACACACATTCATTTACATATATATATATTACTCTTATATTAATTGTGTTTAAGAGACAGAGACGAACAGTGGTCAGACGGCTGAAATATTGAGAAACAATAGACAAAGTAGAGACAGAGAGAAGACAGACCCTGCTAAAATAGACTAGACAGAGACACAGAGAAGACAGACCCTGCTAAAATAGACTAGACAGAGACACAGAGAAGACAGACCCTGCTAAAATAGACTAGACAGAGACACAGAGAAGACAGACCCTGCTAAAATAGACTAGACAGAGACACAGAGAAGACAGACCCTGCTAAAATAGACATAGTAGAAATACAGAGTGGACAGACCATGTTAAAATAGACAAAGTGGAGACACATAGTGGATTGACCATATTAGAATAAACAAAGTGGAGACACATAGTGGATCAACCATATTAAAATAGACAAAGTGGAGACAGATAGTGGATCGACCATATTAGAATAGACAAAGTGGAGACACATAGTGGATTGACCATATTAGAATAAACAAAGTGGAGACACATAGTGGATCAACCATATTAAAATAGACAAAGTGGAGACAGATAGTGGATCGACCATATTAGAATAGACAAAGCGGAGACACATAGTGGATCGACCATATTAGAATAGACAAAGCGGAGACACATAGTGGATCAACCATATTAAAATAGACAAAGTGGAGACAGATAGTGGATCGACCATATTAGAATAGACAAAGCGGAGACACATAGTGGATCGACCATATTAGAATAGACAAAGCGGAGACACATAGTGGATCGACCATATTAGAATAGACAAAGTGGAGACACATAGTGGATCGACCATATTAGAATAGACAAAGTGGAGACACATAGTGGATCGACCATATTAGAATAGACAAAGTGGAGACACATAGTGGATCGACCATATTAGAATAGACAAAGTGGAGACACATAGTGGATCGACCATATTAAAATAGACAAAGTGGAGACACATAGTGGATCGACCATATTAGAATAGACAAAGTGGAGACACATAGTGGATCGACCATATTAGAATAGACAAAGTGGAGACACATAGTGGATCGACCATATTAGAATAAACAAAGTGGAGACACATAGTGGATCGACCATATTAAAATAGACAAAGTGGAGACAGATAGTGGATCGACCATATTAGAATAGACAAAGTGGAGACACATAGTGGATCGACCATATTAGAATAGACAAAGTGGAGACACATAGTGGATCGACCATATTAGAATAGACAAAGTGGAGACACATAGTGGATCGACCATATTAAAATAGACAAAGTGGAGACAGATAGTGGATCGACCATATTAGAATAGACAAAGTGGAGACACATAGTGGATCGACCATATTAGAATAGACAAAGTGGAGACACATAGTGGATCAACCATATTAAAATAGACAAAGTGGAGACAGATAGTGGATCGACCATATTAGAATAGACAAAGTGGAGACAGATAGTGGATCGACCATATTAGAATAGACAATGTGGAGACACATAGTGGATCGACCATATTAGAATAGACAAAGTGGAGACACATAGTGGATCGACCATATTAGAATAGACAAAGTGGAGACACATAGTGGATCGACCATATTAGAATAGACAAAGTGGAGACACATAGTGGATCGACCATATTAAAATAGACAAAGTGGAGACACATAGTGGATTGACCATATTAGAATAGACAAAGTGGAGACACATAGTGGATCGACCATATTAGAATAGACAAAGTGGAGACACATAGTGGATCGACCATATTAGAATAGACAAAGTGGATGGACCCTGTTAAAATAGACACACAAAGTGGACAAAGCAAATAGAGAGAGCAGCTACTCACTGTCAGGACCAGAGGGGGGCAGGTTAGAGAGGGAGTAGTAGAGAAGCTGCTGTGCCGGAGATCGGCAGGTGAAGAACGGACTGGCTTCCTGGTAGTCCTCGTCTTCAAACCACATGATCCCACCACAGTCTGGAATCATACTTTCTTTTGAAAAATGAAATAGAAGACATGGGAATCAAGTATATACCAAGACCTTATTGAAAATAACAATAATCTAATCATCAAAACTTATAATGACATTGCTTCAAAAATTAGACTCAGGGCCAACCAAATCAAACAAAATACATTAAAACCCTGTTAATACGAACCCTGGATATAGCGAACCTTCCCTTATAACGAACCTAAGGCGATTCCCAATTCCATTCCATTGAAAATACCATCGTTATAACGAACTTTGCGATTTTTTAAATAACAAACTACCCCTATAACGAACCTATTTTCGGTCCCAAAATGATAAAACCTATTAAAAATACTAGGCTTATAACGAACTAAAATTGTGATTTAAAAACATTTTTAAATAACAAAATTTTGAGCATGTTTCAGCTCACGGATCGCGATTTCACAACAAAAAATAAGCGGCATTGTTTGTTTTCTTTTACATTCTATTTTTGCTGTATGTTGTATAAATTTTTACACATTATACTTTTATTTAATAAAATATCTTTGCTTTCGACAATTTTGAAATAGAAAAAAATTATAAATGGCTTTCAAAATAAAGAAAATAAACAAAGAATGACATTCTAAAAAAACAGTGGCAGCATGCCCTTTTAGAAGCGTTCTTTATCAAGTTTAACCTAGGCTAAAAATAATTCCAAATAATTTTAAAACCAGAAATGGTTTAAATAGCTGGTTAAAAACAAAATTGAATCTATACTTCAGAAGAATATGTGGAAACTGAAATTGGAAGAAAAAAAAACAGTGCCCTGTGTCTCATGAGCCACAAACAAATCGACTTATAAATTCTCAAAAACTACCACTACAGTTCTATTTTTAGAACGGAATCCTTGTTAGGTATATGACTCATTCAGGGTTCGCAGATATTCCCCACAAGTATACAAGTATGTATACAAGTAATTTGCAAATTGCGTGGCAAATTTGCCCTTTCACTCGCAAGCAGCGCCTCTAGCGGTGAAGATGGGAGGTAATATCAGCTGACCTAATGGACATGTAAAACGTGTTTTAACAGGACATAGAGAAAAATCTGGAAAAGATATTTTTCGGATTTTTAGTCAAGAAAAATAAATTGACAGGTTCTGGGAAAAAAGTAGTTGTTTTTTATTCAGAAAATGATGATGACAATATTGCTGTATCATATTTAATTATCAGATACAAAATCATATCCGGAAAAATTCCAAAATGCAGAGACCACGGGTGAAGCCAGTTCATTTTTAGTATGCAGGAACAAAATTCTAACAGAAAAACATTCATTCGAGCAGAAGACACAAAGCCAGATCATCTCTTTATAAAAATATTGCTTCTCAGACACAAAGTTTGGAGCGGGACGTTTCACAAGAATGACATCCACGACGCCAATTTCGGCTAGTATATATATATATATATAGGTTCGTTATAGGGGTAGTTCGTTATTTTAAAAATCGCAAAGTTCATTATAACGAGGGTATTTTCAATGGTATGGAATTGGCAATTGCCTTAGGTTTGTTTTAAGGGAAATTTTGCTATATCCGGGGTTCGTATTTGCAGGATTTTACTGTAATTTATTTTATTACAGATTATTAATTTTTATAATTATATTTTGCTACACGACAAATTTCCCTCATTGCCTCTCTGGTATTTTATATTTGATTGAGTTTCTATTGAAATAAATTGCTGTGGCGTTCTGAGATTTGTTTTTCCTAATTTTCAAGCTGATAATTTGGTGTAGATGCTACTGGGTTGATTAGAGATGGCACAGTGAAGATCACCGTGCAGACAGACCACGGTTGCTGTGTATTACGTTTCTGTGACTGGCTCTAGAATTTCACTGCTGTGTCAAAAGCCAGGGCTTCCCTCCAAGATTATAGCCTATAGGTGATACAGTGACAATGCTGCTCTTTGTGTTCCACACACACACACGAGAGAAAGGGAAAACTTCCACGACTCTAAGGGAATCTCTGACAAATTCATCATATCCATGTTGGTAGCAATAAGATTTGCATGCTGTGGATCAGAGCTCCCATAAGGAAGGATCTATGTAGCAAAATATCTTATTTTATCAGAAGATTATTAATTTTGATATTTATATTTTTTTCTAAACCGCAAACTTCCCTCATTGCCATTCTATATGTTTAATTTGTTTTTCCTTAAACTAAATTTCTGTATCTTCTAAGGTTTGTCTTTCCTAATTTTCTATGTAACAGTATTAATATTACTACCAATGAAATCTGATTTAAATTTTGGATTAAAATTTGGATTAAAAATTATAGCTATAAAAAAATAAGACCTAATCCAAATAAATTAATAGTGTGTGTCATTTCAGTATAACAGCATTGTTACCGATACATCAAACACTATTAATTTATTTGGATTAGGTCTTATTTTCTTGTGACTGAAATCTGATTTAGTTTCATACATTTACCATATTAGCAAACATGAACAACACCCAATAAGCAACCTATACAATGAGGTGGATCCTAAAGATATATTTTACCACATTATATAACAGTCATATTTTTATACAAAGGAATGGTTCTGATATTCTAAGAGAAAATGTGATGAATAATTATTTTGACTAGTAAAAATGGTGATTTTATTTTTAATTAGATTCTATTCTTGTTTAACTTATATATCTTATTTTGGTTTTTTTTTTTTCGCCAATTTTGAAAAGCTATTTAAATTATTAAAGAGGTTTATGAAAAGATAGGCAATGTGTTAGATTAAGGGGAAAAAATTATATATATACAGGAGATATAATTTAACAAATATATACTTAATCTATAAATATTTATTTTAAAAAAGTTTTTAGAAGTATGAAAAGTTACCTTTCAACTTATCAAATAAAATAATTTTAAAAATACTTGTAAACCAATGTTTAAGCGCATTTCGAAATACGACAACAAAAGGAAAGAGTTTCGTAAATAAACAACAGATTACCAAATGGTGAGCCATTTAAGGTTGGGTACGTGGACGTAAAAAAATATATATATTAACAAAGTTGATGATTTGAAAAAAATATATATATTTTATTCTTAAATATATAAACATTTGATTTGCTTAAATACTGATTTAGGCGAAAGAGTATTTGATAATTTGGTTAAATGTTTTCCAATTTTAAGGTATCCAAGGGTTGTGTGCATCATTTTAATAATGTATTATTGTGTTACATGTGTTATCATGTAATCATCATAAGTTAATCAGAGTGCGTTTTAGCTAAAAATGGACATCAGCAGTAATTAATAAAAATATATCGCAATTTTCTTATTTCTAAATGATTAAAAAGCTTATTAAAATAGGAACATTAGGCCTCCAGGGAAAAGTTTATTTTAAAAATATTTTCTATTTAAAATCTGGAGGCCTAAATGTTCCTGTTTTTAGAAAATTTTATTTAACTTGCTTCTCTGTTTGTCCATAAATCTTGTAATCCATTTTTAATATGCTTCCAGGACCCACAGGAATCTGAAATTTGGTACACTTTTCAGAACTCTATGACAATGCAAGTTGACAAATTTTCAGACTTCTGAGCTGTCAGGGTGGCAGGAAATGGACAAATTTTCAAATTGCCTTTCAAAATTTTGTAAATTAATTTTACTTAAAGTACTTAAAGTATGAAACGTTTAGCACTCACTCAGTGCAAGTGTACAAATTTTCAGACTTCTGGGTGGTCGGAGTGCCCAGAAATGAACAAATTTCTATATTTATTTTTTTTAAGTGTTAAGTACGCCCCTTATAAGGAATTGACCAATCTGCTGCGAGCAGGCTTTTGTCTATTTAAGGCCTAATTCCCAGTGAACTTTTGATTCTAAATTTGTAAATTCATGACTGAAAACTAAATAATAAGAAAATACATTTAAAAAATATATATATATTGTAGCGTAGAAACCAAGCCTTGAAATATCCTAAGATGTAAAAGTATTTATTGATGACGTCACAGCGACGAGTCGACAATTATTAACAGGTCCGCTCAAAACTATTTACCGCTAGAGAATCTTAAGCAAGCAAGCAAAGAAATATTTTAAAGATGATTTCACAAATACAGATTAATATATATTTTTATAATCTGTTGAATATTTTCATTGAATAATATTAAATTAAATAATAAAATATTTTTTCGTCACATAGCCTCCTCCTATAGAGAGCATCGACCCATGCTCAACAGGAGACTTACGTCGTCAGTCTTAAGAACTAGTACTATGGCCAGGGATATTTTCAGGTGACTGAGGTGGATGTCTTCTTTCAGTTGAGATATCTTCTTCCTGAGGACTTGGTAGGTCTATGTTTACGTCAAGGTAGCTTTTTCTAATTTCTACTGTGGTCGGCAAGGGGAGTTTTATAACTTTACGGCCCCCCCCCTCCAATGTGGTCTATCATCTAGTTTTAATGGCGGGGCGTCCAGCTAGATCTTCTAGCAGGTGAGAAATGTTGTCTGTTTCGACCGCGATATGAAGTAGGGCTTCGGTAGCGAGTGAAAGTTTTCCTCGATGATTCGTCATTGGGATCCTGAGATTCAGCTCGAGAGTTGTAGGATACCATTGCGTCTTGCTTTCTTTGGAAATAGTCATTTCTCTTTTCCTCATTGTGTCTCTTCCTGTCACGGCAATAGCGGACGACGTGACCTGGGCGTCCGCAGTAGAAGCAAATAGGCCTTCCCTCAGTTGTACGCCAATCATTGGTGTCGCGTCTTCCTCCTTGTTTTGGGTATCGAGGTTCAGGGTGCGGTCTTATCGTTTCGGCCTCATATCTAGTATTTAAAAACTGTCGGGTCTTTCCTTCTGAGGGGTACTTCTCCTAGACTTTGAGATTGGCGCCAGGGTTCTTCCAATCTCCTCCTTTACAATTTCTTCGATTGTAGCATTTTTTGGTTCCTCCCGAGGAGAGCCTAATGCCCGCTGTACCTCCTCACGAACAATTTGCCTAATCATAGATGACAGATCTTCTCCGTCATCCTGGTCACAGAGAGAGGCTACATTTGGTAGGCGCTCGTACCTTGTTGGGGTAACTCGCCTACAACGGAGCGCTTCGACACGGCGACATTCTGTAATGAATTGATCGGTGCTCTGTACATCCCTCGGTAGGAGTGCTTGATAAAGCTCCTCAGCTATCCCCTTCATGAGGTGGGAGATTTTATATTCCTCACTCATTTGAGGATCAACCTCTTTGCACAAGCACAGGAGATCCTGGATGTAACATTCGGTACTTTCACCTTTTAATTGTGCCCGTGTTTTAAGTTTCTTCTCCGCTTGCAATTTTGAATTTTCTTTTTTTCCGAACACATTCTCTAATTGAGATGTGAATTCCTTCCAAGTCTGTATGCTTTCTTCGTTGTTCTCAAACCATTTAAGAGCAGTTCCAGACAGATAAAAATAAACTTTAGTAAGACAAAGGGTTTCGTCCCAATGGTTGTACTTTGCCACACGTGCATACCCTTTTAACCATTTTTGGAGATCTTCACCATCCTCCCCGGAGAAAATGGAAGGGTTCCTTGGCAGATGTTGAACAACGTAGTTGCTTACCTGAGTACCTTCCTTCTTTACATTCATAGAAGTTTCTTCTGGTTCAACAGAATCAATTTTTCTTTTATTTTTTAATGGGTATCAGTCCAGTCTCTCCACCAGTTGTAGCGTAGAAATCAAGCCTTGAAATATCCTAAGATGTAAAAGTATTTATTGATGACGTCACAGCGACGAGTCGACAATTATTAACAGGTCCGCCCAAAACTATTTACCGCTAGAGAATCTTAAGCAAGCAAGCAAAGAAATATTTTAAAGATGATTTCACAGATACAGATTAATATATATTTTTATAATCTGTTGAATATTTTCATTGAATAATATTAAATTAAATAATAAAATATTTTTTCGTCACAATATTATTCAAATTCATTAAAAGTAAAATATTTTATCTTCTGTTATTGAGCAATTAGATGTATCTGAGTGAAAATAAAAGCGGCGGGGGACGATCATATTTAGAGAAGAGGTAAAAATATAGCAAACACTAATAAAAATCGCTATTCAGTTGATACATATTAAATCATATTTTGTTCGAAATTCATGATGATCGTCCCCGCCGCTTTTATTTTCACTTAGATGCATCTAATTGCTCAAGGACCAAAGATAAAATATTTTATTTTTTTCCGTTTTAGTGTATTTAAATAAAATATTTTTTTGAAATAAAATTTACTTATTAATTTTCAATTTTGATTCAAGGGATTAAAAAGCTTATATTCTCCAAGATCTCACTTTTTAAAATATATCCTTTAGAATATTCTGTTTATTTTAACATTGTTAGAGGATGCGGAAGACAAATTTAACATGAAGTTGTAAATAGCTGATGGCCTTAATAAATGTAAATGGAATGAAAGGATGTCTGCTGTAGGGGGAGCAATGTTAATAATAGAAAAGGAGATCACCTTTATCTGAGAGTTTGTGGCAGGGGAGGCATGAGTCCCCAGTAACTGAGGACCAATTCTTACAGCCAACAGACTGCTGTAGCATGCAGCCTGGACTACAAACCAGGCATCCCTACTACAGATCCAGAACCCCATGGACATCTTCAAGAAGAAGGCATGCTACAGGAGCTTACCACTGACCAGGTAGTGCGTGTGACGGGCTACACCAAGCCTGGTGTGGGAGCTTAAATTGTGGCTGAAAGAATTGTTTAAAGAAAGGCCTATAGACCTTCCTGGCCTTCCTATGGACTACCCACCCCATGTGACCTGCTACACACGACGCCAAGAGCCCCTCAGTGATGGAGGCAGACCTGTTAAGCTCGATAGCCTGGAGAAAATGACCAGGCAATAGAAAGGCCTGAACCCCCACCACAATAACCACCATCAACAGCCTCAACCTTCAACCGAAATGAAGGCCCAGAACTCATCACCCAATAAAGACATCAGGCATGAAATTGTTTTTTGCTCATTCCATCAAAAAATTGTAAACATAATATATATGTAAGGACACCTAGTGACCACAGTATGCCAAAATGACCCAGAACCCCACCTAACCTAACCATGTCCCACCTTTCCTTATCTAAGCTACAAACCTCTGGTGATTGTGAGGTGTAAAGATAGAGCATAAAGTCGCCTTTAGCCTTGGAAGCACCGAGCCAGAGACTAAGATCCCCTTTCTGTGGTGAATCCACCTGACCTGTGGTGTGGATGAACTGACCCTAACAAGATATATTCTTTAATAATTTTTATATTTAATTAATTTTATTACCTTTTAAAAATACTTTTTTTTTACAGAAAGGAGTGTGATGATAGCCTTGGGGCGCGAGTCCAGCAACACTGGGGCAAGAAAGGAAGCGGGATATTGAGATAAGTTTGGAGTTTTTCCTTGGAAGCTGAGAACTAGGAGTTGCTGAAAGGTCAGGCCGCTGGCCTGGCTGCGGCCTTGACCGCCCTTTTTCGAATCATGACTTGGGTTCCTGGATCCAGAGTTAGGTGGGGGTATACTGGTGAATAGGGGGCATATATCTTTTTAGTTTACATATATGTTATAAAAAAATGAGATATTTCTTTTTTTTTTTGAGCTAAGCAATATACACAGTCTAGCCATAAATTCTGTTACAAACAATTTTATAAATTAAATGATTAAGAACAAAAACTAATGGAATATAAATACGTATTTTATTAGCCAATAGGACATAGATTTTAAATATATACAAGCATTCAAAATGTTCTCCCTTATTTTTGACACAGGATCTCAAACGTTCGGGCCACTGATCTATGGTGGCACGCACCTTTTCTAAGGGTATTTCTTTCATTGCTCTCACCAATGCTGATTTCAATTTATCCAAATTATGATATCTTTTATAGCACACCTTCTCCTCTAAATATGCCCACAAACTGTAATCGAGGGGGTTTAAATCAGGGCTTCCAGAGGGCCATTCATTGGCCTTTATGAACTCCGGAACATTCGTCTCCAACCATTGTTGAGTTGACTTAGCTTTGTGAGCAGGAGCTGAATCTTGTTGAAATATCCAATGTTCTCCATTAAACATTTTTGTATTCAGAGGCTTTACTATTTGTTACAAAATGTCTTATTTATAGTTTTTAGCTGTATTTTTTACCCCTTTGGCACAGAAGTGGAGATCTGTTACACCTTGGTAGCTAACTCCCCACCAAACCATGACAGAAGAAGGTTGGTGACTTTTCAAGTCTTCTGACTTTCAAAGAAGCTTCTAGAGAGCTACCAGCATATATCCTATCATTCTGACGATTAATCCTTTCCTCGACAGTGAAAAATTTCTCGTCTGTGAAAAGAATTCTCTCATGCCACCGACCATCATGCTGCGCCAACAACATTTTTGATCTAACCCTTCTAATATCTCTAAGAGCAGGGGTAATCAAATGACCTGTGCGTCGTTTGAAAGCTCTCAGTCCAAGGTCTTCGTTGATTATCTTTGAAACTATCTTGGAGCTAAATTTATCTGCTTTGCTAAGATATTTTGTTTGCAGTGTGGATTTCGACGAATTCTTTCGCGAATGACTTTTATAGCTGCTTGCGTTCGTTGCATGCGAGGTCGACCAGATCTTTCAAGGTCATCAATAGTGCAAGCCTTGTTGAACCTTTCAATGATTCGATAAACAAATTGACGCGTAATATTCAAATTTTGTAAAAGTTAAAAAAGGGTGAAAGATTTTGGCCTACCTTGTGTAAGAGAGGCTATTACAACTCTAGGGTTTTCTTTAATACCTAAACCCATTATCAAAATATATATATATATTTCGATTGTTTTCTGAGCACATGTGCACGAGATATTCAAATAACAACAACTGTATTTTGAATACTTAACGCGGTCAAATTAATTTTTTATCACTGATTTGGTTTTGTAACAATATGGCTAGACTAAGTATATAAAAACATGATTAAAGTACTGTCTGGCTTAAAGCGTAAGAATAAAAAATGAAATACTTATTTACATAATGTAAAAAAGTTTTGAGCCGGCCATCAGGATAGAGAAAATATCTTTATTTACGGGGCTGCTAACCAAAATAAATGATTTTTGAGCCCCAATGGCCTCGTGAGGCGGAATATATAAAACACTATGACCAGGCTGGAGAGGCTAGGGACAGGATCTCCGGCAGGGAAGAGGCAAATTAGGCTGGATTGGGTCCGCGGAGGTCAGGAGGCAGGAAGAGAGGACTAGAACTTTGCAGCTCTAGCTCTGGCAGTTGGGCAAGACATTGATCTTGCCTCGTGGTCGGCAGATAGGCCCTTGGCTGAGCAGTTGGCGCACTTGGCCGTGCGCGGGTTGGCAAGAGTTGGACAGCTTCGGCCTTGGTGATCAACAGAAGCGCAGTGGAAGCAGGTGACCGTAGCCTTGGTGCACCTATCGGCGTTGTGGCCGTAGCCACAGCAGCGGGAGCAGACGCGGACAGACTCCTCGTAGTTCAAGATCACTTGGTCCACAATGATCCTGCCGCGTCTTCCAAAGGCATTGTAGGAAGCCAAGCCCAGATCAATAAAGGCCGTGCAGGTGCCATTTCTGGTCGGAGATCTGTGTGCCACTCGGACAGACTTGTCTCAAGGAAGCTGGCTGAGGGCATCGGTGGAAAGGAAGGCCTTGACAATGTCCTCATCCGTGGTTTCCGCCTCCACGTTGAAGAGGCAAATTCTTGGGAGGAATTGCCTCAGTTCCCGGACTTTCAGGCCTTGGAGCTTGTTGTCCAGGGCAGAGCTGACGGCAGGAATGGCCTCTGGAGTGTTGGAGTGCAGCACCAGTTTTCCCCAGGTGCGCAGAGACGCCCAGACGCCTTGGGGCAGAGTGTGGGCAGCGCGGACAGCTTTGAAGAAGTCCCGCGGGTCAGCCTGTGGGTTATCTGCAATAACCACGATGTGGGCCGCAGATTTCTCCCCTTTGAGGGTGCCTTTGGCAACGGCAGGCTTGAGGGCGCGGGAAGATGCAGGTTTGGCTGGAACCAGTGGTTTGCTCCTCTTAGCGGGCGGGTTTGACGCCTCTGGCTGCTTCCTCTTGGTTAGAGCCGGATCTGGCTTCTTGGGAGCAGGTGCTGCCACAGGGACAGCAGCTGGAGCGGGGTGGCAGGCTTGATGAGCTCGGTCTGAGCGCTAGAGTCCTTGAAGGTGGGAGCAGGGCTAGTTTGAGTGGTTTGGCAGGTTTTCTTGGGCATTTGGGTATCCACGATTTCATCCAGCTCCATGAAGTCATTCACGGTGCCCGCGAGATTCTTCACATCCCTAACCAGGCACTTGATTATTTCCGTTCGCTGCTTAATGAAGCGAACAAGGTCCAGGTGAAGAGCTGCTAGGGAGGGCTGGCCGAGGCATTGCAGGATTTGGTAGTGGCGGGAGATGACCATGTTGTCTTCGTCAACAAGTGCCGCCACGTCAACCGAGGGTTGAGGGGACTTTTGTGCCGAAACCAAACCTTCAGAAAAACACCTACAATAAAAGCCAAGAAGTGAGCAAAAATAGGACGGAAGATGGAGGACCAATCTGCTTTAAGTGTAACAAGCCAGGGCACGTGGCCCGTTATTGTAGGGTTAAGTTTATAAGAATCCTAGAAGAGGATCCAAAAGCTACCCAAGAGAAGGTCGAAGAGAAATGCCAAATAAATTAAATATCAGATAAATCAGGACCTCGGCTTTATGCTGATGTATGTCATAGCACACAGACAAATATTCCTACCCGGAATAGATATTCCGTGTTGGAAGATTTAAACTAAGCGTCGCGCCTGAATCTGTCAATCAAAGCAAGTCGACGATAAATGGAATCAAGAATTTGGACCCTAAATACAAATTAAAAATTCATGTGGACAAGATAGGGACTTTTGAAGCTTTGGTTGATACAGGCGCTGACCTCTCAGTGGTCGACCTCAGAACGGCCCTCGATACAGGCCATGGTATAAATAAACTCGCAAAACTTGTGCAGGACCCGATGGAAAAAAATAGACATAGTAGGAAGTATATTGTTAAATATAAAAATTGACGACAAAGCATTATCGCACAAATCTGTGATCTTAAAAACGCATTTACGGACATTAATTTTTGGAAGAGATTTCTTAAAGAAAATCAACGCGAAAATAGATTGCAAAAAAGAAATAATAAAATACGATCTGACGAATAATCATGACATAAGCAATTATGAACTGAAAAAAAAAAACGTTGAAGATACTGTTATACCTGAACTGTCTATTAGATTGATTAAGGCCTCAATAGAAGCAGAGGATGGCGAAAATGTCATCGAAGAGAACAACAGAATGATTCATACAAATGGTCTTCGATTGGCAAGATGTTTGCTTACTGTCACGGATAGGAAAACTCATATCTGGATAACGAACCCTTATCCTCGACATTTAAAAATCATGAAAGACCAAAAACTGGCTTATGGGAGCCTTCTTGTAGAGGTAAAGTTCATAGAGAAGTTAGAGCAAATTAATAATGACAAAATCCAATTTCAGATAAACAAAAATTTATCACTTAAAGAACAAGAGGAGTTAAAACTAATTTTGATTAAATATGCTGATTTGTTTTCGCCGAGGTTACGCAGGACCAAATTGGTAAAACACCGGATCGATACAGAAGATGCAAAACCGATAAAGCACAAGCCATATAGGGTGAGTCCAAAGAGCGGGACATTATAAAAGATCAAATTGATGAAATGCTCAAAGAAGGCATAATTAGACCATCTTCAAGTCCCTGGTCGTTCCCAGTAATACTGGTCAAGAAGAGAGATGGTAAGTTCAGATTTGGTATAGATTATAGAAAATTGAATGAGGTAACAGTGTAGGATGTTTATCCAATCCCAAGAATTGATGACGTAATGGATACTATCCAAAGATCGAAGTACTACTCAGCACTAGACCTTAGATCGGGATATTGGAAAGTCGAAATTGAAGAGAAAGACAAGGAGAAGAAAGCTTTCACTACGACCCACGGATTATATGAATTCAACGTCATGCCCTTTGGACTATGCAACGCCCCTGCTACTTTCGAGAGGAATATGGACAATGTGCTTGAATATCTAAGATGGCAGATTTGCCTTTGTTATCTGGACGACGTAATTATATACAGCTCAGACTTTCCAACCCATCTTAAAAGACTTGAAGCTGTCTTAAAATGTTTTAGTGAATCTAATTTGAAACTTAACGACAAGAAATGCAGATTTGCTTTTGAAGAACTTGCTCCTTGGTCAAAGCCGTTAGGGATTTTCCTCAGCCCAAGAAGGTCAAAGAAGTGCAATCATTCCTAGTAATGTGTTCCTGTTATATTTGATTCATTAAAGATTTCTCATTAATTGCTGACCCATTGACAAGACTCATCGGAAAAATGTGCAATTAACCTAGACAGAAAATCAAGTGGAAGCATTTCAAAACCTTTAAAAAGCTCTGAGAAATCCACCAATGTTGGATCACTTTGATCCAAATGCAGCCACCTACATTCACACAGATGCCTCTAACATCAGCTTAGGTGCAACACTGGTCCAAATTATCTGTGGGGAATAGAAGGTGATATCATATTTGAGTCGAACTCTAAGTAAATCTGAGCAAAATTACTCAACCACCGAAATATAATGTTTGGCTGTGGTGTGGGCGATATCAAAATTACGACCCTACCTATATATGGAAGACACTTCAAGATAATTACAGAACATCACGTATTGTGCTGGCTGAAAAATCTTAAAGATCCAGCAGGTAGACTTGCAAGATGGTCACTGAAAATTCAGTGTTGGGCCATTTTTCACCAAACGAACCCAACAATGATGTAAACATATTACATGATATATTTACAGTGCCTTGCCGAAGTCTTTGTTGTCCAGATGGAGAACCTGGACAAGCTCTGGACTTCTTGTACTCCGAGACCCTTAGCAGTAATGGTGTACATATGTAAATATGTACACTAAATAAATTTATATGCACAATAACTCATTCCCTTCCCTTGTATATATAGTGAAAGGTTAAATTCAGCAAGAATTTCTTTTTGATTATCACGTTGAATTTTCAATAAAAATATTTGATAAATTAAATATATATTTTAGATATTTTAAATATTTCAAAGATAATAATAGAGTTATAAAAGGGAATACTACATTAAATATTTTCCGAAGAATCGTCTCTATACATTTTTATTTTTAATTATTAATTTAAATTATTTTATTTCAAAGAATAATTTTTTATTTTATTTTCGAATATATTCTACGAAATAAAAATATTTTCTCACTCTGTAAAAGAGATAAAAATCTCTTTGGTCACGCGGGGGATTTAAAAAAAAAAAAAAAGTTCAGTTAGAGTCGGGCCGAGTGGTGAAAAACAAGTTACATTCGGGGCGGTGTCGGACGAGAAAAATAAGGATCTAACGTTTGAATCTTGAAAGAAATGTAAGTATAAAACTAAATGGTAAGTAGACTATTCTACTAGATTTAGTTCATGTGGGCTAAAAGCCCGCTTATAGAATAGAAAATTTTTTATATCGCATTTAGTAAGTTTTCTTTAAATTTCTTTG
>CP092880.1:50956674-50973658 GCA_030710605.1 Cordylochernes scorpioides
AGTTTTTTGGTCCTTGAGGTACAGCTTGCACCACGCTGATGAGGGCCAACAGCCCGAAATGCGTCCTTGGTTAGCTTTTCTTGATTAAAGAAGAATGGATATTTGGCCAATTCTGTAATAATTAAAAATCAACGAGAATAGTTGATATTCATTCCTATAGTTCGCGCAAGCCATCAGCAACTTTCAGTTGCACGATAAGGAGATGCCTTTTTTCATATTATATTTGTGTTTTCTTTTTCAAATAAAATAGCTTCCTACTGAGATGGGAGGGCCATCAGCGGTGAACTTCCAATATTTATCCATTGCAGTAAAGACAGTAAGAAGTTATCTTATTTGAAAATGAAAAGAATTTGGCTTAATAGTTTATTTTTTTATAAACAGATGCCTTATACATAGTAGGCTAGGTCAACAGAACTGCCTTAATGTTGCTCTAAACAAGGGGATGGACCCCATGTTTCTCTAAAGGAACCTGTAATAATGTGGGAGAGTGTTGCATGTGTGGATTTCATGCAGGAAGGCTTCAGATACAATGCCCTCCATGTGGCAGTAAAGGCGAAGCAGCCCTCCTTCTGCGAGTACATCCTGAACACAGTGACCAGTCGCCGGTTCCTTCGCCTCCTTTACCCCCAAGATGATGATGTCACCCTCCAGAACAGAATCTTTATCCTGGCTGACCAGTACCTTAATACTCCGGAGAAAGGGGTAAGTTCTCAATCCCTCTGTTGGAGAACTTTCTTTACTTGTATCACAGTGTGCCATTTTAATTTGGGCAAAGCTCATTGATATAGTGTTTTTTTTTTGCTTATCCCTAGTACACGTGGTACAGGCCATGATAATCATGGTGGGTAGAAGTAGGCGACTGCTTTTTCTCTAAGTGCACCACATGTCTACACATGTGAAAAACAGTTCGATTTTTCACTTTCAAATGTGCCAGAGCCCTGTTTGATTACTTGCACTCACTGGAGTTGGACTTCTGCAAGAATTGGGGGCCATTGGAGCATTTTTTTTTAAATCTGAAAAAAGTGCCCAATGCGGGAATCGAACGCCGACCCCCTTCATATAGTGTCATCAAGAGATGTGATTTCACCCAGTATGATAACTTTCCATTTTGGGACTTAGATACTGCATGTGGACCCCTTGAACCAAATCTAGGTTTAATTATGAGGTAATTATACACCTTCTAAAAAAATGGCATTTTAATTTGGGCATAGCTTATTCATATAGTGTTATGAAAATTTGAAATTATTATAGACGCATATGATTCTTTTTAAAATTAAACAATTTCTAGTGCCTTTACTGCAATGGAAATATTAATGGTAGGGCCTGGCTCATTAGTGGTGAACCTTCCCATTAATTTTTCCATTGCAGTAAAGGTACTAGAAATTGTTTAATTTTAAAAAGAATCATCCGCGTCTATAATAGTTTCAAATTTTCTTAACAGAAGGAGTGTTAATGCATCATAATATAGTGTTATCAAAAGATGTGATTCCACCCAGTTTTGGGACTTAGGTACTGCATGTGGAGCCCTAGAACCAAATCTAGGTTTAATCATGAGACAATAATATACTATAAATGAATAAAACAAAGCTTCGAGGGCTGCGTATCTTTTATTAGAACGAATATAATACTATCTTTCGGGCACATACGCCCTTCTACAGGAATTAATGAAACAATAATCCGACTAGTGTTTGAAATAGGTTTTATATACACGTAACTATTGTTTTGCATATCACGCGCAATTTGAAAAATATTAAAATGTTTAAATTTACATGCAGGTGTAATGATTTGGAAAAACTAATTCTAATTAATATGAGATAATATGATACACATTTTGGTTAAGGGTTTATCAATCAATAATATACTATCTAAAAAATAAAACCATTAAACACACAGTTTTTTCTTTATCAAATGAAACAAACTTCCTACTGTCCTTACTGAGATGAAAAAATATTGGGAGAGCATATCAGTGGTGAACCATCCCAATGATTTTGTCAATTTAATCCACCATACTGCTTTTTAGAACTCTATTACTGTATTGGATCTTATATATGCAACACTGTAGGAATAAATCTTGGTTATGCTATTTATGCAAACTATTGATCTCTTTCAGATGATCATGGCTGTGAAGAGCCCCATCTTTGGTTTGGAATAATTTTTCCTTCTTCTAGATTGATAAGGCACATTTTGGATTATAGATTGTAAACACAAGGTAATAAGACCAAATCCAAATAAATAAATAGTGTGTGACGTTTCGGTAACAGCGTTGTTACCATCTTCAGACAAAAGTACTGAATGTGTACTGAAAATACTGATTCAGTACTTTTGTCTGAAGATGGTAACAACGCTGTTACCGAAACGTCACACACTATTTATTTATTTGGATTTGGTCTTATTACCTTGTGCTTCTTCTAGATGTTTAACTGTCAGTTCTGGCTATAAAGAGTTCTACCTGACTTGGCTTTAGTCAGCCACCTTGTCATTGTATCCTCTATTTTATATTACCCAGAGTGCATGAGGTACAGGCTATGATAATATGGATGAAGTTGGTGACTGCTTTTACTCTAAGTGCACCACATGTCTACACATATAAAAAGCATTTTAAAATTAGCACTTACAAGTGTGCCAAAGCCCCATTTGGTTACTTTCACTCACTGGTAGGGTTGACTTTTGCAAGAATCAGAGGCCAATGGAGCATTTTTTTTTTTAATTAGGAAAAATTGCTCAATGAGGAATTTGATCCCGGGTCATAGCAATCGAAAACCAACCACAGACCCTCATTTTATCCTCTTTAGGTGGTCAATAGTGCCACTCGCTCCTACCCTACCCTGCTGGGTCATTCCAATCATCACTAATGTAAACTCATTAGGTATTCCCATTGATCAGTAATGTCACTAATCAGTAATTCTCATTCATCAATAATACTGCCAATCAATATTTCCCATTTGGCACTAAAATACCACTAAATAGCAATACCACTAATCATCAGTCATTTCCATTCATCAGTAATGTCACGAATCAGTAATTCTCATTCATCAATAAAATATCACCCATCAGTTCCCGTTGGGCACTAATACCACTACTTATCAGTCATTTCCATTCATCAGTAATGTCACTAATCAGTAATTCTCATTCATGAATAAAATATCACCCATCAGTTCCTGTTCGGCACTAATACCACTACTCATCAGGGATTCCCATTCATCAGTAATATCAGCCAGCTTATTATTATTTTTGTTTATTTATTTATTTTTTGCTTATCTCTATTACACGTGGTACAGGCCATGATAAACATGGTGGGTAGAAGTAGGCGACTGTTTTTTATTATTTAGATACTACATATTGTAGAGAGAGATACTTGGATGATGATAAGTGCTATTGCTTCTCACCCCAGTGTAATTCAAAGTCTAAAAGATTATGAAATGTGGTGTGGTAATACAGCTTGATATAGCCATCCTTGGACAGGAGCCTTTGCTCCTGAAAAAAGTTCCATGTCATTATTGGAGTTAGTCCTACAGCTATTTAAAAAAAATATATGCCAAGATTCTAATCTAAATTTTCAGACCCTAATCACAGATGTGTTCATTGTTGCGCCCCGAAAGCTATATGAAATGATAACCATAACATACAATACATAAAAAAAGCATATTTAGGATATTTATTAGAAAAAATTAATAACAAAAATTAAGCAATATTGAATCTTTCTCCTTTTTCAAGCATTTCATGAATCAAACACTGCATTGCTGTTGAAGTGAACCCTGGTAGAATCTTGTATGGCTGGAATTAAGGAATTGAATGCCTGTTACTCATGAAATATTTGAAAATTTTGTTGTTGAAAAAATGATTCAGTTCCTCAAAATATTGCTTCAATTTTTATTATAAACTTTTCTATTAAATCTAAAAAAAGGCCTAATTATTTATTGTATTCAACTTTTGGATTATGCAACTGTTATTCACTACATATTGTTATGTATACCAAAAGAGGCACTTCTCCCTTTAAAAAAAGCATCAAAACTGTACAAAATGTGCTGATGGTGATTTAAAAAATGTGCCTCAATACCAGTTTAGGCAAATTCAGGCAAAAACCAGCCTGTGTACTATGGCCTCATAATTAGAGGGACGGCTTTGATTTCATAACATTCTACCAGAGGAATTATGAAATTAGTAGAAATTGTCAAAAGGTTTTCAATCTGTTCTCTACTATAAAGATTAAAAAGGGGGGTCGGTGGAAGGCTGGTTAAACCGTTTGGTTTTCGACCACTACGACCCGGGTTCGATTCCCGCATTGGACACTTTTTCTGTTAAAAAAAAAATGCTCCAATGGCCCCCCGATTCTTGCAAAAGTCCAACCCCACTAGCGAGTGCAAGTGACCAAACGGGGCTCTGGCACATTTGTAAGTGCAAAGTCGAACTGCTTTCACATGTGTAGACATGTGGTGTGCTTACAGTAAAAAGCAGTCGCTAACTACCCACCATGATTATCATGGCCTGTACCACGTGTACTAGGGATAAGCAAAAAAAAAAAAAAAAGATTCAAAAAAAGCATTGTTCTGCTGCATTTTTAAAAGGCGGGGGCCTCTTTTGGTAGATGAACATCATCCTCTCACAACTTATATATTAAATGAAAATATCTAGCCTAGAGGTATTAGGAGCATAAATAAGTTTGTGCGGTTATTTAAAAAAAAATTGAAGCTTTATTGTAAAAAATTGGTTAGACATTCAATATTCAAAGTATTGTCCGTCGCTAGCCACTACTTTTTCCCATCTTTCTAGCAATTGACGGATCCCATCGTGGAAAAAGGCTGACTCTTTGGCCGCTATATATTCATCGATACATTTTTTGACATCATCTTCATAATTGGATAAGTGCTGGTCAGCCAGGCCATGTTGCATTGATCAGAAGAGATAATAATAGGAAGGAGCAATGTCTGGACTATACGGCAGGTGGGTAGGACTTCCTGTTTGTGCGTTATTAAGTACGTTTTAACAGGTGCTGCAGTATGTGGCCGAGCATTATCATTTTGCAAAATAACTTTGTCATGTCTATTAGTGTATTGCAGCCGTCTTTCTTGCAATGCTTGGCCTAAATACATCAATTGTCTTCGATAGATCTCCCCAGTGATCCTTTCATTCTGTTGTAGCAGATCATAATAAACTACTCCTAGCTGGTCCCTCCAAATACACAGCATAATTGTCTCACCATGAATATTCGGTCTGGCTGTCGATGATGAGGCATGGCCACGGTATCCATACATTGCCCAACGTTTTGGATTATCGTAATGGACCCACATTTCTTGGCCAGTTACAATTCGATGCAAAAACCTTTATTTTTTGACGTTTAGGCAGTTGTTTACATGAAAAAATGGCGTTCGACCTCTCTCATTACCATTTCTTTTAAGCGATGAAAAATGACTGGTTGAGTGACTCCAAGTGCTTTTGCTAGTTCCTTTTGTGTTTGTGTTGTTGGATCTTCATTGAGCCTTGCATCTAATTCTTCAACCTCAAACTTTGGTGGCGCTCCGGGTCTTTCTTTGTCTTCCTAATCAAAATTGCCACTTTTCTTCTTCTTCTTTCTTATCTCCACTCAATCACACTAAGGTATCAAGCCTGTAAAGCTTGAGATTTTTGATGGTGTCTGCCAGGGAAGAGTAGAGCTCATCAATGGATGAGTCGATACAGTCAATAATATGTCTTGGGGTTACAGCCTGAGAACCACTTTTAAACCGTGCAAACAACTTCTGACACATTCGTTCAACTAGAGCATGGTTACCATAAACTTCCACTGAAATACGATGACTCTCAGCAGCTTTTTTATTCATATTGAAGTAATGAAGTAAAACTTCCCGCAAAAACACATTATTTTGTACAAAAGTTGACATTTTAGGAGCAAACAGAAACTAGGTTGTTTACACTTCTGAGAAATGATGGTTACTGAAAAAGGAAGTTGTATGATGACGCTTCAAAATAATGGTGTTGCTAGATGAAACAGTGGAATAATAAATTAGTAGCTCCATCTTTATCAAAACCACACAAACTTTTTATACTCCCAATATAAAATAACTAGGCAAGAAGTATAAAAGAAGTATATAAGAATCCAGGTAATTTAAGATAATGTACTATAAAGACATTTTAAAAAACTGCAGAATGTTTTCAAAAATGTCTTTTTTTTTTTATTAACCCGGCAGCGGTCGCGCCCTCTTCCATACCTTGAAAGGTTGCGGTGGGTAAAATTTACCCTTCTTTAAAAACTTAAATAAATCAACTATTCTTCAATATATTATTGTTATTCTGTGATAGCATAATGTTTTGGGCTTTTAACAAATATACACATAATCCTGAGTTTTAAAAACGATGTTTTATTCATTAAAACAGTTAAAACATATCAATATTTTTATCTCTTAACATATTTTTATAAGGAATACAATTATATTTTGATGATATGTTACAAAATATATATTTAAATGAAATTTCATTACTTTTTCTAATTGGATATTAGAGATGGTTTCACTTTATAGCATTTTTGAAAAATGATTATGGAGTGTTCATTACACAAAAGTGAAAACCAATACCGACAATATTGTATTGTTTTCTCTTTTCTTTCTGGGATTTTTTTAATCAATGCATTTTCAATATTTTTTTTTTTTACTTTATGGATGGACCATTTTCTTCAAATAAAATATCTTATGTTTTTTCTATTAATTCAAGATGTATTCTTCCATTTATTGTGCGGATTTTGTCCACCTGACAATTGTGTCTCTCTCTAAGGGACTCTTACATCTTGATTTAACTTCTGACGCTCATTGCCCTTAGCAAATTGAATAATCTGGGCATTTGTTGTTCCAATATTTAGAAGGGAATATAAGCCATCTACTTGGATTTCTAACACAGTTATATGTAATTCACAATAAGATCCTAAATAAGATCCTAAATGATTGCAATTAGATATTTAATGAATGAAAGGAAAAAAAAATTGCAACGAGTTTCTTTATTCTGAATGTTGGCAAGCTTTCAGGCGTTAGCCTATCTTCAGGCCGATTTCGCAAAATATATGTACAAATAATACAAAATCTAAACTATATATCTGCATATGTAGCTGTCATTTCGTCCATCATATCTACACCCCCCTTTGTTATATTATAAAACGTGATCATTTTTGGTTTTTCCTATTATCCTGTTGAATCATCTATATTTTCATCTTGGTGCATAGTTGAAAGCATCAAAATAACTTTATTCTCTTTAGACTTGTATGAAAGAAGTGTCATTTTGCTTTGAGAAAGGCAAAAATATTAGGAGGCACATTTCTACCTCTACTGATGACAAAATCCTTTTATTTAGTTTTATAGTATCAAATTTGTTAGTCTAAATTGGTTTAAAAGTTTTAAAGCTAAGGAATAACTGGTGAACCAGTTGTAACATTGCGGCCAGTGATTGGCTCACACAATCGTTCCACAACATCACTTGGACTGTTACTGACATTGTAAGGACCTTCAGGGTTTTTTCTTGAATATGAATATAATTATAAAACATTTTTATTCCACAAGATCAAATATTTCAATTCCATATTCATTGTGCTTACTCGGAATATATGCACTGCCTAAAATTGCATTTCCCTCTGAAACTGTCAAGCTTTTCAAATTAGCATCTCTTTGTCTGCTATAATTTACTGAATATTCCTAATGTAAATGTCAGTCTCCCCGTAACTATACATTCAACACTAAGCTGTCATCAACTAATAGATTCCAACAACCTAATATCGATGTGGCATTTTTTGCTTCACCCTTTACGCGTGGTAGATGTGTGATAATATATTTACTGTGATTTGAAATATTATCATCATGAAGAAAATCAGTGTTTGAAAGCATTTAAATATTAAATAATAGAAAAAAGAAAATACAAATATAAATCCCACTTGATTTTTTAGAAGAATAGACTGTATTACTACTCTTGGCAAAAAAAAACCAAACAACAAGAAGCCAGACATTAACCCGAAACTTAATTACGTAAACCGAAAGTGATAAAAGGTTGCACTGGGTAAAATTGACCCAGACATGCTAATAAAATTATTTTGTAAAATTAAAGTTAAAGACTTATTATAATAATATACCTATCCCCCGATTTACACAGTAGATACGTTCCTGAGAAAAACGTGTAAATCGGGGGATAGGTGTACACAGAAATAAAAATAAAATGCATTGACAGGTTAAAATATCTAGTCAGCACATAAGCTCGGGATTCCTCGTGAGATGTGTACACAGCGCATGTGTTCAATCACAGTAGCATTTAGTATAGTGCGATAAAAACAAAAAAAAAAACTCATTTGGAAAACCGTGTAAAAGCGAAAATGTGTAAAAAAAGTACTGTGTAAATCGGGGGATAGGTGTATTTAGATATATTTAGAAAGGTACTAAGAAGATATTTTGAAAATATTTATTTTTCAATATAGAAATAATTTTTTAAAGTTCCCACTGGGTAATATTTACCTATTGCGACCACTCTCTCTCTTACGGGTTAAGATTACCATAAATAGAATTTTATAGAATTTTAAAAAGCATTTTACCATGTTTTATATTTTAAATATCTTAAAATTTATTTAAATAATAAATGGAATTAATCCTGGTATAGGTCCCTAAAATACCAAATTTACAAACAAAGAATAGCCTACTTTGGACACATAATAAGAGAGAAAATGGAATAAAAAAAAAAGATATTGATGTTGGGAAAAATTGAATGAAGAGAGGAAGACCTCAAATGAACTGTTTGGAAGGGGTCAAGAAAGCAACTTAAAAGACACGAGATGAGCTGCGAATGATGTTCACCAACAGATCAAATTGGGGAATATTTGCCCATATATAGTGACCAAAAGTCAAACTCTATAGACTACAGCAACTAGGTTTTATTCCTTCTCATACGTATCCAGTATGTAAATAAACAATTACTAGCAAAAAAAGGCACAAGAACAGCCTTGCCATGGAATAATAAACTTAATTTTAGAGACATAGAGACATTAGCCAAATCAAAAATAAACAAGAACTGTAGGATCCCACCTAAGCAGAGCTCATACAGTGGAGTGGACCCAGGAGGAGCCCTGTACCTCAAATAGACAACACCAAAAAACACTAACAAGATTTAGAACAGGCCATTTCAAGCTATTGAAGATAGAAAATAATAACAAAATATATCTCTTTTGCCCAAAATGTAGCTTGACTTGCATTTTGGCTTGTATTAGATGCACTAAACAGGTCCTTTGGGAGAGGCAGATGCTTATTATCAAACAGCTCGAGGAGCATGGAATTTGTGTAATCTTTGCATAAGGAGATTAAAAAAATAACCACAAATAGAAAATAATACAAAGCAATAACGCGCCATCTATACATATAAAATGAAAGGATTTAAAAGCATGAATGTTTCTTTTATACAAAATACAAACTTCTACTGCCCTTACTGCGATGAAAAAATATATTGGGAGGGCTTGGCTCATCAGTGGTGAACCCTCCCAGTGGTTTCGCCAATTTAATCCAACAGACCGCTTCTCAGAGCTCTAATACTGTATTGAATGATTCTGCTTATATATGCAGCACTGAAGGGTGGAATATCAGAAATGGTTTTCAAGAAAACTATGGACATAAGCCTATAGGACAGTAGAATTACATTCAAATATTTGCATCTCTACGCTATCTTCTCTATATTTCCAACCAGACCTGAGGATGCCAGAAATGGTGTGTAGTACAGAAGAACCTCCATGAGAGAATACTCTTGCTTGAGGACACCTCTCTACAAAGGACAGTTTTCATGGCCTAAATTACCACTTTTACTAATTAGCAACTCTCCAGTAAGAGGACACCTTTTTCTAAAGCACACTTTGCCTATGCAACTAGGTGTCCTTTACTGAGAGGTTCTACTTGATGATGTTTTGCTTGAAGTCAATTCATCTAAAGCTGACAGTGTGTTGTGGCAGAGGTTGGAGACCCCGCTCCACTTTGCCGCCAAGTTTGGCTGCTTCCATTGCTGCCGTTGTCTGCTCATGTACCACCAGTGTGACAAGACACGGCGTAACAAGGATGGCGAGACTGCCCATGATGTGAGAGCTTGTATGCCTTTTATTAAACTTGTATATTCTTGTCAATAATGTCTAATATTAAATTGCTCCGAATAGCCTCGAATTCTTGCAAAAGTTCAACCCCATCAGTGAGTACAAGTAACCAATTAGGGGCATTCTTTTAAGTTCTAAAGTTAAACTGCTTTCTTTATGTGGTTAACATACAATAAAAAATAGTTGCTAACTACTCACTAGATAGAAATATAAAAATAAATCTTGTTGCAGTTTACTTTTTAAAAGTTAAAATCCCAAAAAATGAGGTATAGCTTTCTCATTACTCTAGATCTCAAGTAAGAGGAAAATGAGGAATTTCTATCAAACCTCATGTTTGTTCTGTTGTTGTTCATTATCCCCTTGTGCAAAGTTACCAAATTCTATGAGTCTATGCTCCTCGAGCTGTTTTAAGATGAGCAGCGGCTTCTCCCAAAGGTCCTGTTTAGTGCATCTAATATAAGCCAAAATGGGTTTTGGGGCTGCAGATTCCAAGCTACAATTTGGGCAAGTAGGGTAGATTTTGTTGTTATTTTCCATCTTCAATGGCTTGAGATGGCCTGTTCTAAATCTTGTTAGTGTTGTTTGGTGCTTTTTCTGATGTCCAGAGAACCTCCTGGGTAACCTAATGTTTGGCTGCAGGTGGTCTGCTCCAGGGAAGGTTCCCCAGATCTCAAGAAAAAGATTCAAGACCTCTTCACCAGTGAGTACTGGGTATCTCAGAATATATTTATAGTACTATTTGGAAAAGTGTTTTAATTCCAATTACAACAATTTACTATTACCAACTTTACTTTACTATAACTATCTATACCGATGGTAGCAGAGACGAGCTAGGACACACTGGCAGTGGCTGTCTCATCAAAACCACAAATGGCATTGAGAAAATGAACAGAAGAAACCCAGATTTTTGCTCAGTCTTCAGATCAGAACTTATAGCCATCTATGAAGCCTTAAAATCCATCAGAAATACTAATTATCAAGATATCTGGATTCTTACTGATAGTAGAAGTGCCATACAACACTTGAGTCACACAGGGGAACTTAGAGACAAAGTAAGCAGGAACATAATTGGTTATCTCCAAAAACTCTCAAAAACCTCAAAAATTCACCTTCAATGGATACCCTTACACGTTGGCATTGAAGGCAATGAAGCTGCTGATGTGCTAGCGAAAAAAGGCACAAAAGAACCCTTGCCACAGAAAAATAAACTTACTTTTAAAGAAATAGAAACAATAGCCAAAACAAAAATAAACAAGAACTGGAGGATCCCACCTAAGCACAGTTGGTACAGTGGAGTGAACCCAGGAGGAGCTCTGAACATCAGAAATAGACAGCACCAAACAACACTAACAAGATTTAGAACAGGCCATCTCAAGCCATTGAAGATAGAAAATAATAACAAAATTTATCCCACTTGCCCAAAATGTAGTTTGGTACCTGCAGCTCCAGAACACATTTTGGCTTGCATTAGATGCACTAAACAGGACCTTTGGGAGAGGCCGCTGCTCATCATAAAACAGCTCGAGGAGCATGAACTCATGGAATTCGTGTAATCTTTACACAAGGGGATAAGAAACAACAACAACAACAACAACATATTTTTAACTTTACAAGCTCTCAGGGACTCTTTATCAAGCTTAACAAAATAACCCATTGTTATAGAATTTTAAACAATTAAAAAATTGTGTATATATATATATATATATATTTTTTTTTTTTGCATGATATATATATATATTATATATAAAGCTATTATCTTATTATCTTAAAATAAAGGTATTATAGCTTTCTTATTATACTTGAATAACAATACAGGAAGAGTGAAATACTTTTCACCTAATAAGGAAGAATTAATTGCCATCAAACAGTTAAAAGAAAATAGTGACATACTAGTTACCAAAGTTGATTACGGATAAACAGTTATGAACAAAATAGACTATCGAAAAAAAGATGCAAGATATTTTGGATGATGCTAATATATTCAAATATATGTTCATACCAATTCAAAATCTGTATCCTTATTCAAATATATATGGTAAGTGCCTTTAGAAAAATATAAAATTATATCGGATGCACAACTGGAACAATTCACAGCTAAATTGAACTCTATTCCATACATTTATGGGCTACCAAAAATTTGCAAAGATAATATTTCCCTCAGACCTATAATCTCTTATCACCTTTCATCAGCCATGCCCTTATCCCGAATCCTATCATCGTGCTTATCTGCTGTCATCCATCCTGCAAATCAATCTTTACTAACCAATATAACTGATTTTATAAACTAGTTGATAAATTCAAAACCAACAACTTGCGTTATAGGCTCATTTGATGTTGTGGCCTTATTCTTCAGTCTGCCCTACCATATGATAATGAATAATTTGAAAGAAATTTTAAAACAAAATTGAACTGAACCTGCAGAAAGCTTAAAAATCATTACTCTGGTCCAACTAGGTCTATTAACATGCAACTTTAAATTTGAAGACAGACTCTACTAACACAGATATGTGGCTTTTCTATGGGAAGCCCACTTTGATTGAAATTCTTTGTAGCGAGATATTGGATGTAACAGGCCTCTATGGGAAAACTACTTTATATTTGTATGTAAACTAAATTTGCATAATTTTAGAGAATTTTGTAACTTGACCACACTCTGTGCATTGCATATCAGATGAAAACTAAAGGTAAGAAATACCGGTTCTAAAATGTTTAGGAACATTTTTTTAAATACAGTAGGTCCTCTCTCTCTAAAGGACATTTTGGCTTTGCCACTAGATGACCTAGTACCAGAGAGCAGCTAATTGGTGGACATTTTATTCAGTAGAAGCTTCATGAGAGGACACTCAAGCTAGAGGACAACTTTCTACATTGGACAGTTTTCCTTGTCATGATTCCCATTTTTACCACACAATAAGCTCTCCTGTAAGGGGACACTTTGGTTCTACAAATAGGTATTTTCTTTTACCGAGATGAATTTATACTGTAGAATATGAAAAGTCAAAGCTTATGGATGTATTTTGTATTGGCTAGTGCTACTTTCATAGCAAGTGTAATGGCAATTTTCATAGGCTTGAGGAGGGAAGACTGCTATCAGACAGGTTTTATGAGTCACCATGAAGTGCAGCCATGGTGGCAGATATATTGGAAAAGCTTCCATGGGAGACTGGCTAAAAAATAAGGATAAGCCTGAAAGTTTCCATCTTTTCTCAGACACTCTTAAACTTTTTAAAATGATAATTAAATCACTATAATAGGTTTAAACACAGAAAGACTTGATTCACTATAATTTGAGTGTTCGATCAATTGTAAGGGTTAGTCTCAAGGGTAAGATGAAAAGTTCTTGACCTGACCCAGAGATGTCATTCCATTTGGCAAAAGATTACGTTATCTCCCTGCACGCGCATGTCATTAGTTCGTAGGACAAGTTTCAACTTGTTCTTTCAAGTTTTTATGTAAATGAGTCTTTGCAGTACATGTCTTATGCGTGTTTCTTTAAAATGGTAAAATTAAATATCGAGCAGCTATCAAGTTCTTCTTTTTGGATGGGTTAACCCCCCAAAGAAATTTGTTCGAAGTTGATAAAAAGTTTATGGGAACTCAGCACTTTCAATTTCAACTGTTAAAAAGTGGGCAGCTGAATTCAAAAGTGGGGTCCCATGTCACTCAAGGATGACCCATGTGAAGGAGAACCAAAAACTGCAACTACATTGGAAGCTATCGAAAAGGTGCACAATATCGTGTTGGACAATTGCTGAATAAAGTTGTGTAAGAAGCTGAGGCTGTGGGAATATCAGAAGTGTATGGAACATCTTGCACGAAGAATTAGGGATGCGAAAGCCCTGCACAAGGTGGGTGCCCCCATTCGCTAATGCACAAACAACATTTGCAGCAATATTTGGACCGATTCAAGAGGGATCAGACTGATTTTGTGTGAGTCATGGGTCCACTACTACATGCCAGAAACCAAACAGCAGTTGAAGCATTGGGTAAAAGTCTGTGGTTCAACACCAAAGAAAGCAAAGTAGTGTGTTTTGTAATGTCAAAAAGGGATCCTGTTAATTATTACCTTGAAAATGGCAGAACTATTACAGGTGACTATTACTCTAACCTTCTTGACCAGTTGGATGTCGATATTCAGGGCTGGCCTAAGGAAGAAAAAATCATCTTTCACCAGGACAATGCACCTGCTCACTAAAGTGGGTTGGCAATGGGAAAACTGCTGGATTTGAGGTATGATTTGTTTGGCCTCATCCCTATTCTCCTGGTTTGCCACCCTCAGACTTCCATCTCTTCCAAAACCTAAAGAAATTTGTTTCTGGAAAGCGCTTTGTGTCCAATGAAGAAGTTGAGAGGGCTGTGGATGAATATTTTAACAGTCTTCCAGACTTTCATTTTGGGAAGGAATACTGATATTGGAGAAATGCTGGACCTAGTGTATTGAAGTCAAGCGAGAATATGTAGAAAAATAATGTTTTTTTTTTTAAATAAAATTAGTCTTTCATTGTCAGGCCTAGAACTTTTCACCTTATCCTCGTAGTTCTTTCTTGTCGCCTCTGGGTTGAAATTCATGTTGACCATTTTAATTGAAAAATTTCCTACTTTTGTTGCCAACAAGGTGAGTTCAACTGACCCGGTTGATGGTCCTCAACAAGGGTCCCACTCCAGGAATACGGAGGAGCTGTGTCCGTACTCATGTTAGAGTGCAGCAAAGGCTTCCATGTTAGGAACAGCCTCAAACTACAGGCAAAGTCAGACTTTCACCAAAGTGTGCCTGGATCATGGTGCCATGATCAACGAAAGTTGCACCCCTATACCCCATTCCATGAGATCATGAACTTATGGGATTTGTGTAATCTTTACACAAGGGGATAAGAAACAACAACAACACAATTTATATAACACTGTTTAACTTTTCTTTTAAAATAGAAATAAATATTTATAAAATGAAACAGTTAGAAATTAAGAGAAAACAATGACATAAGGCCAAAGAGAACAAAAACAATGTTTTTTTTTTATATAAAAGAAGGAATGTTAAGCCCCAAACACTCCCAACATCGCAGGATACAGGGAAATGAACGTGGCACTTACTTTACTGTCAGTTCCTTCAATGTCCTGGTGTGTGACTGCAGACATGTCCTATGTGCCACTGCTGAGGTCCCCAGACAACACCTTGACCCCCAAGGTGGGATTCCCATGCTCTGCCCTGCCCACCACCTCCCCACTGCTGTCTGGCCCCAGCCAGGAGATGCAGGTGAAGGCCTATGCTGGTCCCATGGCCTCCCACCTGGTGAGTCTAGGCTCTTTCTTCATTGGTGGCTCTAATGCCATGGTTCCCCCAACCTCAGTGGAGGATTAGTGGTTCTAATCCCATGGTTCCCCCAACCTCAGTGGAGGATTAGTGGTTCTAATCCCATGGTTCTCCCAACCTCAGAGGAAGATTAGTGTCTCTAATCCCATAGTTCTCCTAACTTCAGTGGAAGATTAGTGGCTCAAATCCCATGGTTCTCCCAACCTCAGTGGAAGATTAGTGGCTCAAATCCCATGGTTCTCCCAACCTCAGTGGAAGATTAGTGGCTCAAATCCCATGGTTCTCCCAACCTGTCACACACAGACAAAAGTACTGAATGCCTTCCATTCCAATCCATTCAAGTGCCCTTGTCTGAAGATGCTGTAACACATAACACCAATATTAAACTTTTCAGTGATGTCATTATTCTATGGGGCAGCCACACTATTTGGAAATAGCTTGGAAAATCTAAAGGGATTTGAACAAAACTCTTCTCCATCTAGAAAAATTTTCTAATAAGCATAAATTAGAATTTAACCCACAAAAATCTGAAACCTCTCTTTTTACTACCGGTAATAAACTATACAAAATAAGACCAAAAATTATTCTCAAAAAACAACCATTACAAAATAATAAATATCTCAGCTATACCCTGGATCCAGAAATTAGCTCCAGTAAACATATTGAAGAAGTTATTAGAAGAGGAAGAGACAGATTTAAAATTCTTTAAAATATTTCAGGAAGAGAGTGGGGAGCCGATGCAACAACACTAAAATTTCCTCACACATCTGTGATTACACCTATTCTGGGATATAGATATCAAATCTATGGTAGAGCATCTGAAACAAATCTAAAATCACTGGAAAAGAGCGCAGCTAGATATATCACAGGTCTTCAAAATTCATGCCCCAATGATATTGTACTTTATGAGGCAGTCATTGAAGAAACTACAATCTGCTAAAATACATAAACAAAGATCAATAGTTATGGAAAAAAAATACAAGTTTCAATTGCATACTTAATTGGGAATCCAATCTAATACAAAAAGAAAGCTTCCTCCACCTGGCCAAAAGAAATGGATTTATTTGAAATATGAAGTATAAAAAAATTATTTAGGAGAAAAAATTTCTCCATGCAAACCACTGCAAAATTTTAATTTTAATGCCACTTTAAATGAACCCACCAACAAACAATACAAAAATTCAGAATACTTAAAACAATTATCATTAGAAATAATTAATAACATACCTAAAAATGCAATTACTATTTATACCGATGGTAGCAGATGAGCTGGGACACACTGGCAGTGGCTGTCTCAACAAAACCACAAATGGCATTGAGAAAATGAACAGAAGAAACCCAGATTTTTGCTCAGTTTTCAGATCAGAACTTATAGGCATCTATTTGAAGCCTTAAAATCCATCAGAAATACTAATTATCAAGATATCTGGATTCTTACTGATCGTAGAAGTGCCTTACAACACTTGAGTCACACAGGCGAACTTAGAGACAAAGTAAGCAGGAACATAATTGGGTATCTCCAAAAACTCTCAAAAACCTCAGAAATTCACCTTCAATGGATACCCTCACACGTCGGCATTGAAGGCAAA
>CP092880.1:50973758-50988329 GCA_030710605.1 Cordylochernes scorpioides
GAAGTTGCTGATTCACTGGCAAAAAAAAAAAAAGAGAGAGAGGCACAAGAGAACCCTTGCCACAAACAAAAAAAAAAAAACTTACTTTTAAGGAAATAGAAACAGTGGCCAAATCAAAAATAAACAAGAAATGGAGGATCCGACCTAATCACAGCTAGTACAGTGGAGTAGACTCAGGAGGAGCTCTGAACTTAAGAAATTGACACCACCAAACAATACTAACAACATTTAAAACAGGCCATCTCAAGCCATTGAAGATGGAAAATAATAATAAAATCTACCCCACTTACCCAAAATGTAGCTTGGCACCTGCAGCTCCAGAACATATTTTGTTAGATGAACTAAACAAGACCTTTGGAAGAGTCTGCCGCCTATCATCAAACAGCTCGAGAAGCATGAACTCAAGGAATTTGAGTAATTTTTACACAAGGGAATGAGAAACAACAACAAGAACAACACAATTTAGATTATAGATTAGAAATATAAGGTAGCACAACCAAACCCAAATATATATTTATTTTTTTGGGTGTAGCCTTGTATATTTCTCTAGGCCAAAAGAAATCACACTCCCAATACATTCCAAGCAATTGCTATGGAACCTCTTGATAACAACATTCTTTATAACAGCCGCTTATTTAGAGTATCCTAATTCTAAGTTGTTAAGTGGGGTTTATAACAGCTTTACATCTTGGTCCGCAGTGATATTATTATAACCATGTTTGACTATATAATATTCCTTTTCTTCTTTCTTATCTCCACTCAATCACACTAAGGTATCAAGCTTGTAAAGCTTGAGATTTTTGATGGTGTCTGACGGGAAGAGTAGAGCTCATCAATGGATGAGTCAATACAGTCAATAATATGTCTTGGGGTTGCAGGCTGAGAATTGCACTTAGTACCTAGTGGGAAAACCCTGCAACCATTCTGGAAAGTCATTGTCCATAGATGACCAGACTTAAGTGTGGAAATCAAAGACTGTTCTTCTCTTGGGAGGACAGAACCGGTTCTTGTCCCTCCTGCTCTGTACCAGTCATGTGCAGCATCAGATTTCCATTCCTGCAGGTATTGGATTTTGATGGTACGGAGGAGGTCTCTTTCGTCTAGTTGGGTGGTAGATTCTCTTGCTTCAGGTAGGCCAAGAGCTCCAGCCTTTGCCATATTTTGAGAAGAGAACATACATAAATGGTAAACAGATTAGTTTGAAAAATAAATGGTTCCATATGCAAATCAATGACTTATTTATGAAATGCCTAAAGCAGGTTTAACTATTTTTCAAATTAAAAATTAATAATTCTCATAACTTTTAGGCTATATTTATACCTGTATGCCTTAATACTACCTGTTGGTGGTTGGTTGGTTACCTAGGCCCAAGATTTCTTCAGGCAGTGGAAGCAAAGCCCCAGGCCATCCAAGGTTCCAGAGTTGAACCGTCTACGCACAATCCGCCTCACAGACTCAGAGAAGGGGCTGGAAACCTATGGAAGGTTGGTGGATCCTCTGCACTGTTGCCACTTATACACCCTTGTAGAATTTACACCATGTTCCCCGAGCTGTATGACCCATTGGTCAAATGTTCTGGATAGTTCAAGGGATTGCTCCCTCTTTGTCAATTTACTTCTGACTTGTTTATCCCTACCATATGAAAACAGTATTGGGCAAAAATGCTGTTGGTCAAAAGTATTATATAAATACTAAAATACAATAAAGCATAATACAAAATCTAGCTAGGTCAACAATGATTAGAATAAAAGGATTTGGAGGGTATTGAAGCTCTACCTCACCCTGCTTAGAGCCTGGATATTGTGCCATCTGATTATGCATTATTTCAGTCCAGGGCTACATTTCAAAGGGGAAGACACTTTGAAACATTCCAAGATGTTGAATTTGCCTGTCGTAACTTTTTCGACTACAAACCCCAAGAATGGTATTGTCAGCAAATTGAAAACCTGGCAAAAAGATGACTGGCTCTTATTGAAAATGATGATCTCTACTTCAATGAATAAATATATTTTTAAATATATTATTTTATATTATATCTATATATATAAAAATGAATGTTTGTATGTTTGTCTGTTGGTTGCTTGGTCTGTATGTCCGGTATACAAATTCGCAGTAGTTCACTAATACAAACCAAAATTTCCATACATAGGTAAAAAAAAAACGAGGATGACGATAGGCTATTTTAAAAAATATATAAATCAATTATTAAAACTATATATTCAAATTATTCTAAATAGCTCACGAGCAGCGCCCTTTAGAACGCGGTGGATCTGATGGCGGGGCGCGCCCATTGGCCGCCTGCGAGCACGTGGCTTCCCTGTGCGCGCGCATGCGCCGGGAAGCCACTTGCAAGCCGGCAGCCGACGGGAGCAGTCACTTGCTCGCCGGGAGTCAACGGGCGCAGACATTTACTCGCTGCCAGCCAACGGGCACATGTTTAATGTGTTTGAATTATACATTTAATCATGTAAACCCGGGCGTTGCCCGGGTCATTCGTCTAGTTATATATATATATTTAATATGTATAAAGCTTATTTATGGGAATGAACTATTGATACAGCCTAGTAGAACCTCCATGAGGGATACTTCTCTATAAAGGATAGTTTACATTGCCAAAATACCATTTTTACTACAGTAAAACCCCTCTTTAGTGAACCCCAATGGGACAGAGCTTTTGGCTCACTATAGCCACGGTTTGGCCATTTTTTTACTTTTCAAAAATTTTAACCTATAAAAGGCTTTAATCCCCATTATTGACCTATTTCCTTACATTAATACTGAATAATAAAAGAATTACCCAGCATTATTATCATGGCTTGTACCACGTGTACTAGGGATAAGAAAAAAAAAAAAAAGATAGGTTCTTCTTATCATTAGCATACATGTACCTCTGTCTAATTAAAAAATCAAGACAAATTCTAAGCAAAATGTTATTAATTATATATTCAAAGATATAAAATTATTTTAAAACATCTTTATCATATTATATAATACAATGTTTACATATAAAAATGGCTCTAATACCTTGTTGCTTCGATGCACTCTACCAGCATTGCACCTTTTAAATAAAGTTAATAAGTGTTTTTCTTCCATTTCATGTTTCCACATATTTTTCTTAAGTCTAGATTTCATTTTGTTTTGAACCTGTCATGCAAGCCATTTTAAAATTGCCATAGTTCGTGACATAAAAAATAATTTTTGTTGCATCATAGGTCCGTTTATTTGGAAGTTTTTTTTTTTAGCCCTAACCCATGTGATTGCGGCAAAATTTGAGGTTGATTTCTCTTTGTAATAATTTTTAATAGCCTTCTATTTTAAATCTTATAATATAAAAGTTAAATTTTCTTATTTTAACATATTCTGAAATTTTGCCTGTGTTGTTTCACTTTGAAAATTTTTGCAAACTGCCTTTTTTTAGTAATAGCATTTTTTAGAATGCTTTGGTTTTCTTCATTTTGGAAGCCATTTGTATTTTTATATTTCAAATTTGATGGTTGCAAAGATATTAAAAAGATAATAAAATATAATGTGTAAAAATTTATAAAAAATACAGCAAAATAGAATATAAATAAAAACAAACAATGCTGCTAAATTTATTGTTTTGAAATTGCGATCTGCGAGCTGAAATATGCACAAAATTTTGTCATTTAAAATTTTTTCAAATTCCAATTTTAAATTCATTATAAGCTTAGTATTTCAAATAGATTTTATTATTTTGCGACTTAAAATAGGTTCATTATAGGGGTAGTTCATTATTTTAAAAATCGCAAAGTTCGTTATAGTGATGATATTTTAAATGAAATGGAATTGGAAATTGCTCTAAAGTATACTTTGACTCTGCAAATAGGTGTTGAGAGGCTATTTATAAATACCAATTTAAAATTAATATTTACTGTTGTGAGAGAGTACCTATTTAAGAGAATCTTGTATCATTTAGAAAAGAGGAAGGGAATGGCAACCAGTCTTGTAGAGCTCATCCAAGTGTTAAGGAGTGGTGCAATATGTTAGAGTGTGTAACATAGATCCCTTATCAGGATAATTTTAACCAATGCCGTTACATCCTCCTTCAGAGTATCCCAAGCTAGGTTGGAATCATACATGTATTATATGACCCCCAAGTTTCCACATTAAATATAGGCCATTACACATTAAAATAAAAAAAAATAAAAAAAATGCTTCCCTTTGTTTCTCACTTTTTTTGCCCCAGCTATTTTCAGGCACTTGGATCCAATTCTGGAAACTCCACCTACTCCATCTGATTGTCCAAGCAGCAGATCTGGGGCTGAGGTTGGCTGTGTCCAGGCATCTGTCCCAAGACTTCAACGTGAATTGGTCAGAGTACTGGCCCTTCCTGGATGCCTGGTGCAACTTTCAGACCCACACAGGTCTGGCCAAGTTGGAGGCTCATCTGATTGAGACCAAGTTGCGAGTGGCTCTGCAGGTACCTGGTGGACTTTCTTTTATATTGTTAGACAATTTCTTTTATATTGTTAGACAATTTCTTTTATATTGTTAGACAATTTCTTTTATATTGTTAGACAATTCATCATGGCGAAACTCTCTCTTCTCTTTGAAAATAATTTTTTCTTTAGGGATAGGGGGATATCCGACCCAAATTAAGACAAAAAAAAAAAAACCCTCTATGGTGAACCCCAATGGGACCATACTTTTGGTTCACTATAAGCCACTGTTTGACTTTTTTTTTTTCACTTTTATAAAGTTTTTAGACCGTATAAATAAAGGACAGTCATGCATACAGGAAAAGGTTACTTTATTTTAATTCCATAAATTGACCTGTTTCCTTACATTAATCCTGTATATCAAAATAACCACAAAATATCTTGTGAAAATAAATCCTTTGATGAAAGGTTTTTCTTATCATCAGCATATAGATACCTCTATGTCTAATTAAAAAATCAAGGCACATCCAAGGCAAAGCTTTATTAATCACATTTAAAGATAAAATATTTCAAAACAACTTTATCATATTGCACACTAAATTACAAAGTTCAATTCAAGGTAATAAGACCAAATCTCCTTGGTGTTATTACCTTGTGTTTATAATCTACTAGCCGAATGACCCGGGCAACGCCCGTGTTTTACCCGATTGAATGTTTTGATTCAAATACTATTTGTTACAATTATAAATTGGCGCCTTATATAAATGCATATGTTAGTTAATAACTATAGCCTATGTGCTTTATCTGTCTATGTACTGTTGGCTTCCGTAGGCGTCTCTTACTGGGAAAAAGAAAGAGAGGATTCCATTTGGTTATTAACTAATATATGCATTTATTTAAGGAGTGACCCGCGCCAACACAATAGTTACAACAACGAAAAAGCGAGTGGGGGGGCATGATGGGGGGGGCAAAGGGGCGTGATCGAAGCCAACCAATAGGAGGGCGCCATTCCAAAAAAAAAAGCAAACAGTGACAGAGACGACTGATGAAGAATGACGCTCGTAACTGTATAATCTATAATCCAAATTGTGCCTTAACATAGTTCAATTGTAAAAATGTCTATATTTTGTTGCTTGAAAGCACTCTTCAAACATTACCTCTTTCAACTAAGGCTAATAAGTATTTTTCTTCCCATTCCAGTTTCCACATATTCTTATGAAGCCTATGTTTCATTTTGTTTTGACCCTGTCATGCAAACCATTGCTGGCTTTAAAATCGCCATAGTTCATGGCATAAAAAAAAAGAGAGTTTTTTAAACTTTTGTTGCAACATCGGGATGTTTATTTGGATGGTTTTTAGCCTTGGAAAAACTAGTTAAGATATAGAATGCTTTTATATCTTCTAAAAGGTCATGCTAATACCTATGATCACAGCAAAATTGGGGTAGATTCCTCTTTGTAGCAATTTTTACTAGATTTCTATTTTTATCTCTTTTATTATAAAAGGTTTTTTTCCCCTTATTTTTCAATATCTTCTGAATTTTTTCTTGCATTGTTTCACTTTGAAAAGCTTTGTTAATGATTTTTTTTCTAGTAATAGCTTTTTTGGGGTGCTTTGCTCTTTATTCTTTATTTTTTTGGAAGCCATTTGCATTTTTCTATTTCAAATTTGATGAATGCAAAGATATTTAATAAAAGTATAATGTGTGTAAAAATGTATATAATATGCGGCAAAAAGAGATTGTAAATATAAACAAACAATACCGCCATATTTATTGTTTTGAAATTGAGATATGCGAGCTTAAATGTGTGTGCAAAAATTTTTAATTAAAAAATGTTTCAATTATAATTTTAATTGATAAGGCACAATTTGGATTATAGATTGTAAGCACAAGGTAATAAGACCAAATACAAATAAATAAATAGTGTGTGATGTTTCTGTAACAGCGTTGTTACCGAAACGTCACACACTATTTATTTATTTGGATTTGGTCTTATTACCTTGTGATTATAATTTTAAGTATGTTATAAACCTTGATCCATTGAACACTCCATTTGATTATATAAAAATAATATAATCATACTTTCAAAACCAAAAAGTCTTATTTGAATACGCTGGATTTCTTGTAACAAAACATCTAACCAAGGATGCCCACAGGGAGGAGCACTGTCTCCGCTACTTTTCATATGCCGATGATGTTGGTCTCTGGGTCACACATATAATAGACTTGAGAAATTATTACAAACAGTTCTTCAAGTGATAGACAATTGGTGCGATGAAACTATCTTTATCAACCAAAGAAACAACTTTTACTTATTCACATAATCAGCCTCATTTAACAATAGAACACAAAGCCTGAAAATTACCGATCAAATCAAGATATTCTGAGTCTCTTTCTCCTATAACAAAAGAAACAAAAACAAGATCAACTTCTCAAGTCACATAGAGGATATTGTAGCTCATTGCAACAAAATACAACAACAAAAACCTTTATTAAGACACTATTGTCTTACAAGGGGATTCCCCATAACGGTTATATATGTACATGAGTGAGGAGGAAAAGCAATTTAGAGGGGAAGGGGAACAATCAGCCGTTGTCTGTGGAGTTGATCACTTCTTCCCTCATTTTATCAATCGCCTTGAAATATTAAAAATATTTATAAACAAATGTTTTATCCAGCAGGAGAGCAGTAAAGATTTTATATACATGTTGTATTGCAACAAAATAAAGAACATTCTTTTCTCAATTTGCAAAAAATCTTGGGGATTTGACTATTAGAAATGAAGTACAATTTATAAATTACTCATACGATCGAAAGCCACTTATACTAGTGAAATATGGTATCCATATATTTCTATATGTTCTTTACAGGAACTTCATTCATTACAACATAATATCTCAGTGGTACATGGAACCATATCATACAAATGTTCACACCTCCTTTCACATAAACCTTTCATAAAAGACTATCTCAACTATATAAATAAATAAAATATGAATTGAATAATTAATAAATAAAATTACATTAAAAAAAAAAGCTTTTATTTAAATGCACTAAAAAGATAATGATAAAATATTTTATCTTGTCATTGAGCAATTAGATATATCTGAGTGAAAATAAAAGCGACGGGGTATGAGAGATCATCATAAATTTCGAACCTAATGTGATTTAATATGTAGCAATTGATTTTTATAAATGTTTGCTATATTTTACCTCTTCTCTAAATATGATGGAGAGAGAGATTGAAACTACGTTATTACAAAGTTCATATAAGATTATATAAGGTATAGAATAAATATGAATATTTATATTTTCATATAAATAAGATTATATAATGATAAATATATGTAAATATATAAAATAATCTATATATATATATATAGATGGAAAATTTGCCGGGAGGAAATTAATCCATGGAAGCAATGGTCACCTCTCCCGTCAAAATAAACGTCATAATCTGACGCCATCTATTGACCGTCGCCGCAACTAGCGGCATCGGGTCGGTGACAAAGCCACAACACCAACTTTGGCAAACTGATAAGCGTCCACCTAGAGACCATGGTTTCGGGCTAATGGCCCTCGTCAGTCTAGGGCGGACTTTATTCCATGAGATCCACACGGGATCTAATGGAATCCTCACAATCTACCAAAGAGGTGTTTTGCTGGCAATGTGGCACATTGCGATTATTGCTTCCATGGATTAATTTCCTCCCGGCAAATTTTCCATCTATGTTTTGCCAATAGATTTGGCCCAGCCACATTGCCAGCAAAACACCTCTTTGGTAGATTGTGAGGATTCCATTAGATCCCGTGTGGATCTCATGGAATAAAGTCCGCCCTAGACTGACGAAGGCCATTAGCCCGAAACCATGGTCTCTAGGTGGACGCTTATCAGTTTGCCAAAGTTGGTGTTGTGGCTTTGTCACCGACCCGATGCCGCTAGTTGCGGCGACGGTCAATAGATGGCGTCAGATTATGACGTTTATTTTGACGGGAGAGGCGACCATTGCTTCCATATATATATATGTGGCAATATAATAATAAGGTGGGGAAAGAGAAATAATCACACCACAAGTTTGTAGAGGAACCAGGCAACCGGAGAGAGAGAGGGAGAAGGAAAGAGCCGGGCCCGGCAACAGCCGGGCGGCCGTTCGTTTCGCACCACAATCCCCCAACTGTCTTCAAAGTCCTGAGGTGCTAAGTGACGGACCCCAGGAGCCCCTTGGAATGTCGCTGATGTCTAAAGTGGCTGGTCCTTACCCTCTCGTCTCTCTCTGGGTTAACTGTAGGCTTGCTTTATTATTCCTGGAAGAGTATATATTATGACATATATATATAACAAATTATTGAGAAAGTGAAAACTTTGGATTATATATATATATATATATACAGTAAAACCCTGCTAATACGAACCCTGGATATAGCGAACCTTCCCTTATAACGAACCCGCGGCAATTCCCAATTCCATTCCATTGAAAATACCATCGTTATAACGAACTTTGCGATTTTTAAAATAACGAACTACCCCTATAACGAACCTATTTTCAGTCCCAAAATGATAAAATATATTAAAAATACTAGGCTTATAATGAACTTAAAATTGTGATTTAAAAAAATTTAAAAACAACAAAATTTTGAGCATGTTTCAGCTCACGGATCGCGATTTCAAAACAAAAAATTAGCGGTATTGTTTGTTTTCATTTCCATTCTATTTTTGCTGTATGTTGTATAAATTTTTACACATTATACTTTTATTTAATAAAATATCTTTGCATTCGACAATTTTGAAATAGAAGAAAAATACAAATAGCTTCCAAAATAAAGAAAAGAAACAAAGAATGGCGTTCTCAAAAAAAAAAAAAAACAGTGGCAGCATGCCCTTTTAGAAGCGTTCTATATCAAGTTTAACCTAGGCTAAAACATAATTCCAAATAATTTTAAAGTCAGAAATGGTTTGAATAACAGGTTAAAAAATAAAATTTAAAATACACTTCAGAAGAATATGTGGAAACTGAAATTGGAAGAAGAAGGAGAAAAAAAAGTTCCCCCAAGTTCCCCGTGTCACATGAGCCACAAACAAATCGACTTATAAATTCTCAAAAACTACCATCACAGTTCTATTTTTAGAATGGAATTCTTGTTAGGTATATGACTCATTCAGGGTTCGCGGATATTCCCCCTGGCCAGCCGTTTTACCACCGATTTTGTGTTTGTAAATTGGCGTTTTTTATTCCCAATTTTATCCATTGCGCTTTTGTATCAACATGTTTCGCGTCCGATTTTTCTGAATTGGATACTTTTGATTCATCCTCAATTGATTCAGAATACATGGAGCTTTATTCCTTTGATGGAAATAACGATATTTTAAGACAATTCTGATTTTCAAATTTTACTTTTCACTTTCAAACAACAAGGTATTAGAGATATTTTTTTCAAATAAATTTAGCATTATATTATTTGAGAAAGATGTTCTAAAATACTCTTATACCTTTTAAATATATAATTAATAATGTTTTGCCTAGGGGATTTGGCTTAATTTTTAAATAATACATAGGTTTTATATATAAACATGCATGCTAATGATAAGAAGAACCTATTATCAAAAAACTTCTTTTGATATTCAGCATTACTGTAAAGAAATAGGTCAATTTAGGGAATTAAAACAAAGTGACCATTATTAAGTGGCTGTCTTTTCCTGTTTGTATGGCTGTTTTTTAATTATACAGTCTAAAAATTTAGAAAAGTTAAAAAAAAAACGCCAAACCGTGGCTATAGTGAACCAAATGCTCTGTCCCATTGGGGTTCACTATAGAGGGGTTTTACTGTATATACAGAAAGAAAACTCATCTTGCAATCTTGCTGATATAATCCAAAGTTTTCACTTTCTCAATAATTTGTTTCAGGTCTTCCTTGCTTGCTGCTAACAGTATAGTGTCCTCAGTGTAGTGAAGATTGTTTGAATATTTCAATGTGTACATCGATTTCTGTTTTATTAAGATCAGCCAATCTGATAATATTGTTGCACCGCTGCTGTGTCAGGGGTGGTCAAATGAGCATGCAGGATCGGTAAGGATCTTTGTTCGACTCCTCTTTATTTACCTTTGTCTATTATGGAGAATAAGCAGGTAAGAAGAGAGGATCATCCCATATCTGCCATCAACAAGAGGGAGCAAGACATCACCCCCCCACTTATTTTCAAATTTCTTTAATATATTTCTTTTTTTTTTTTTTCATATTGTTTCTCTGTGTTTCTCTCCCTCCTATGAGATCTTTTCCATTTTTGTCTCAATCATTCCTATTCTAGGTTTGAAGAGTTTCCTGTAATTTCTTTAATTTCCTTTAAAAAGTCTCTTGTTTTCCCACCCTTGTAGGCTTTTCATATTTTTTCTACATTCCTGATTAAGATACATCTCTTTCCTTGCTCGTCTCTGAAAATCCGCATTTAGTATTATCACTTCATTCAATTCTTTAAGTGGTAGTGGACTTTTTTTTTTCCTAGGACAGTTTGTTGTTAACACTTAATGGGATGTTGAATTAAAGATCGGTAATTCAAATTAATTCTGATTGGGATTTAAAAGTTGAAAATGTTTAGTTATACTCAGTTAAAGTAAATATGATAATCTGAAAGGGAAATGTGGTTGGAATTTGAAAAATTGGTTGAATTATAGTCTGTTCAATTGAAGAGGTCATACTATTTTATCTCATTGTTTTACATATAATTATGATTTTGCTGGTGTGTTTAGAAAAAACAGCTCAAGAACACCTTCCTGAAAGAAGACATGCCACTTCAGATTGGGGACAGTCCTTTTGTCATCAGCATTAAACCTCAGACTTTCTGGGAGGACCACGGTGAAGAGGCTGAGTCTTTGTGTGAGGCCTTGAAGTTTCCTTCACTCTCCAATGTTGAGGAATTGAGTCTTGAGGCAACAGAACTTGGACCTGTGCAGACTGATCTGCTCAAACTAGTCTACTTCATCTATCTCTCACTGCCCCACCTTCTCACAGTCCAGAAGTCCCCCCATTCCTGCAGGGAGAAGGAACTAGACATTCTCAAAAGTATCAGACAACATTTTGAGAAGGTAGAGTCTTCTATTCTTGAAGCAAGCAAGGATGGCAGCTTTGAAATGTTCAACCTAGAGAATTTCCATCAGAGTCTTTCAGCTATGGTGGTCTCGTGCTACCAACATGAGCATGAGCAGCACTTGAATAAACTGGTCACCTTGCTGAGACACCTGTTGGAAGATAAGTTCGAGGGAGATGTCACCAGTCAGACCTTTGTCTTCCACAGTCCATCACCCACACGAGGCCAGAGAAGGAAGTGCTCCCCAGAACTCTGCCAGACTCCAAAGTCCAAAAGTTGGAAAGGCAACACCATGAGGGAAAGGAGGAGGTTGTTTGAAACTTCACCCCCAGACCCAGATGATCCCACCTGCCCCAACTTGGACAGACACTACTGGTGTGTGGTGAGGCAGCTGGTGCTGCATCCCACTCCCGCAGAGATGTGTAGCTGCCACTGCCGGCTGTTCTCTTCCCTCCGCTCCACCACCAGCACTTCCTTAGTAGACAGCTTCTCACACCTTAGTGTTTCAGCTCTTTTCCCCTCTGTCCCAGAGGAGGACAGCTTCTACACCCCACCCCAGTCTCCCTCCAACTCTCAGCAGCTGCCTCGCTCCTGTTTCCTGACCGGGTGAGTCTCATTCCTCACACAAGGTAACAAACACACCAAATATATCTGCAACTTGGTTTTCCTAAGTTTTATGTCCCAATTGTTTTAACCATAAACATGAGAATAACAATAAACAATCTTGGTATCAAGTGATGTTATTTAGAAATATCGACTATTTATACTGCAAATGTTTTATTTCAAATGAAACTATTTTCTAGTTGCCCTTACTCAAATGTAATAATTGACTTATAAAAATAGCTCTAAAAAAGCTTTTATTAAAATGCTCTAAAAATGATAAAATAGATATTTCAGCCATTGCACAATTAGATGAATATGATTCAAAATAAAAGTGGTGGGAGACGATCATCTTATATTGAGGGAAGAAATAAACTATTTAGTGAAACATTAAAACTTGTAATAATCTGCTTCATATTAAATCACAAAGTGTTAAAATTTTCTTGATGATCCTCCCCTACCACTTTTATTTTGACTCATAGCAAATTGATCCATGGCGGTAGCTGAAATATTTTTTCTCCTTTTTAATGCATTTTTAATAAAAGCTTTTTTTTTAAATTTTCATTAAAATAATTTTAAATCCTTTCCTTTATATCTCTAAAAATGAAATCCAAAATCGATGTTTGTTGTTGCGTTGCGCAAATATTTTGTTAGTTTGTTTACACAATGAATGTTTTTAAAAAGTAAGATTATCCAATCGCCGTGAAACTTTAGGAAGTTATTTACTATACTACTGAGAAGGTTTCTGGTTTAAATTTGATTTGAAAAAAAAAAATTCGTTGCAATTTTATATGTAAATTTTCTACTTTCACTCACAAGCAGCACCTCTCGTGGCATCTGGTGAAATTACATTTATAAATTGTAAAAATGCTAAAATATGTTCCAAGTATAATAAATTTAATATTTAATTTGAGGATTTAGTAATATAATATTCCAATGACGTAAAAAAACTTGGCATTTCAATATTAATATACAAGGTGCGTTCATTAATTTCCAGGACTGCTCTGTATCTTTGAAAAAATAAAACAAATAAAAAAACGAATTTAATATTTTTCAAAATATGCCCCTCCTGTCCCAATACACCTGTTCCATCTTTTTTTCCAATTGTCGAAGCAGGAGATAAAATCACTTTTTGAGAGGTTCCTCAAGGTTGCCTTCGATTCAGCTTGTATCATATCAACGTAGTCAAATTTCCTTCCTTTTAACTTCATTTTCAATTTGAGATAGAGGAAAAAGTCATTGGGGGCTAAGTCGGGGGAATAGGGTGGATGAGGGATCTGTATGGTTGAATGCTTGGCCAAGAACTGCAAAACAACATGGGCTGTGTCCAGCCGTGCATTATCGACGTGAAGTATCCAGTCATTGTTTTGCAATCTTTCAGGTCTTTTAAGGCGCACTGCCTCCCTTAAGCGCCTCATTATCCCCAAATAAACCGCTTGATTAATTGTACGTCCGAAAGGAATTAATTCATGGTGAACCAAACCGTTAATATAAAAAAATTTAACAAGCAATGTCTTGACTTTGGATTTTGTAAATCTTGCCTTTTTGGGTTTCGGTTCCCCTCTTTCAATCCATTGGCTGGATTGACGTTTGGTTTCCGGGTTATCATGTATCATCCCCGGTAATGATTTTTTGCATCCATTCTGGATCGGTCCGAGTCATTTCAACCATGTTTTTGCAGACATCCATTCTAACCTCCTTTTGTCCCTCTGTTAGAATCCGGGGAACAAATTTTGAAGACGTCCGGATCATGTCCAAATCTTAATTCTTAATTGTTTTGAAATTGGCCTTTTTTTTTAAGGAATAACGTTTTTGTTTTTAGAATGCCTTTGTTTTCTTTATTTTGGAAGCCATTTACATTTTTTCTATTTAAAATTTAATGTATGCAAAGATATTCTATTTAATAAAAAGTATAATGTGTAAAAATGTATACAACATACAGCAAAAATAAAATGTAAATCTAAACAAACAATGCCGCTAAATTTGTTTTGAAATCACAATCCGCGAGCTAAAACATGCCCAAAATTTTGTTTTAATTTTTTTTTTTTTTTAAATCACAATTCTAAGTTCGTTATAAGCATAGTATTTTAAAAAGATTTTATTATTATGGGACCTAAAATAGGTTTGGTATAGGGTTAGTTCGTTATATTAAAAATCGCAAAGTTCATTATAACAATGGTTTTTTTTCAATGGAATGGAATTGGGAATCGCCTTAGGTTCGTTATAAGGGAAAGTTCGTTATATCCAGGGTTTGTATTAGCGGGGTTTTACTGTATATGCGGGATGATATTGAAAAAAGATTACTGAATTATAACAGGTAAATTATTAAATTTATGTACTTTTGGCAGATCTTTGCTTGTAATTCGGATTTCTAACTCGTTTGAGGCCATGAACAATTGCTGAGAAAATCAATTCGCAACTCCCAAGTTTCCACTTGACTTCATGATGCACATTAGATTTAACCAACCACCCAGAGGTCTGAAAATTT
>CP092880.1:50988429-51038520 GCA_030710605.1 Cordylochernes scorpioides
CTTTTATATTGTTAGACAATTTCTTTTATATTGTTAAACAATTTATTTTATATTGTTGACAATTTCTTTTATATTGTTAGACAATTTCTTTTATATTGTTAGACAATTTATTTTATATTGTTAGACAATTTCTTTTATATATTTTTATAGTAATAGCTTTTTTGGGGTGTTTTGCTCTTTATTCTTTATTTTTTTGGAAGCCATTTGTATTTTTCTATTTCAAATTTGACGAATTCAAAGATATTTTATTTAATAAAAGTATAATGTGTGTAAAAATGTATATAATATGCGGCAAAAAGAGATTGTAAATATAAACAAACAATACCGCCATATTTATTGTTTTCAAATTGAGAAATGCGAGCTGAAATGTTTACAAAAATTTTTAATTAAAAAATGTTTCAATTATAATTTTAATTGATAAGGCACAATTTGGATTATAGATTGTAAACACAAGGTAATAAGACCAAATCCAAATAAATAAATAGTGTGTGACACTGTTACCGAAACGTCACACACTATTTATTTATTTGGATTTGGTCTTATTACCTTGTGATTATAATTTTAAGTATGTTATAAACCTTGATCAATTGAACACTCCATTTGATTATATAAAAATAATATAATCATACTTTCAAGACCAAAAAGTCTTATTTGAATACGCTGGATTTCTTGTAACAAAACATCTAAGCAAGGATGCCCACAGGGAGGAGCACTGTCTCCGCTACTTTTCATATGCCAATGATGTGAATCTCTGGGCCACAAATATAATAGACTTGAGAAATTATTACAAACAGTTCTTCATGTGATAGACAATTGGTGTGATGAAACTATACATCTTTATCAACCAACAAAACAACTTTAACTTATTTTCATATTAGCCTCATTTAACAATAGAACACAAAGACTGAAAATTACCGATCAAATCAAGATATTCTGAGTCTCTTTCTCCGATAACAAAAGAAACAATAACAAGATCAACTTCTCAAGTCACATAGAGGATATTGTAGCTCATTGCAACAAAATAAAGAACATTCTTTTCTCAATTTGCAAAAAATCTTGGGGATTTGACTATTAGAAATGAAGTACAATTTATGTTGTTGTTGTTGTTGTTTCTTATCCCCTTGTGTAAAGATTACACGAATTCCATGAGTACAATTTATGAATTACTCATATGATCGAAAGCCACTTATACTAGTGAAATATGGTATCTTTATATTTCTATATGTTCTTTACAGAAACTTCATTCACTACAACATAATATCTCAGTGGTACATGGAACCATATCAAACAAATGTTCACATCTCCTTTCGCATACACCTTTCATAAAAGACTATCTCAACTATAAATCAATAAAATACGAATTGAATAATTAAAAAATAAAATTACAATTAAAAAATAGCTTCTATTTAAATGCACTAAAAAGAAAATGATAAAATATTTTATCAAATTACAAAACTATTTTAGACGCGTAATATTCTTTTTAAAATAAAAAACAATGGTTGCCTGTAAAGTCGGTTTTACGGGCGAAGATTTTACGTGACAACGGTAGAATATTTATTGATATGAATATAATTAAATTGCACAATAGGAACAAGGAATTGAATGAAAATAAGAATTGCACAAATTTTAACTATATAAATATATTTTGTTTACTAAAACATTGTACATGTAAACTTAAACTTAACTAATTCCTATTTGAGTGATTTTTTTGAGGATAGGACGATGATAGGAGAAATATGAAATGAAAGGAAGTGTTTCTGCTGTAATGTGTCTTGCGAAAGTCAAGTCGATAGTTGTTCCTTTTAACGTAGTTGACTTAGAAACATTTGATACGCAATCAAGATTATACGTATTTTTCATGAATTTAAGAAACGAGTTGTCAGGCTTTACGTTTTTGTTAAAATCACCACACAGAAGAATCGGTATACTAGAATCAACTTGCACGAACGGTGGCACGTACTGGCTGTTGTGAATGTACGGACCGAGTCCTTGCCATAGTAACATTCCAATATCCTGCATACTAGCTCCTGGATGAATATATACAGCACCGAGTATAAACTTGAAGCTAGTATTAGCGGCGAAGCAAGTAACTTCAGTCATGCACATGTCACCCTTGGTTTTAAAGACACGAGTTACGTCTGTAATCGCAACTTGGAACACTTCCGCCGTAGATGTCGATGATAATTTACGATAGATCGCCACTCCACCAGCCGCGTTGGTATTTGAAAATCAAAACACTTATTCAGATCGAAGGTTCAAATTTTTTCTAAATAAATTTGAAATTGAATTAAATTTGTAATTGTAAATGATGAAGTTGAAAATTAAAACATTTACTTAAATTAGATGTTAAAATTCTTGCTCAACACAGTATAAATAAAGTTTTCTTATATCTGCCACTTTTTCTTAATATTTGTAATTTTAAAGAATCAATTCGAAAATCAAAACATTTATTCAGATCGAAGGTTAAAATTTTTGCTAAATAAATTTGAAACTATTTAAAATTTGTAAAATAATAATTAATTAATTAATTAATTTTAAACTAATAATTTACTTAACACTATCAACATTTATCAATAGTATGACATAACCTATAAACTCAGTTTCTCAACTTTTGTGTCAATCTAACAATTAATCAATCAATCATAGTTTACGATAATGAAATATCAGTGTACAATTATTTACCTTTATTGTTGTAGTTGTTGTAAATGACGAATCTAAGCACTCCACATTTTCACTACAGACACAGCTGACGATACTTTAACCACACGTGTGAACTTGTATTATGACGCTTTCTTGTTTTTCCAACGCCAAGAACGTTCGAGAAAGACAAAGACAGAGACAAGCATGCGCCGATTCAATGCGCCTAATTCTCTAGCGCTGCGCGCGCAGCACTCTCGTTCGGTGGACTCATCGTAACGTTACCGGGCGTTACACTTTTTCATAAGTGACTCCCAGCCGCAACCTAATTTAAGACGTTGTCACGTCAAAACAATTTCTACTGCCCTTACTGCAATGGAAAAATTATGGGAGGGCCTGGCTCATCAGTGGTGAACCCTCCCAGCGGTTTCGCCAGTTTAATCTACCATACCGCTGTTATATTGCATTTTTGGAACTTCCTTTTATAGTGATACTGATGCTTGACTCTTCGAATGGGTATTTTAGATGAACTATGTATTTCCATTGCAGTAAGGGCAGTAGAAATTATTTTATTTTAAAAAGAATATTACCCGTCTGAAATAGTTTTGTAATTTGATAACAGATGGCGCGCTAGTGCATCGTAAAATATGTTGTTGTTGTTGTTTCTTATCCCCTTGTGTAAAGATTACACGAATTCCATGAGTTCATGCTCCTCGAGCTGTTTTATGATGAGCAGCGGCCTCTCCCAAAGGTCCTGTTTAGTGCATCTAATGCAAGCCAAAATGTGTTCTGGAGCTGCAGGTACCAAACTACATTTTGGGCAAGTGGGATATATAAAATATTATATTTTGTCATTAAGCAATTAGATATATCTGATTGAAAATAAAAGCGACGGGGTATGATCATCAAGAATTTCGAACCTAAAGTGATTTAATATGAAGCAATTGAATTTTATAAGTGTTTGCTATATTTTACCTCTTCTCTAAATATGATGGAGAGAGAGATTGAAACTACTTTATTACAAAGTCCATATAAGATTATATAAGGGGTATAGAATAAATATGAATATATTTTTATATAAATAAGAGTAAATATAAATATATGTTATATAATACACTGCGGCCTGTAATTGTAAAACGACACTTGAAGTTACACCGCATAAGTTTCTTTTCAACGACAAGTTAAAATTTGTCGTTGAAAAGAAACTCATGCGGTGTAACTTCAAGTGTCGTTTTACAATTACAGGCCGCAGTGTATTATATTGTATTATAAATTACTTTATGTATCATTTACGAACGGAAAAATACATCCAGGGTAACCTAGTGGACATGGCATCTGCCTGGTAAGCGGAACATTGTGGGTTCGATTCCCATCCCTGGACACTTTTATTTTTCCGTTCGTCATTACACTTCATAATTCATCCTTTCATACCTCATCCAAAAAGGTTAGAAATAGTCGATATTTCACCTTGAAATAAAATTTTAATTTGTCGTTGAAAAGAAACTCATGCGGTGTAACTTCTAGTGTCGTTTTATAAATATATGTAAATATATAAAATAATTAATATATATATATAACAAATTATTGAGAAAGTGAAAACTTTGGATTATATATATGTCTATATATACAGTAAAACTCCGCTAATACGAACCCTGGATATAGCGAACCTTCCCTTATAACGAACCCACGGCAATTCCCAATTCCATTCCATTGAAAATACCATCGTTATAACAAACTTTGCGATTTTTAAAATAACAAACTACCCCTATAACGAACCTATTTTCGGTCCCAAAATGATAAAATATATTAAAAATACTAGGCTTATAATGAACTTAAAATTGTAATTTAAAAAAATTTAAAAACAACAAAATTTTGAGCATGTTTCAGCTCACGGATCGCGATTTCAAAACAAAAAATTAGCGGTATTGTTTGTTTTCATTTCCATTCTATTTTTGCTGTATGTTGTATAAATTTTTACACATTATACTTTTATTTAATAGAATATCTTTGCATTCGACAATTTTGAAATAGAAGAAAAATACAAATGGCTTCCAAAATAAAGAAAAGAAACAAAGAATGGCGTTCTCAAAAAAAAAAACAGTGGCAGCATGCCCTTTTAGAAGCGTTCTATATCAAGTTTAACCTAGGCTAAATAATAATTCCAAATAATTTCAAAGCCAGAAATGGTTTGAATAACAGGTTAAAAAACAAAATTTAAAATACACTTCAGAAGAATATGTGGAAACTGAAATTGGAAGAAGAAGGAAAAAAAAAAAAAAAGTTCTCCCAAGTTCCCCATGTCTCATGAGCCACAAACAAATCGACTCATAAATTCTCAAAAACTACCACTACAGTTCTATTTTTAGAATGGAATTCTTGTTAGGTATATGACTCATTCAGGGTTCGCGGATATTCCCCTTGGTCGGCCGTTTTACCACCGATTTTGTGTTTGTAAATTGGCATTTTTTATTCCCAATTTTACAGATCGCGCTATCGTATCAACATGTTTCGCGTCCGATTTTTCTGAATTGGATACTTTTGATTCATCCTCAATTGATTCAGAATACACAGAGCTTTATTCCTTTGATAGAAATAACAATATTTTAAGACAATTCTGATTTTCAAATTTTACTTTTCACTTTCAAACAACAAGGTATTAGAGACATTTTTTTCAAATAAATTTAGTTTTATATTATTTGAGAAAGATGTTCTAAAATACTCTTATACCTTTTAAATATATAATTAATAATGTTTTGCCTAGGGGATTTGGCTTAATTTTTAAATAATACATAGGTTTTATATATAAACATGCATGCTAATGATAAGAAGAACCTATTATCAAAAACTTCTTTTGATATTCAGCATTACTGTAAAGAAATAGGTCAATTTAGGGAATTAAAACAAAGTGACCATTATTAAGTGGCTGTCTTTTCCTGTTTGTATGGCTGTTTTTTAATTATACAGTCTAAAAATTTTGAAAAGTTAAAATAAAGGGCAAACCGTGGCTATAGTGAACCAAAAGCTCTGTCCCATTTGGGTTCGCTATAGAGGGGTTTTACTGTATATGCAGAAAGAAAACTCATAGTAATCTTGCTGATATAATCCAAAGTTTTCACTTTCTCAATAATTTGTTTCAGATATTCCTTGCTTGCTGCTAACAGTATAGTGTCCTCAGTGTAGTGAAGATTGTTTGAATCTTTCAATGTGTACATCTATTTCTATTTTATTAAGATCAGCCAATATTGTTGCACAACTGCTCCGTCAGGGGTGGTCAAATGAGCATGCAGGATCAGTAAGGATCTTTGTTCAACTCCTCTTTATTTACCTTTGTCTATTATGGAGAATAATCAGGTAAGAAGAGAGGATCATCCCATATCTGCCATCAACAAGAGGGAGCAAGACATTACTCCCCCCCCCCCACTTATTTTCAAATTTCTTTAATATATTTCTTTTTTTTTTTTTCATATAGTTTCTCTGTGTTTCTCTCCCTCCTATGAGATCTTTTCCATTTTTGTCTCAATCATTCCTATTCTAGGTTTGAAGTTTCCTGTAATTTCTTTAATTTCCTTTAAAAAGTCTCTTGTTTTCCCACCCTTGTAGGCTTTTCATATTTTTTCTACATTCCTGATTAAGATACATCTCTTTCCTTGCTTGTCTCTGAAAAGCCGCATTTAGTATTATCACTTCATTCAATTCTTTAAGTGGTAGTGGACATTTTTTTTCCCTAGGACAGTTTGTTGTTAACGCTTAATGGGATGTTGAATTAAAGATCGGTAATTCAAATTAATTCTGATTGGGATTTAAAAGTTGAAAATGTTTAGTTATACTCAGTTAAAGTAAATATGATAATTTGAAAGGGAAATGTGGTTGGAATTTGAAAAATTGGTTGAATTATAGTCTGTTCAATTGAAGAGGTTATATTATTTTATCTCATTGTTTTACATATAATTAAGATTTTGCTGTTGTGTTTAGAAAAAACAGCTCAAGAACACCTTCCTGAAAGAAGACATGCCACTTCAGATTGGGGACAGTCCTTTTGTCATCAGCATTAAACCTCGGACTTTCTGGAGGACCACGGTGAAGAGGCTGAGTCTTTGTGTGAGGCCTTGAAGTTTCCTTCACTCTCCAATGTTGAGGAATTGAGTCTTGAGGCAACAGAACTTGGACCTGTGCAGACTGATCTGCTCAAACTAGTCTACTTCATCTATCTCTCACTGCCCCACCTTCTCACAGTCCAGAAGTCCCCCCATTCCTGCAGGGAGAAGGAACTAGACATTCTCAAAAGTATCAGACAACATTTTGAAAAGGTAGAGTCTTCTATTCTTGAAGCAAGCAAGGATGGCAGCTTTGAAATGTTCAACCTAGAGAATTTCCATCAGAGTCTTTCAGCTCTGGTGGTCTCGTGCTACCAACATGAGCATGAGCAGCACTTGAATAAACTGGTCACCTTGCTGAGACACCTGTTGGAAGATAAGTTCGAGGGAGATGTCACCAGTCAGACCTTTGTCTTCCACAGTCCATCACCCACACGAGGCCAGAGAAGGAAGTGCTCCCCAGAACTCTGCCAGACTCCAAAGTCCAAAAGTTGGAAAGGCAACACCATGAGGGAAAGGAGGAGGTTGTTTGAAACATCACCCCCAGACCCAGATGATCCCACCTGCCCCAACTTGGACAGACACTACTGGTGTGTGGTGAGGCAGCTGGTGCTGCATCCCACTCCCGCAGAGATGTGTAGCTGCCACTGCCGGCTGTTCTCTTCTCTCCGCTCCACCACCAGCACTTCCTTAGTAGACAGCTTCTCACACCTTAGTGTTTCAGCTCTTTTCCCCTCTGTCCCAGAGGAGGACAGCTTCTACACCCCACCCCAGTCTCCCTCCAACTCTCAGCAGCTGCCTCGCTCCTGTTTCCTGACCGGGTGAGTCTCATTCCTCACACAAGATAACAAACACACCAAATATATCCCTTATAGCAGCAACTTGGTTTTCCTAAGTTTTATGTCCCAATTGTTTTAACCATAAACATGAGAATAACAATAAAAAACCTTGGTACTAAGTGATGTTATTTAGAAATATCGACTATTTATACTGCAAATGTTTTATTTCAAATGAAACTGTTTTCTAGTTGCCCTTACTGAAATGTAATAATTGGCTTATAAAAATAGCTCTAAAAAAAAAAAGCTTTTATTAAAATGCTCTAAAAATGATAAAATAGATATTTCAGCCATTGCACAATTAGATTCAAAATAAAAGTGGTGGGAGACGATCATCTTATATTGAGGGAAGAAGTAAACTATTTAGTGAAACATTAAAACTTGTAATGATCTGCTTCATATTAAATAACAATAAGTTAAATTTTTCTTGATGATCCTCCCCCACCACTTTTATTTTGACTCATAGCAAATTGATCCATGGCGGTAGCTGAAATATTTTTTTCTCCTTTTTAATGCATTTTTAATAAAAGCTTTTTTTTTTTTATTTTCATCAAAATCATTTTAAATCCTTTCCTTTATATCTCTAAAAATGAAATCCAAAATCGATGTTTGTTGTTGCCTTGCGCAAATAGTTTGGTAGTTTGTTTACACGATGAATGTTTTTAAAAGGTAAGATTATCTAATCGCCGTGAAACTTTAGGAAGTTATTTACTATACTACTGAGAAGGTTTCTGGTTTAAATTTGATTTGAAAAAAAATATTTGTTGCAATTTTATATGTAAATTTTCTACTTTCACTCACAAGCAGCACCTCTCGTGGCATCTGGTGAAATTACATTTATAAATTGTAAAAATGCTAAAATATGTTCCAAGTATAATAAATTTAATATTCAATTTGAGGATTTAGTAATATAATATTCCAATGACGTAAAAAAACTTGGCATATCAATATTAATATACAAGGTGCGTTCATTAATTTCCAGGACTGCTCTGTATCTTTGAAAAAATAAAGCAAATAAAAAAACTAATTTAATATTTTCAAAACATGCCCCCCCCTCCTGTCCCAATACACCTGTTTTCCATCTTTTTTTCCAATTGTCGAAGCAGGAGATAAATTCACTTTTTGAGAGGTTCCTCAAGGTTGCCTACGATTCAGCTTGTACATATCAACGTAGTCAAATTTCCTTCCTTTTAACTTCATTTTCAATTTGGGATAGAGGAAAAAGTCATTGGGGGCTAATTTGGGGGAATAGGGTGGATGAGGGATCTGTATGGTTGAATGCTTGGCCAAGAACTGCAAAACAACATGGGCTGTGTGCGGCCGCGCATTATCGACGTGAAGTATCCAGTCATTGTCTTTGCAATCTTTCAGGTCTTTTAAGGTGCACTGCCTCCCTTAAGCGCCTCATTATCCCCAAATAAACCTCTTGATTAATTGTACGTCCGAAAGGAATAAATTCATGGTGAACCAAACCATTAATATCTAAAAATGTAACAAGCAATGTCTTGACTTTGGATTTTGTAAATCTTGCCTTTTTGGGTTTCGGTTCCTCTCTTTCAATCCATTGGCTGGATTGACGTTTGGTTTCCGGGTTATCATGTATCATCCCCGGTAATGATTTTTTGCATCCATTCTGGATCGGTCCGAGTCATTTTAACCATGTTTTTGCAGACATCCATTCTAACCTCCTTTTGTCCCTCTGTTAGAATCCGGGGAACAAATTTTGAAGACGTCCGGATCATGTCCAAATCTTAATTCTTGTTTTGAAATTGGCCTTTTTTTTTTTTTTTTTTTAAGGAATAACGTTTTTGTTTTTAGAATGCCTTTGTTTTCTTTATTTTGGAAGCCATATACATTTTTTATATTTAAAATTTAATGTATGCAAAGATATTCTATTTAATAAAAAGTATAATGTGTAAAAATGTATACAACATACAGCAAAAATAAAATGTAAATCAAAACAAACAATGCCGCTAAATTTGTTTTGAAATCACAATCCGCGAGCTAAAACATGCCCAAAATTTTGTTTTAATTTTTTTTTTTTTAAATCACAATTCTAAGTTCGTTATAAGCATAGTATTTTAAATAGATTTTATTATTTTGGGACCTAAAATAGGTTTGGTATAGGGTTAGTTTGTATATTAAAAATCGCAAAGTTCATTATAACGATGGTTTTTTTCAATGGAATGGAATTGGGAATCGCCTTAGGTTCATTAAAAGGGAAGGTTCGTTATATCCAGGGTTTGTATTAGCGGGGTTTTACTGTATATGCAGGATGATATTGAAATCAGATTACTGAATTATAACAGGTAAATTATTAAATGTATGTACTTTTGGTAGATCTTTGCTTGTAATTCGGATTTCTAACTCATTTGAGGCCATGAACAATTGCTGAGAAAATCAATTCGCAACTCCCAAGTATCCACTTGACTACCTGGTGCACATTAGATTTAACCGACCACCCAGAGGTCTGAAAATTTGTACATTTGCATTGTTAATTGAATTGAGTGAGTGTTCAAAATTTCATACTTCTATGTGGTCTGGAAGTATATTAAAATCAATTTACACAATTTGAAAGGCAATTTGGAAATTTTCCATCCCAGACCATTCTGACAACCTCGAAGTTGGAAAATTTGTCAATTTGCAATGTCATCAGCTTCTAACAAGTGTACAAAATTTCAGATTCCTACGTGTTCTGGAAGTATTTTAAAAATTGATTACAAGATTTTTTGATTGACAGATATGAAAGCAAGTTAAATAAAAGGCTTTAAATAAAAATGGCATATGGCTGCTCACATGAGCATTTTAGATGTCAGAGCGCCATCTAGTGGAACAAAAATCAACTAAATGTTGATTTAACATCTTCCATGATATTTGGCCAACCCAATTCCTTGATAAATCAAGAAAAGTCAATCATGTATGTGTTTTGAGCTATTGGCCTTCGTCAGCATAGTACAGGCTGTACCTCAACCACCAAATATTTGGACCAAGACTTCCTGAGAAATCAAGAAATGGATCCAAAGAGCCTGAAACGTGTACGTGGTTGACTTCTATTCATTTATTAAGAAATTGGGGTTGGCCAAATATCATAAAACAAGTTAAATCAACATTTAGTGGATTTTTTTTCCCATTAGATAGCACTCTGCCATCTAAAATACTCATATGAGTGGTCGGGATATGCCTTTTTTTTTCATTAACACCTCACCTATATTTTATTTTCTTAATTTTTCTCACGCACATATACATATATTAGATAATAAAAGGCATATATTGGATTTTATAAAATATTTATTTTGCCAATATTTTATAAAATCCAATATATGCCTTTTATTATCTAATGAATTAAATATGGATTGCTCTATTTTCAAAAAAATATACATATATGTCATAATATATGCTCTTCCAGGAATAATAAAGCAAGCCTACAGTCGGCCCAGAGAGAGACGGGAGGGTGTCACGTTAGACATCAGGACATTCCAGGGAGCGACCACAGGGGTGTTACTTGGAACCTCGAGACTATTAGACAGTAGTGGATTGTATTCGAAAAATGGCCGGCCACCTGGCGGTGCCGGGTCCGTCGCTCTCCATCTCTCTCTGGTTGCCTGGGTCCCTCCTCTACCAAATTGTGGTGTGATTATTTCTCTTTCCCCACATTATTATTATATTATCACATTAAAAAGTCGACAGGATCTTATCACATATATATATATATAAACTTTCATATTATTGTACAATCATCTCTTCTTCCACAAAGCTTTGCTGAATTTTTAAATCCTTGATTTATTATATTCAAGGATTGGTTGTTCACGTCAAACCTCTTGTTGTGGATAATTGGGATTGAAACCTTCTCTACCAATCAATAGAAATCAATCTGCAATTCTCTAATATCTGTATGCAGGGAGCTGCCTAACAAGTTGGACCTTGATGTCAAGCGAGCCATCAAGCCATCTCTGGTGACACGTGACATCTACCCTAATGTCCACCGTTGGTTGGAGGACATTTCACGGTATTCTGCTGATGAGACCAAAAGGTAAGTGTTCAGTAGTACTGTAGATTCTACTCCATGAGAGGACATTGCAGACACTTCTAGACAAAGGACAGTTGTAATTTCTAAAATTCCTGATTTTACTAATATCTGGTGAGAGGGCCTCTCACTCTAAAGGGCACTTTGACTCTGCATCTAGGTGTTGTCATTTAGAAAGAGTTTATACTTTATCCAAAATTCAGGAAAACCTCGAGTTTTTTGCAATTCTTGGTTTTTGTATGCAATCTGTTATTTGCATTGTTTTTTTTTTTGCTTAATTCTAGTACACATGGTACAGGCCATGATAATCTTGTTGTTTCTTATCCCCTTGTGTAAAGATTACACAAATTCCATGAGTTCATGCTCCTCGAGCTGTGTTATGGAGCTGCAGGTACCAAGCTACATTTTGGGCAAGTGGATTATATTTTGTTATTATTTTCTATCTTAAATGGCTTGAGATGGCCTGTTCTAAATCTTGTTAGTGTTGTTTGATGCTGTCTATTTCTGATGTTCAGAGCTCCTCCTGGGTTCACTCCACTGTACCAACTGTGCTTAGGGGGAATCCTCCAGTTCTTGTTTATTTTTGTTTTGGCTACTGTTTCTATTTCTTTAAAAGTAAGTTTATTTTTCTATGGCAAGGGTTCTTTTGTGCCTATTTTCGCTAGCACATTAGCAGCTTCATTGCCTTCAATGCCAACATGTGAGGGTATCCATTGAAGGTGAATTTCTGAGGTTTTTGAGAGTTTTGGAGATAATAAATTATGTTCCTTCTTACTTTGTCTCTAAGTTCGCCTGTGTGACTCAAGTGTTGTATGGCACTTCTACTATCAGTAAGAATCCAGATACCTTGATAATTAGTATTTCTGATGGATTTTAAGGGTTTATAGATGGCTATAAGTTCTGATCTGAAGACTGAGCAAAAATCTGGGTTTATTCTGTTTAGTTTCTCAATGCCATTGTGGTTTTGATGAGACAGCCACTGCCAGTGTGTCCCAACTCGTCTCTGCTACCATCGGTATAGATAGTTATTGCATTTTTAGGAATTTTATTATTTCTAATGATAATTGTTTTAAGTATTCTGGATTTTGGTATTGTTTGTTGGCGGGTTCATTTTAAATAACATTTTGTAGTGGTTCACATGGAGAAATTTTTTCTGCTAAATAATTTTTTTCCACTTTATTTTTAAAAAATCCATTTCTTTTGGCCAGGTGGAGAGGGCCATCTTTTTTGAGTCTTAGATTGGATTCCCAATTAAGTATGTAATTGGAAGTTCTGTGTTTGTTTCCATAACTTTTTATTTTGTTTATATATTTGGCAGATTGTAGCTTCTTCTATCCTTTAAGGGCATAATGTCTGCCTCGTAAAGTACAATATCATTAGGGCAGGTATTTCGAAGACCTGTAATAATTCTAGCTGCACTTAGTTGTATCCTTTCCAGTGATTTTAGATTTGTTTCAGATTCTGTACCATAGATTTGATATCCATATTCCAGGATAGGTCTAATTAGAGATGTGCAAGTTAATTTTAGTGTGGTTGCATTGGCTCCACACTCTCTTCCTGAAATATATTTCAGGATTTTTAGTCGGTCTTTTCCTTTTCTAATAACTTCTTCAATATGTTTACTGGAGTTAATTTCTGGATCCAGGGTGTAGCCTAGATATTTAGGATGTTTATTATATTGTAATTGTTGTTCCTTCACAATAATTTTTGGTCTTATTTTGTATAGTTTCTTATTGGTAAACACAAGGTAATAAGACCAAATCCAAATAAATAAATAGTGTGTGACGTTTCGGTAACAACGCTGTTACCGAAACATCACACACTATTTATTTATTTGGATTTGGTCTTATTACCTTGTGTTTATAATCTAATCCAAATTGTGGCTTATCATTTCTTATTGGTAGTAAAAAGACAGGTTTTAGATATTTGGGGGTTAAATTCTGATTTATGTTTATTATCAAATTTTGGCAGCAAATGAATTATAAAAGTTGTTAGCTAAAATAAAATAAGACCTAATCCAAATAAATTAGTAGTGTGTAACGTTTCGATAACAGCGTTGTTACCATCATCAGACAAAAGAATAAATGAGGAAAATATCACAGCATGTTCTTAAATAGTACCGTTATCAAGTGTGTGAAAAAGATAGCAGATAAGAAAAAAATGTTTTCTAAGACATCCTAAAATATTATTCTTAGAATTAGAAGTGGAAATTTTTAAAGATATAATTAAAGGCATATCTATAAATATCATTGATATTTCCTCTTTCTTCCATTCTGTTAATTGTAGCACATTTCTCTTGAATAAAAAAGGCTTCTTTGAATTGTCTCTTATAGTTTTTTTTATTTTTTCATAAACTAGTTCTTCTTCTTCTTCTTTCTTATCTCCACTCAATCACACTAAGGTATCAAGCTTGTAAAGCTTGAGATTTTTGATGGTGTCTGCCGGGGAAGAGTAGAGCTCATCAATGGATGAGTCAATACAGTCAATAATATGTCTTGGGGTTGCAGGCTGAGAATTGCACTTAGTACTGTTTTAATGCTTGGTATTTAAGATTTAGAATACATTTATAATTTAAATATTTTTATTCAATTAAGATTATAATTACACAAGCATAACATTTAAATATATATATATATCCTGCCTAACCATTCTCTATACTATCTAACTAACATTAAACGATCTATTTACAGCCTTTTTGGTCACTGGTCCAATATATTTATTTTCACAGACCAAATTATAAGATAAATTCAAAGATGAAAAATATGCAAAATAAATGAACAATTATATACATCATTTTATATTTATTTAAAACAAATGAACAATATATATACATCATTTTATATTTATCTAAAACAAATGAACAATATATATACATCAATTCCCCCTTCTTAGGCTTGGCCCCCCTTATTTATCTATTTACTCTCCATATCTCTGCGGACATCTGCGCTCCCTCTGAGGATACCTGGGGGTTGTAATACTTTTCTCCTCCGAGATTGGAGTTGGCACACGTTCAGCATCATTCATATTAGTGGGATGTGATTTACCAGGCAACATTTTTCTAATGTAGTTTTGATGAACCTTTTTTATACTGTCACCTTGTTTTATTAAATAAACATTCCTTCCTAGTATTTTAATTATCTTTCCTGTATACCAAGAGGGATGCCCATTAGTAATCCACCTAAACTTCACAGTCTCATCCACTTTAAATTTACTGTTAACATATTGACTATTGAATTTGGAGGCTTTTACATCAAGATGGCATTTGATACCTTTAATAGGGTCAGATTTGCATTCAAAAATGGACTCATAATCATTTAAAGGTGAATCTATACTAAAAGAGTCCAATTTATGCAAATAATTGAATGATATATTGAAAAGATTAAGGAAATCTCTTCCTAAGAGAAATTTAGAACAATTTAAATTAGTTATTAGTATTTCAATGGTTCTAGAAACATTTCTTAATTTTATATCAAATTTAGCCTTGCCTAAAATAGGTATTTTAGAGCCACGATAGCCGGTCAAGACTGTATTACATTTATTTAATTTAACATTTTTGAAATATTTAAAGTACTCATATTTAGTTAATGTAGTAATGGCTGCTCCAGTATCAATTTCAGCCAACAATTTTATATTATTTACATATACTGTTTCAGTCAAAGGAGGATGTAAATTTATATTATTCAATGATAAATTATTTTGAGATCCCGAAGGATTATTATCATTAGCATGCTTTTTAAATTTATTAAAAGTATTTTTGGGATTTCTGGGCAATTTACGGGCAAAACTATCTTTTTTATAACATATAGTAGAAATATGCCCTACTCTACCACAAACTCTACAATTAGCTGATTTAAAAAAACAATTATAGTGTAGATGGTTGTTCTTACCACAGTGTTTGCAGGGATTATTGATGGCATGAAGATGCTGTGGGGACAGATGGGCATCTTCGGATCTCTTGAGGTTGTGTAGGTCATTATCTGCAGACTCCGCAGACAGCGCGATGTCTAACGCTCCCTCAAAAGTCAATCCTTCTTCCTGTAGTAGCTTCTTTTGGGTTGGTGTATCAATGATGCCCGCCACAAATCTGTCTCGCAGGGATTCTTGCAGAACATCTCCAAAGTTACACCTTTGAGCCTGTTCCTTAAGGCGTATTATGTATTTAGATATTGTTTCGCCTGATTTCTGATCCATTTTCTGGAATACAAATCTTTCATATATTATATTGATCTTAGGATTGAAATGTTTTAATAAGATCCTGCACAATTTATCAAAGGGAACTTGATCAACTTCTTCCGGAAAAACTAAATTTCGCAAGATTCCGAAATATTTAGGCCCGATGCATGATATCAGAAATGGCGTCTTAAAGTCTTCTTTTGTTTTAGAAATTAGCATGAATTGCTTCAATCGAAAAATATAATTCTCTACATTCTCTAGATTTTCGTCGAATCTTTCAAACATACTTGAAGACATTTTTTTAAAAGTATAATTTCTTTTCACTATTTAAATTCTTTTTTCTTTACAAAATTTGCTTTTCCTCGTCGCCAGTTGTTTTAATGCTTGGTATTTAAGATTTAGAATACATTTATAATTTAAATATTTTTATTCAATTAAGATTATAATTACACAAGCATAACATTTAAATATATATATATATCCTGCCTAACCATTCTCTATACTATCTAACTAACATTAAACGATCTATTTACAGCCTTTTTGGTCACTGGTCCAATATATTTATTTTCACAGACCAAATTATAAGATAAATTCAAAGATGAAAAATATGCAAAATAAATGAACAATTATATACATCATTTTATATTTATTTAAAACAAATGAACAATATATATACATCATTTTATATTTATCTAAAACAAATGAACAATATATATACATCAAGTACATAGTGGGAAAACCCTGCAACCATTCTGGAAAGTCATTGTCCGTAGATGACCAGACTTAAGTCTGGAAATCAAAGACTGTTGTTCTCTTGGGAGGACAGAACCGGTGCTTGTCCCTCCTGCTCTGTACCAGTCATGTGAAAAGGGTAAAGTAAAATGCGTCTGCCTTTGTCATTATGACTGGGAGCACTACTCAGTGGCAGGCCGACTTAGCTCTAAAATAAATGGCCGCCTCTGACATGAGGAACAGACGCCATGTGCAGCTGCTCCTAACATGGAGTACAAATGCTGCTCATCCTGTATCCCTGGATCAGGAGCCTTTACAGGGTACTATCAGCCGGGCCAGCTGAGCCCAGGTTTTTTAGCGAGCTTGTTACTGCTCCCCCTCCTCCTTTTTCATCCGGGCTTGGAACCGAAAAGGCGGAGTTTTATAAACTAGTAAAAGAAAGGATGGAAAACCATGAATATGCTCTAAAATGTGATAAAATTGAAAATTTTGCATATGTAGAACATAGACAAATCACAGGACATAACAATTTCAATTTAAAAAAACAAGGATACTAGATTATGAAAAAATTACTAGAAGAGACAATTCAAAGAAGCCTTTTTTATTCAAAATAAATGTGTTACAATTAACAGAACGGAAGAATGAGAAAATATCAATGATATTATATTGTAAAAAAAAAAGTTTCACTTCTAATTCTAAGAATAATATTTTAGGTTGTCTTAGAAAACTTTTTTTTTTCCTTTCTGCTATTTTGTTTACACACTTCATAACAGTACTATTTAAGAACAAGCTGTGATATTTTTTCTTCATTTATTCTTTTGTCTGATGATGGTAATAACGCTGTTACCGAAACATTACACACTACTAATTTATTTGGATTAGGTATTATTTTATGGTAGCTAACATCTTTTATAATTCATTTGCTTTCATTATATGCCTAAAGTATATCAGTCTTTGCATATTATGGATATAACAAGATTAATTTCATTTAGGGAAAAATATTTGGTTCTTTTATCTGTCCATGGCATTCTGTGTAGCTTTCTCCATGTCTACATTTCAAAAGCTCCGATTATTTTTCTTTCTTCTTTTCTGAGAGTCCAATTCTCAAATCCATAAGTGACAACAGTAAATATAAATGCTTCTAAAATCCTCTTCTTTGTCTTAAATCATAAAAAGACCAAATAAATTATTATATATAACGTTTCACATTAAGTTTTTTTTTTTACACCTTGAACTGGAACCCTTAATAAATAGCCTCTTTTTTTTAACAGCAACTTGGTTATAATGTCATGAGGGTTGATAATTAGCAAAAATTATATTTGGCAATGGAAACTGTCCTTTTTAGAGAGGTGTCCGCTAGCATGAGTGTCCTCTCATGGAGTTTCTACTGTATTGCCAAAAAAAAAAATGATATGCCTTCCTAGAATCAAGCCTACAATCCTTTTTTGATATAAAAAAAATTCCATTGTTCAATGCAACCTCAGAGCTTAAAAAAAAATTGTGTGTTGATTAATTAATGAACTCATTGCTGATTGACTTATTAAGGTCATGTGACAGTAAACAGCCAATCAGAGCCTAAATAAAATGGACCTATATAAAAACATATTGCAGTAGATTGTCTCCTTTCCTAGCCTGTTGCCTGCATTGAGTTAAGCACACAATTGGAGTCACATCTGGCATGAGTCCGTGTTGCTGTGTGTAGATGGATGAGTCCGTCAGTCCGGGCCCCTCTCCAGCACACCAGACTCCACCCAATCAGAAGTCACTCCACCCGCAAGCTGCAGTTCTAGTCCACACACACAGACACCTCTCTACACTCTTCTCTGCAGCATCTATTGTTGTTGCCTGTTATATTTTAACAAATAAATTCTATTTTCTTTATATTACTCTTATTTATCTATGTTGTGTGTGTAAAATATGTACCCTTTTTATTTTATTCAAAATATTATGATTATTTAATTTTTTTAATATTTTGAATTTTGATCAATTTGTTCCGTTTTTTTTTTTTTGTTCAAGTTCTGTTCTCTAAATATTTCAAATTGTGAGCTATTTTTTAAATTTAGGTGATAGAATTTATACAAGGTTAAATCTTCATCTGAGAATTGCCCTGTTGCAGTTTAACTCATCTTTGGATTTGTCCCATATTTCAACATTTTATATACAGTTAACCTGTCTATAGCACCCCCTCTTGGGACTCAGAGGGGGTGCTATAGACAGGTCACTTTTAATGTAATTTGTTTAGCTTCCTGACTCATCATTTAGTCCAAAGTTTTGGTTTCACATTTTGACAGCTGCTGCTAAAATTATATCTATTGTCACTGTGGGGTTAAAATCACCCAATGACACACTCACGTAAGTTTTTTTGTGGCATTTTTCTTTGATAACCTTTTTTTGGAATAATTCGAATTAATAATTAAAAAATAAATATAATAGGTTCATATATTTATCAGCCTATAATTCTATATAAAATGGAGGGAAGAAGGTCATATTTATTAGATCAAGAAGAGGAAGAGACTCTATTGTGTAGAAAGTGATATTGAAAAAGATCATCTAAGTGAAAGTGAAAATTTTTCTGGAATGAAACTGAAATATATTCAGATTATGAGGGAATTATCCTACAAAAAATTTTTATATAGGAAGAAACTCGAAAACCAAATGGTCCAAAAAATATCCTTTAGCGCATAATGTCATTACAGATTTACCAGGCTTGAAAGGTGAAGCAAAAAATAAAAATCCACCTTTAGAAATTTTCTTTGGTTTTTTGCCTGAAAATATTTAGCAAATATTGTGGATTTTACAAACGAAAAAATTCAAAAAGATTTACAATTGCAACAAAGTAAAAGCCTCACAATTAGGGAAAGAGATTTTTCGAAAACATCTTTAGTAGAAATGAAGGCATTGATTGGGCTTTTGTATTTTTCTGGACTTCTTAGATCAAGTAGAATGAATTTAGAAGATTTTTGGGCTACAGACGGTACAGGAATCGATATATTTTACAGCACTATGTCCTTGAGAAGATTTTTATTGCAAAAAATTAGGTTTGACAATATGAAAGACAGAACTGAAAGGAAAAATATGACAAATGTGCACCAATTAGAGATTTATTTACTTTCAACAATTCAAGATTCAGCCATATGTATTCAATTGATGAGAAGTTGGAGGCATTTAGAGGGCGTTACTCATTTAAACAGTACATACCAAGTAAGCCGGAAAAATATAGACTGAGATTGATGCTTTATGTGATGCCTGAATATTTTACACTTTAAATTTAGAGCCATACTTTGAGAAATAGCCAGAGGGACCATATTTTGCTTCGAAATTCCCCATGTAAGACTAATCAAGCCAATTTCTAGGACAGGTTTCAATGTTACTTCTGACAATTGGTTTTCGAGCATTCATCTAGCAAACCATCTTATGAATAAACACAAATTGTCAGTTGTTTGAGAAAGAATAAAAAAAGAAATTCCTTACAAATTCATCAGTAAAAATCATGAGCTTCATTCAAGCCTGTTTGGCTTTCACCAAAATACAACTCTTCTATCATATGCAGCCAAAAAAATAAATAGTTGTAATGGCATTGTCTACAATGCATAATGATGCAAGTATTGAATCCAAGAACAGAAGATCTTTGAAAGTCCGAAATAATAACATTCTACAACCAGACAAAAGGAGGAGTTGATGTTAATGAGATGTGCGGCACTTATTCAATGCCAAGAAATTGCCAAAGTTGGCCACTTACAATCTTCTTTGCTGAATGTTATTGCTATAAATTGTTAAATTTTTATTTAAACAAAGAATGGTGAGAAGCTCTTTGGAAGAAAATTCTTGAAATGTTTGACCCTTGAACTCATCAAAGAGCAACTAAATCAAAGAAAAATCATTTCTTCACTGCCTAGAGGACTATGTAATAAAATTTCCTTTTTTACAGGTAAGTTAATTGAAATCATAAATGTATACTCTAAATATTTATTTCAATTCATTTTTAGATGGCACTTCATGTTACACAAGCATTTTTGCATAAACCTTATTACATTACATTGGTTTATCAAAAAATATTTTTCTTTGTCCCAAAGAAACAGCACCTTATCTAAATGTATAACTCTTTGTGATGATTCCAAATATACCATTAGTTTTTTTTCTATCAGGCAAGATTTCTGAGATACATATACTTGAAATTCGCAAATATTTTTAATATATAGGTCTATATGAATGAAATATATTTATTTTATTGAAAAGTAGTGACAGTAGATTTTATTCTATACATTGCTTTTGGTACATCCCTCTTGAGTGTCCAGCAGTAGTCAGCAAGCATACCGGGACTCCATTTACCTTGGTACCGCTTCTCCATGCTTGATATATCTTGATGAAACAATTCACCATGCTCATCGCTAACTGCCCCAAGATTGTCTGGAAAGAAATCCAGATGTGAATGCAGGAAATGGATCTTAATAGACATGTTACATCCCAGTGCTTTGCAGGAAAGTAAGAGTTCATTAACTAAGTCACTGTAGTTTTCAGCCTTTACACTTCCCAAAAAGTTCTTACAAACATTTTAAAAAGAATTCCATGCTGCTGCTTCAACTTCATTTAACCTATCTTCCAAATTCCCATCCTGCAACAATTCTTGAATCTGAGGTCCAACGAATTTTCGGGGAGGCTGTGGCACAGGTAAATCATCACTATGAGTGACTGGTCTCATAGCAGATGGCAAATCTGGATATGTAATTGTATGTTTTAATTTAGATGTAATATCTTTAGTTTTTTCAAACAAAAATAATAGGATCAACTTTTTTAAACATGGAAACTTTCTCCTTGGATTATAAATACTATAGAATAAAGCGTTAGGAGAAAATAATTTTTAATAATCGACTACACGAGCTTTCGGGCAGTCACGCCCTTCAACCTATAATTCAAGTTGAAGGGCGTGACTGCCCGAAAGCTCGTGTAGTCGATTATTAAAAATTATTTTCTCCTAACGCTTTATTCTATAGTATTTATAAAAATAATAGGATGCTGTGGTAAAATTTCTCATTCAGCACTTTTGTCTGAAGATGGTAACAACGCTGTTACTGAAGAGTCACATACTATTTATTTATTTGGGTTTGGTCTTATTACCTTGTGTTTATAATCTATAATCCAAATTGTGCCTTATCAAAAATAATAGTCGAAATAATGGTCTTTTGGTTTTTTCCATACCCATTGGAAGGGCAAAGGCATATGGCCTTTACCTTTAATCCACCTTGTAAGAGGGCGAGCACAAACTTGCCCAAGTCTTATCTTGGTCACCCAAAGTAAATTTCATAGCACTTTTTGATGAGCGGTGTAATGTTTCGCCTTTGAGCTTTGAAAGTTAATGAAAAGGGAAATAAAACTATCAGTGTTGAAAAATATAAATAATGAATAAAAAGTGTTTTTTTTTAATAGATTAAATCTGCTATCTCCACTGCGATGCTACTTAACAAATTTTGGTTTACGAATCAACTTGTCCAAGAAAGAATAAACCCGCAGCAATCTATCACCACTAGCTAATGTAATGAGGTTTAATCAAAAAGCTTATGTAACATTGCTTGCATTTATTACTGTGTGTTTTACCCAATACGAAAAAAGGCTCCAACTCAGAAACCTTCCATGATAGAAAAAAACTTGAATGTTTGTTTGTTGGTTTGTATGTCCGGTATACAAATTCGCAGTAGTTCACTAATTCAAACCAAAATTTCCATACATAGGTAAAAAAATACGGGGAAGACGATAGGCTATTTTAAAAAATATATAAATCAATTATTAAAACTCATATATTCAAATTATTCTACTTAGCTCACGAACAGCGCCCTCTATCAAATATTAGATTAAATTATGCTGATGCAAACAAATAGATAATGCTAATAACAAACAATTATTAAAACAAATCTTATCTAAATATATATCACTCGGGTAGATATGCACACGGGTCAATCCCGGGGCGAAGCCCGGGTCACTCGTCTAGTTTGGAATAAAAAAAAGTCACATTAAGATCGGATATTATATCTTTTGGGGAAAAAAAAACTTTTTTTCTGTAACCCAGTGTAATGGGAGGGGGCCTGACTCATCAGTATTTGAAAAGAGAAACTTTTCAGTAATTGAAAAGACAAACTGGTTTGAGTTCTCCACTGATGAGCCTCCGATATTTCTCATCCTTACATATAATTCTACTGTTCTCAAAGCTTATCCCCATAGAGTTTGATTTAATACCATAAACAAAAGATTCAATCTTTCACAATCGTATATATAATCAGAATTGTATAATACAATAGTAAAGCTCTAAAAGGCGGTAAGGTTGATTTAACTGGCGAAACTGACAAAAGTTACTATTACGCGGGTTAACACACAAAAATGGAATAGACTGGGGCTTACAGTAAGAGTGACTTAAACACACAAAAAGGTACACTCAAAAGTACAACACCAACAACAAAAAGGGAGAGAAATAAAAAAAAACATGATTTGTTAAATAAAATAAAAACAGTACTTATCTTTTATTCGCAGCGTTGATAAGGAGCGGACCGGGATTTCACAGGTATGCGAGGAGGTAACCAGAAAAGCTCACAGAGAACGCTTTAAGCGTCTCCACTCGAACACACCTCCACGACTGCTCGCATTCCGTTTCAACCCTCTTTTATGTACAAACATGGCCACATTCGTCCAATGAGAAGGCGTGGGAGATCAGTTCACTCAACAAATAAACAACAAAATTCTTTCCACTAAAACCTGAGATATGATAAGAGTGCAAATATTTGTCAATATAATTTGACAAAACCACTAGAAGGGTTCACCACTGATGAGCCAGGCCCTCTTAAAATATTTTTTTTCACCACAGTAAGAACAGAAGGAATTTTGCCTTATTGGAAAAATGAAAATTTGCGCGCGTTTTTTCATTACAAATATTACTCATCTTATATTCCTCTGCAGTTGTATAACATATTTATACCATAAAGGTAATACGTAATAAAATTATTAATGCTGATTGTGAATATGCATTTTGACAGGACAAAACATAAAATTTAGGATACTGCTCTTCTACTTATAAGTTCTATAATGGAAGTGCTGTTAGAAATAAATTTCAACAATGATTGCCAACTACTTTATTTGACCTGTTTCCAGCTGAGAGATGATAGGTTGCCAGATATAAATTGGGCATTTTGAGAAAACAAATCAAAATAAAGCCATGTTGTAGTAATAAAAAGGCAACCCAGGATACTGGAGGGTATGCAATTGTCATCGCGCGCTTCCTCTCTCTTGGCCACGCGGCGCGCGAGTACCGCGTTTTCTGAGAATGGAATGGAGATCAGTAACCTCTTTGGAGTATTGGCTGAAAGCCATTCTGAATTAAACAATTACAAAAATGAAAATTTTGAACTGGCTGATGGTAAGAATGCAAATTCTCGCCCCAACTGGGCTGACTTCCCGGAACAGGAAGACGAGCTTCTCGTGAACTTCACCACAGTGTGCACCTCAAAGAACAGGCCATATGAATCTGACCACACCAACTAGGGGACCAAAAAGGGCTGTGTTCAGGCACAAAGAATCCCTCCCAATAGCAGCAGGCCACGGGCTACGCTAACATCCAGCAAGATGCACGAGTGCCAGACCACCAGGCAGAAGCAGGCGACCTTCCGAGCCAGGTCGGCAGCAGGGCAGGCGGACCAGTGTGTCTACCTGGAGTCCTGCCCAGACTTCACCCAGGAGCAGTACTTCTGGGGACTAGAAGCCAAGCTGGGCAAGGGCACCGTCTACCAGCTGGTTAAAATGGAGGAGCACATCCTAGTCGGCCTCTCCAGCGTGCAACTCGCCGACAGGTTGATAGAGGAATGCCTCCACAGCGAGGATGCCGCTCTGCAGGCCTTCCCTTTGAGAAAAAGGGTCGAGCGAATAGTGCTCGGCAATGTGCTGTTCTTCGTCGAGGACGCTGACCTCGTCGCTGCTCTACGGCCTTACGGACAGGTCACGTCCATCATCCAGAAGATGATGCAGCTCGAAGACTCCTGCTGGACTGATGCTCGACGCGAGGCCTTTATCAGTCTGCGCGACGGAGTGAAGATCTCCCATATCCCTGCCCGGCTGGATGTCAAATTCAAGGGAGTGGTCACACACTTCTAAGTGACCTACGGCATCAAGTGCTCCCTGTGCCATAAGCAGGGACGCAAACATGCAAACTGTCCTCGCAAGAATGGCCTCCAGGAGGACAAGCGGGTGCTCCCTGTGGATGCTCCTGCTGCACACATACAAGGACCAAGCCGCCCTCCACCTCGAACACCATGCCGGCTGCAGCACCAACTCCAGCTGCAGCACCAGCCCCACCTGCGCACCTACACCTTCTGAACAGACCCCACCTACTGCTGCTGTGGACCCAGCCCCACTTCCATTAAGGGCATCCAATGACACTCAGCAGAAAGACCTGATTCCCAAGCCAATCCCTACAACGAGCGCTCTAAAAAATCTGGAGCCGAAAACATCATAGAAAAGAAGGCAGGGCCCGGGGTCGAGGCCTCCTTCCTCCAAGCTCTCATGCCCTCCAACAACTCCGCCCTCTCTCTAGCTGCTGATTTGTCTGCACCCATCAAGCAGACCCCCTCAACACCCTCCAGTCCTGCCGCGCCTTCGCCGGGGGGGGAACATCACTGTTCATCCCCTGGAGACTATAACTTCTGAACCTCCTGTTCCGGCGCCGAGCACCAGCCAGTTGCTGCCACGACCAGAGCCCTCCTTGGTCATTATTGAGCCAACAGCTTCTCTAAAGAAAAAGACCAAAAATAAGACTGGACTATCCATCTTGTCTTCTACCTCCATGACTCAACTCATGCAGCCTCTTCAGAAGGGTAAATATTTGAAAAACTAAACGCTGAATCTTTCCTATCCCTCTTCTATTAGGAGATTAGTAGGTTTGAAGTAGTGGACGCGGTCCTATAGCGCCATGTGAGGAGGTACTCTCCAAGACACTCTCGACAGGAAACAAGATCATTCTGTACGAATTCCTCAACATGGCACTTGAACATGTTGGGAACAAAAACTTCTTTATAACCAAAGGCCTATCTAAACTCAGAGTGGCTTGAAACCCTTGATTTAAACTTGACGTCCTATCGGAGAAGGCTTCGACTTTGATGTAAATATATATATATATCTGTATAAATTCTATTGTTTATAGCTATAATTTCATTGGAACCTTTTTGTATCCTTGTTATCTAGAAGTCAATAAAGTTTGTTTCATTCTCATTCTCTCTCACACTCTCTGAAATGACCATAGAAAGTTATTTTATTTAGAAAAAAATATTCGCTCCGAAAAAAATGGTTTAAAGTTTAGATGGACCCTAAAGGTCATTATATAAAAAAAATAGATTGCTCCTTTTCAAGAGATACATATTGCCACGTGGAAAATTAGGGAAGACCAACTTCGGGATGAGACAGCAATTTATTTAGGGCAAGAACAAACTATGAGTGATAATCAAAAGATAAGCAAAAGAGGGAGGTGTACAGGGTATAGCAAAATATAAACATGAAAAATAATACTCTGCAAATAAAATAATAAATACTTTCTTACATATTTTTGAATTGGATGTAGAATATTTGAGCCCATTTAAAAGTCGTGTTACACAAAAGGTGAGATGTTTTATTCATATTGTGAAGTCATTCTATCTGGCCCTAGCTTCCGCGGCGTCCTGAAGCATCTAGAGCAGACGTTTTCTACCATACATTCCAAACATTTGGATATACCCGTGTTCATTGATTTTTTCAATCTTTGTACCATCTTCGATTCGAAGGTTGGCCATTGGTGTTCGTCTTCTTCCCAAAATCCAGTCAGTTTCTTGATGTGATGATATGATTTGATATCCCTTTTCTTCACAAGAACTATGTGTTGTTGGGAAAATATAAAATTAATTCACAAAAAAATCAACTAAGACTAAGAGCTTTTTCGAAGAAAACTATCTAATTCTGAACCGAGATCAATCTAAACTAGCGGTGTTCCGTGATGTGTCAAAACTATTTGACAAATATAAATATTTTAGAGCCTTTGAGTAGCTGGAAAAATGTTCTGTATTTTATTAGAAAACTGATCTCTTATAATGGTTTAAAGGTGATGCGAGGGGCTGAAGAGCTAGTGCGAATTTTTCTTTGTTTGAGTGTTTTTGTATTCGATCATGATTGTAAACTCTATGCACAACTTGTCAGCGTTTAATAGGGTTGATCTCGAGTCTTTCATCCGAAAATTCGATCTTTCAGCTCGTGTTGGTAATTGGAACGCCGAATTCAAAGCACTGCTCAGGTTCGAGGTTCTCTCCCCTTAAATTAGGTTGAGCTTAGAGGAGCTGGGTATCCGTAAGGATAGCAGTTTCAAAAATATTGTTAGTAAAATTAAAATTTTGTACCCTAAGAAAGCTAGTGGTATTAAGGAATGTCTTAACCAGAGAGTTGGGAAGAGTCTTCTGGTTTTTATGGAAATATTCCTGGCCATTAGAGATAAAATAGAGTACAGATTCGACGACAGCTTAGTGTTCGAAATATTTCTCGATAATACACTCGATAGTTATAGAGAGGCTGTTGTTCGCAGTGTGGTAAATAAATAGACAAGGCACTCAGTGTGATGACCACATAAGATAGTATAGAACATATTTGTAGCCTAAATATCAGAAAATAAATAGCATTAAGGGAGATATAAAGATGCTTAATCACAGTCTAGATAGAATGAAGCACGAAAATGAGAATTGCATTAAGGATCTTAAAGGTGAAGAAGAAATTTTGTCTAAATTGTCGAGAAAAATAAGGCAGGGTCCACATGAGTAAAAGTTAGAACATATAAACAGTGATTTCTCAAGTCAGTCTTCTATATTTGCCAGCTGAAACACTCTTGATAGTGCTGAGATTGTGAACACATGTCCATGTGGCGGGGGGATCAGCTTGGAAATCTGCTAATATATAAGATGAATATTAACGGCAATATGTGGCACCTGTTACAATGTATATGACACAGGAAGTCAAGTCAGTGTCATCGTTACAGAAAAGTGCAAGGTCTTAAAAGAGAATTTAGGACGATGCACTTGAAACTTTTCGTATAGTATCCGTAAGAGGTCACGAGAGAAAACACTCACACGTGATAAAGTCTGTAGAGTTGTGAATAATAACGGCAATATAATGAAGGTTATTCCAATTTATATGAACCTTTCCGTGTGGATGCTAGACTCTCCGATGCCAATTTCAAAGTACGAGGGGTCAGCATGCACGAAAAGAAGGCTGTGCAGATCGTTAGGATGAGAGCGTTTAGAGACCGACGATAAGAAGAGATTTTGCTGCTTGTAATTGAGGGAACTGGGTGGTGTCCCCTTGGTAGGATAGTTAAGTTTCTTCTAAATATTGTGTAGCATCTGTCAGTTCCCTATGTCTCTTCCTAACATACATAACACCGTTACTAGATGAGAGAGTTTATTGTAAGATAGTCCCATTAAACTCTGTCTATTAGAACATATGAGAGAGATATATATATTTAGGAAAAAATAATAAAGCCTCCGAGATTGCGTATAAAGAATAAAGAAAGAAACGCAACCTCGGAGGCTTTATTATTTGTCCTAAAGATTTCACAGAGGTTATAATATTGAAATATATATATTGTCAAGAAGCTCCATCCAGATTGAACACCTGTCAATCATCCCTGGACCCCGGGGGGGACCACAGGTGTGAGGGGTTCTCGGAAGCTGATCTGCAAACAAGGAAAACGGGACCCCTTGGTGGCTGGCGCCGCTCATTATTATTATCTTGACCTGGGGATAAGTTGTTTTTATCATCTGACTCTCTCTCCCTTAAATACCTCTTGTAAATAATTTTATTGAATAACTAAAAGGTGAATACCCTTTATAATAAATTAATTATCCCCAAATTTGCCCCTGTTTTATTTATCTCCGCGACAAATTTTGGTGGAGACGCTGGGTAACGTGACGGAACTTCGAAGAAGTCGACGTCTACAGGGACGTGAACCAATTGTTGAACCTTTGCCACAACGAATAAAAATGGAAGACGACCACAGACCTACTGTTAACGGATCCTACCTCCCTTGTCAGCGCCAACGAGATCCTTCTACCTTTTCTGGAGATGGAAATACAAACCCTGGACAGTGGTTGAAAGAGTACGAGAGAGTGTCGAAGTACAACAGATGGGACGAGACCATGAAGCTTGCCAACGTCGTATTTTACTTGAACGGAACTGCTGGAAGGTGGTTTGATAATAATGAAGAATCACTCAACTCGTGGAGAAGCTTTGAAGACGCATTCCGCGGTGTGTTCGGACTGCAGGAGGATTCTTCCCGACGCGCCGAGGAAGTTCTGAAGTCAAGAGCACAGAAGGCCGAGGAATCCAGCGAGTCATACATCCAGGAGATTCTTAGTCTCTGCCAACAGGTGAACCCTCGCATGGAAGAAGGTGAGATAGTTGCTCACATTATAAAGGGAATTTCGGAGGACACATACCAGGTATTGGTGGCGAAAGACATACATACGGTAGATGAGATCCTGAAGTTTTGCCGTCATCTGGCAACAGTCAAGCAGCGCAGGACCGGCCGTACGAAATTCACCAGGTTTGTCAAACGTAATGCCCATTTCCTGTGTCGACGACTCAGACGACTTGGCCGGCTTAATTCGCCGCATCGTTAGAGAAGAAATTAAAAAGGTCTTCTCACCACCTGAAGTGGTCAATCCTCTCCGGGAAGTGAACGCCCTGGAACAGACTGTGAGGGAAGAAGTCAGCCGTGCTCTCCAACCTACCAGACCACAAGTCAACGTGGTACAACAACAACCACGCACGCCCTATTATAACATCGACCGACCAACCCAACCTAGGAAGACGGAACATTGGAGAACCTACGACGACAAACCAATCTGCTTCCACTGCGGACGACCCAGACATGTCGTCCGTTATTGTAGAGAACGACGGCAGGTCTTCGCTGAAGCCAGGTCAAGGAATAGAAGAGAAGGAAGAAATGGTGGATTTTCGAGTCGACCCCCGAGATATGACGCCGACGACGACTACGTAACGCCCCAAACCTCGACGAACTTCTACCGGAGCTCTTCCCCACATCCAAGCCGCGCAAAGTCGCCAGCCCGAAGACAATCCAAGTCGCCAGCCCGTCGTTTCAGCCGTTCTCCCAAGCCTCAGAATGTGAAAAACTAATTGGAGCGGCTTCTAACGGGGGTGAGGTCGCCATTGAGGAAATTCCTCCAGGGTATATCGCCGCTAAATAAAAAAAATTGTTATGGTCGAAATAAATGGACGCAAAATTAAAGCATTGGTGGATTCAGGAGCAGACTTTTCTGTTATTTCAGACAAATGTCGACGCGAACTAAAGACACCTCTCTTCAAAGAACCAGGTCCCATTCTTAAAGCCGCAAACAAAAATTTAATAAAGACCCTAGGAAAATGTGACCTGAACATAGAAGTTAATGGTCTGAAGATATCCTTTGAATTCGTTGTTATGGTGGAATGCAGCCATGACATCATATTCGGATGGGACTTCTTCAAGGCCACCGAAGCCGTCATTGATTGTAGCAGAAATGAACTCCATTTCGGGGAAACCTCCGTCATGGAATCTCGAGAGGAGGAAAACCAGAGATTGTTTGCTTCCGACGACTTTGTCATCCCGCCTAAATCAATAAAGAAGATCAGTGTGATAAACGAAGAAATATGTGGTGTTAGAGATGTTTTAGTCTCAACTTCTAAAGACTTATTATTAAGAAAGGAAGTTCTTATACCAAACTCATTGGTTACATTTCGACACGGCCGAGGTAGCATTTGGGTGGCGAATGGAGCGTCTTGGCCGCAACTGATTCCATCAGGAATGAATATGTGCACCATGGAAAGTTATGAGAATAGGAATATCTGCAGTCTTATTGAATCCAGCGATAAGTTACAAGAAACGCAGCTAAAGTCATGTGAATAGTCACAGAAGATAAACCTTACTCTAGATCCATGGCTGTCTGAAATTCAAAGGTTGCAGCTTGTTTAATGCCTTGACGAGTTTATTGACATATTTTACTTTGGGAGTACTCCTATTAAGCCCACCAGTACTGTGAAGCACAAGATAAACACAGGCGACCACTCTCCTATCAAACAGCGGCCCTATAGAGTAGCACCAAGTGAAAGACAACTAATTCAAGACGAAGTGAACGAGATGATTGAAATTCACATCGTGAAGCCCTCTGAAAGTCCTTGGTCATCTCCAGTTATTCTAGTTCGAAAGAAAGATGGGACCTGGAGATTCTGCGTCGATTAAATAAGATAACAAAAAAAGATATTTACCCGCTGCCACGCATTGACGATGCCTTGGGCAGTTTAGCCGCCTCTAGTTACTTCTCCACGAAGGATTTTCGGTCCGGGTATTGGCAGATTGAAGTGGACGAAAAAGACAGGGAGAAAACTGCCTTGATCACTCCAGATGGGCTGCATGAATTCCGAGTAATGTCTTTCGGTCTATGCAACGCTCAAGCAACGTTTGAAAGGATGATAGATAGTGTTCTGGGCAGTCTTAAATGGAACATGTGTCTTTGCTACCTGAAGGACATCGTAGTTTACGCATCTACCTTTGAGGAACATCTACGCCGTCTACAACTTGTATTAAGGTGCATCCAGAAAGCTGGACTAAGCTTGAACCACAAAAAGTGTCTTTTTGGATCAAGGAGGTAAAGATTTTAGGACACCTTGATGACGCCAATGGACGCCAGATCCAGATAAAGTTGAAGCCGTCTCTAAATTTCCAAGGCCTAGGAATATCTCTGAACTGAGGAGCTTTCTTGGATTATGTTCCTATTACCGAAGATTTATTGAAAACTTTGCCGACAAAGCTAGATCTTTGCATGACCTACTGAAGACTGAAAAACAATTCTATTGGGATGCAGCTCAAGAGAAAGCGTTTGAAGTCTTTAAAACAGCTCTAATTTCAGAGACTGTCTTGGGACACTTTGATGAATCCGCAGATACCCATCTACACACGGATGCAAGCGGACATGGTATTGGAGCTGTTCTTCTACAAATACAAGGTGGAAAGGAGCGGCCTATAGCTTATGCATCTAGAAGCTTGACAAAGGCTGAACATAACTATTTTACAACAGAAAAAGAATGCCTTGCTGTAGTCTGGTCTATTAGCAAATTCCGTCCATATTTGTTTGGTCGACCATTCACGGTTGTCACTGACCTTCATTCTCTATGTTGGTTGGTAGGGCAGAAAGATCCTTCTGGCCGTTTGGCAAGATGGGCACTGAAGTCGCAAGAATTTGATGTGACCGTTATCTACAAGAATGGACGCAAACATAAGGATGCCGATTGTCTGTCAAGGAGTCCGCTTGAGAACGATCAACCAAGTGCTGTAATGTCACTAACCAACGTCGATGTACAGAGGGTGTTCACACTTATAGGAAACGAGCGCCCGGTGTAAAAAAGGAACTATTACTTTATTTTAATAAATCAACAACGTGGAATTCGAAAAGGCTTAAGCTAATTCTAACACGCAATACATTTCTTTTGTTATTTAAAAAAAAATGCCCTTCAAATACAATAATTTCATAAGAGGTTATATTTTAGGACTTTCCAGAGCTAATCTTACCTATTTGGACATAATTAAAATATGCAAACAAGATGATATCAACATTTCTAAAAAATGTATTTATAATAATATTCACGACAAAAATATCAAGTTTTTATTCAAAACACCTACGGAGAAATGGACAAAAGATTATCACCCTATATCTGTGAGAACTCCTGCAACTGTCAAAAAAGTGAGAAAATATATTACAAAAGGAAATTCTATGCCACAAAGAGATATAGCCAAATTAATAGAAACATCAGTGTCAACAATAAATAAAATAATAAATAAAGATTTAGGCCTAAAAGCTACAAAAAACATGCGGTTCACAAATTGTTTCAGAGCCATATTCGTCAGCGACACACTATCAGCAGATATTTTTATGAAAATTTCTTGGCTGCTGATAGATGAAAATTTATTGTTACATATGACGAAGCATGGGTATATTTAACCGATTGCAACAGAAAAAGAGCTATATACTATCAAAAAAGGGTGGAAAAATCTAGGCCAATTTGGTTGAAGGAATGTGCCGAAAGTTACCCCAAAGGGTTTATGGTGGCATGCGGTATATCATATGAAGGAAAATTAAAATAAGAAAAGTTGAAAGAAATGCCAAAATAAACTCGGAGTACTATCAAAACAACATTTTAGAACCTATATTTTTAAATTATATTCCCTCTATCTATGGAAAACAGATCAACAAAGTCTGATTTCACCATGATAACGCTACAAGTCATACCTCATCTTCAACCCAAGCTTATTTGGAAGATCTAAGGCAAAGAACAGGAATCAACACTATTCCAAAGAACAGAACCCCTGTAAAATATCCTGATTTAGCCCCGATGGATTTTTGCATTTTTGGATGCCTTAAAAGAGCACTTGAAAAGAGACACCTTAGGTCAATTGAAGGTCTCTGGAAAGTGGTAAAGGAAGGATGGGATCTTTTGAGTATGACCATAATCAGAAAGTGTCTGCTATCGTGGAAAATCAGGTGCCGTTCTGTAAATAAACAAAAAGACTTTCAAATAGAACATTTGAAAAATTTCAAATATAGGGTTAATTTTTAATATTTTATAATAAAACTTGTTTCCTATGAGTGTGAACACCCTCTGTAGAGCAGACTAAAGACCCGGATTTAGCTAAAATAATCGATAATTTAAACTCGGGCTACACCAGAAAGGAATTCAGCATTATCGACTGCATCTTATACAAGAAAAACTATAGCACAACTGGAAGACCCTGGCTTATGATGATTCCTAAGCACTTAAGATAGGAAGTTATGGCAGATTTACATGATGCTCCTACAGCTGGGCATTTGGGTTTCGCCCGAACGTATGACAAAGTGAAGAAACGATTCTATTGGCCTGGCCTTTATAGACCTGTTCGCCAGTATGTAAGCCATTGTCGGGAGTGTCAACGAAGGAAGAGATTACCTCGACGTCTGGCTGGACAACTTGTATCCATACCACCTGTAGAAAAGCCATTCTATAAGGTCAGGGTTGATCTCCTTGGAAGATTTCCAGTTTCTATAGATGGAAACCGTTAGATCATTGGGTGCACCGATTATATGACAAGGTATGCCATAACGAAAGCGATCCCAGACGGAGGAGCAATCGAAACAGCTAAGTTCCTGGGTGAAGATGTTATATTGAAGCATGGAGCTCCTAATGAAATGATAACAGATCGCGGAAGAAATTTCATTTCTCGAGTAATAAAAGAGATCAATGCTATGTGCGGAATTGTGCACAGATATACAACGGCCTACCATTCCCAGACCAGTGTTGGGCATTAAAAAAATATTTTTCAATTAAATTGTTAATTGACTAAGAAATTAATTGCTGATAAATTAATTGCAATTAAATCAATTGCAATTAATCTTTAAATTGAAATTTGCAATTAAATTAATTGAAATTAAATTAATTGCAATTAAATCAATTGCAATTAATTTTTCGATTAAATCAATTGCAATTAAATCAATTTAAATTAAATTAATTGCAATTAATTTTTAAAATTGTTTTATGAAACAATTAAAACTAACAATTAAATATGTATTAATACAGAATAAATAAAAATAACAGATTCAATGAAAGGTTTAAAAAATTACACTGCATAAAAAAAATCAATCCTTCTCATTGATGAACTATTCTTGTCACGTTAAGCCTTTTACATACGTGAATGTTTGTTTTGGTTAAGAATACATTGTTCTAGACTAGTGAAATAAAATGGCGTCGATAAACGAAATGGGCGAAGACAGTAACATTCCATTGACTTTTTCGGTTTCGGACATTAATGAGTCATTAGAAACATCTTCGCCTGTGCCACCAACTGACACCGCCGAGTGTTCGTCTTCGCAAGCGCGGCTTTACTTGCTAGATGGAACATATTTCAAATCCTTGCTTGAAGAGTCCACTGGTAATAAAATCACAGCGCTTTGTATGAAATGTCCAAGAGATGTATTAACTAAAATTAAAGGATATCATAATTGTACGTCAAACTTTTTGAGTCACCTGAAGCGAAAACACGGGCAAGAATGCATTGAAGAGTACAAAAGATATGTAAAAAAAAAAAAGAAATCCGAGGTAAAAACTGAGAAGTCAAATGAGAATAAAATTACACAAGAACAATTCGATGAAAATATTCTGAAATATTTTATGCATTCCATGATCCCATTACGTGCAGTGGAAGATCCATATTTTTCAAAAATATTCACGGACTTGGAAATATCTGAAATGGGGCTAACTCTAATGAGTCGACGTTCACTAGGACGTCGTATAGAAAACCACTATGAAACGCAAGTAGCTAAGATAAAGTCGAAACTAAAAGAAGCTTCCTATGTGTGCACAGAAATAGATATTTGGTCCAGTAAAAAGAGAAGTTTTATAGGAGTTACAGCGCACTGGATCACAAATGATCTACGCAGAGTTTCAGTGGCGTTAGCTTGTCAAAGATTCAAAGGCGTCCACAGCTACAATCGACTATCCGATATAATTCAAGAAATTAACGATCATTTCGACCTCAATACGAATAAAATTGTTGCATCGGTGACGGATAATGGCAGCAATTTCGTAAAAGCTTTCAAAATGTTCGGTGTCAAATTGACCAATATAAATATTGTTGATGAAGTTATGCCAGACTCTCAGCCAACAGAAGTCTTTTCTGAATCAGATGTTGAAGACGACGAATCATCAAATTTAGAAGATCCTGAGCATTTACTTCCTGCCCATTTACGATGCTGTGCGCATACGTTAAGCCTTTGCGCAACTACGGACGCGAACAAACTTTTAAGCGAGCAAGACACCCCTCTGTCGCAAATGCATGCTGCAATCATGAAGAAATGTAATGCTTTGTGGAAGGCTGCAGGACGACCAAAGAGTGCTGAAATAATGCAGAATGTGTTAGGACACACGTTAAGTCGACCTGTTGAGACCAGATGGAATAGCTTGTTTGATGCCCTCCAGCAAATTTTCGATATTAAAGAAAAAAGCTTACTCTTACATAGATTATTAAACATAAAAAATGCTATCAAAGACAACGAATTCGAATACATACAAGAGTATTTGACGTGCACTTCGCCAGTGGCAGAAGCCCTCGACATAATGCAGAGTGAGACTAACGCATATTATGGGATAGTTCTGCCGTGCCTTCTTGCGCTGAGAAAAAATTGCTAAAAATTGAAAAGAAAAACAACTTTTCCTTTTGCAATCCGTTGGTCAAGGCATACAGAGAGAGTGTAGAGAAGAGATTTCAAAAAATGCTTGACGTCACCACTCCTGAAGCTGAAATAGCGGCTATTGCGGCATTATCCTACCCAAGATTCAAAAATAAATGGTTGACTTGTTTTGAGCCCGCGGATCGTACCAAGATTCTAAAAGTTTTCAAGACCTGCATTTCCGAAAAAAAAAATAGTGGAAATATAGTAGAAACAGTGGCAACAACAAAAAGTACCAAAGAAAACCTTTTTTTCAATTTTGACTCTGACTCCGATAGTTCAATCTCAGAAAAAAACGGATGCTCCTCCGATGCACCAATGAATAAAGCAGAACTTTTGATGCTGCATTTTTTTGCAGAGGAAAGCCAAGATTTGCAACTACTCAATAGATATCCTGAGATAAAAAGTGTTTTTATTAAATACAACACACCTTTACCATCGTCAGCTGCAGTTGAACGCCTTTTTTCTTTTGAGACAATGACAAATCTGCCAAAGAGTCACAAATTGTCGGACAGCATGTTCGAGAAGAGAGTGGTACTGAAATGTAATTTAAATTATTACAAGAAATTATAAATTATCATTGTCTATCTAATCATGCTTAATTAAAGTTATTGATGATCATTTGCATCAGTCTTTTATTTGTTGCTAACATGTGTATTTAAATAGTTCAATAGTTATATTGTACCCGCGTCCACGTCCCACGCAGGCCTGTACAGTATATTATATACCAGTTTATTATGCACCAGTAATTTTTTTATTTGTTAGATTAATTAAATTTCTCTAAACAATTAATTGATTGTTAATTTGAAAAGTGCAATTAACAATAAATAATTGTTAATTAGAAAAGTGCAATTAACAATTAACAATTGATTAATTGTTAATTGTGAAAATTACAATTAACAATTAAACAATTGTTAATCTTTAATAAATCATTTAAATTAATATTTGCCCAACACTGTCCCAGACCAACGGCCTGACTGAAAGGTTCAACAAAACTCTGGGAGATATGTTGTCCATGTACACAGGTGTTGAGCAGAAGGACTGGGACCAAGTTTTACCCTACGTAAATTTTGCTTACAACACTGCTAAACAGGAGGCGACCGGCTACACTCCGTTCTTTCTTGTCCACGCCCACGAGGCCGAGACCTACATCGATGCCGTACTACCTTACCTACCAGATCAGATCTCTGACGACTACGTTGGAGAACTTGTGACCAGAGCTGAGGAAGAGAGTCAACTCTCCCGATCACGCCTTCTACAATCACAGGCGAAAGACCGTAGACTTTACGACCAGAAAAATACTCCAGTCTATTACCAGAAGGATTATCTTGTGTGGGTTTTTACTCCCATCCGAAAAGTAGGGCTCTCAGAAAAGCTACTGAAGAGATACTTCGGTCCCTACAAGGTGACCAAGAAACTTTCAGAAGTTACGTATGAAGTAGAGCCCGTGGACCCGTCTCCCCGATCACGGAAAGCCAAGGATATCGTCCATGTCATTCGGATGAAGCCCTACCTGGACCCTGAAGAACAACATTCCATTCTGCTAGGGAACACCAGCCGTGATAGATTTCCTTCCAGAACAAGGGCTGAGACAAGCTAATCAGCGGGTCGCTGTTTTATCTAAAGAGGGTGTAATGTCAAAAAGCTCCATTTAGATGGGACACCTGTCAATCATACCTGGACCCCGGGGGGGGGGGGGGGGGGGGGGGGGGGACCACAGGTGTGAGGGGTTCTCGGAAGCTGATCTGAAAATAAGAAAAACGGGACGGTGGCTGACGCCGTTCATTAGGATTTTCTCTAACTTGGGTAAGTTGTACTTTCTCTCTCTCCCTATAAATACCCCTTATAATCAATTAATTATCCCCAAATTTGCCCTTGTTTTATTTATCTCCGCAACAATATATATTAATTAATTAAAAGGCATATTTTGGATCTAAAATAAACAAAACATTTTATTTAATACCGAATGCCAATATTTCAATAGGCTGTACGCCTAAATTCGTCAGGGCTTTTCTTGTTTTAAAACTGCTTTGATTGATCACGCGATGCCTTCACGCGACGATATATAAAATACTAGCGGATGTACCCGGCTTCGCCCGAGTTTCACCCTAGTGAAAGTTTGCCTAACCAGTACTTGATAAAAATTATCTTTCGAGCATACATCCACTCTCTTCTTAAACCTTTTTATAAAGATAAGCTGTACCCGTTTACACGTTGCTGTGTTTGTACAAAAAGGCAGTTTTGATACCTCAAACATAATTTATTAATGATAAAATGTATACAATACATCAAAATGAAAATTAATAATGAAATTATCCCAACATATAAGTCATTTGAATATAACATATGTACAAAACATAGATATACATAGTTAATGGTAGAATAAACATGCTTCTTCATTTGTGATATTAAACAATATTGCAAACGAATTTCAATTGAACAACAATTTTGTAATTATTAAATATCATCTTGAAATGAATGATGTTTGATAATTGATGGGAAACTTCATCTTAGTAGTGCTTGTAAATATACAACATTTTTTGTTTTCCTATCTGGTGCAAGAACAAATAAATTTGATGGTTTTCCAACTCGTGAACACCCAACGTACAGCTGTCCATGTGAGAAGCATGGATTTATCAAATTTAATCCACATACTTGCAATGATTGTCCCTGTGCTTTGTTAATGGTCATTGCAAAAGCTAGTCGTACAGGAAACTGTAAACGTTTGAATTCAAATGGAGTATCCGTTGGTGTCACGGGAATGCATGGTAGTAGTACATGTTCCCCTTTTTCATTTAAAATGGTTGCCTCAATCATGTTATTCATTAATTTTTTTACTGATAGCCTAGTCCCATTGCATAGTCGCGGTGGATTTATATTTCGTAGAAGGATGATTGGGGAACCAATTTTCAAAGATAAAATATACGGTGGCATTCCTGGTAGATCCAATGAATTTAAAATCTCTATTGGATAATTAACTGATTCATCGGGATTGACAACAGTATCTATGGATTTATATGTTGTTTCTTCTTAAGGTATTTCATTTTGAATTGTGCAGTTAATTAAATTCACATCAATGTTTTTGGCTGACAATATAGCACGCTCACTAACCCAATGATTATTTTTATAATTCTGCGATAAATTTGGAAAAACTTTGGCAATCAATTCATCAGTGGATTTTACAAAGTGAAAAAGGTTTTCTGGTAATGTAATACAGTGTGTGGATTCGTCAATTTCCATTTTACCATTCCCAATATCTAACAATTGTTTTGCAAATCGTTCAGAAGATTTATCTTGTTGTAATTGAACACGCATATTGGTCTTTAAATATATTTTATCCACATACCGCCATACACTGATGATTTTAGACATGTATTCAATTCATCTGCAGGTGTTGAACGTGGTATAACTGGTAGAGTTTGTCGAAAATCACCAGCTAGCAAAATGAGTGCACCACCAAAGGGCTGCTCATTTCCTCGCAAATCTTTTAATGTACGATTGAGTGCTTCCAAAGATTTATTGTGTGCCATGGTGCATTCATCCCATATTATAAGCTGACATGATCCTAGTACTTTTCCCATCCCAGAATATTTGCTAATATTACATGTTGGAGTTTCAATTACCTGCATATTTAATGGCAATTTCAACGCTGAATGTGCTGTTCGACCACCGTCCAAAAGAGTTGCTGCAATACCAGATGATGCAATAGCAAGTGCAATATTATTTTGTGATCTTATAGTTGCCAGAATAATTGAAATAAGAAAGGTTTTTCCAGTGCCTCCAGGTGCATCTAAGAAATATAAACCACAACTCTTGTTAGATATTGCATTTATAATTGTGCCATATGCTGTTCGTTGCTCTAATACCAATTTCGGCAGATTAATTCGAACAAACGCTTGTAATTCATTAACATCGAAGTGCGTTTCTCGTTGTATATCACGATCGAAAATGTCAATACCAGATCTATTTGGAGCAATCATTCCCGATTCTGTCAGTGATTTGTTGGCTATTGTCAAACACCCATCCTCAATTAAAATCAATGCTTCATTGTATATATTTGATGTAAATTTAATGTTGGGATTAGCATTTATTCTACTCATGCAATGCAAAATGTCTTCACTCATATAGTCTTTATATTTTCCCCAAAGATCCTTTGGATTAGCCGGAAAACATGTAGTTAGTATGATGGAAAATAGCGTACGTATCTGCTGTGGTTGAGCTGTATTAGATGCATCAGTGAGTGAAATATCCCAATGAGCATCGTTTTCTAAGAGATTTAATTTCTGGCAAGCCTCACGAAATGTAGCACACACATGGCCATGACTGTTTTTAATTCTTGGAAAGATGTTGGTCCACGAACATTGATTAATAATAATCTTAGGGAAAAGCATTCTGCGTTATTTGAATGTACAGTGTACAGACGACCCAATGCATCTGTGGAATATAAATTGAGGTGTCCTTGTACTGTTCTACCTTGTTTACGACGCTGAAATTTATTCAACTTATCGAGTATTTTTCAAGGGACCGGGAAAAAATGTTCACTTTATCGAGAGATTCAAATTTACGAGTTTCAAATTATCAAAATATATCTTTTTTTTATAAGTTTATAGAGAATTGTTTAAACAAATGTTCGTTAGACAAACCTTTACTCGGGTAAAAACCGGGCGAAGCCGGGTACATTCGCTAGTAAACTTATAAAAAAAAAGATATATTTTGATAATTTGAAACTCGTAAACTTGAATCACTCGATAAAGTGAACATTTTTTCCCGGACCCTTGAAAAATACTCGATAAGTTGAATAAAATCAATATTAATTGGTTCCCTCGGTAATTGGAAGTTAAAAGAATAGTACCTTGCCTTGGAATTGTATCATTATTCTTTTCTCAAATAAATTGCCGTGTCATCCTGAATTAATAGGTAGAAAATCTTAGTTTTGATAAATAATCATCATCATTTAGGTAAATCTACAAATCTGCAAATAACTCTAAGGATATTCAAGATATTCAAGAAAATATTTTTCAAAAACTTTCCCGGGGATATACCTAATAATATCCCAAATTTTCACGGCGATTGGATGTATGGTTTTGAATCTATAGAGTACACACAGACAGACATTCAATTTTATATATATACTAGCGGGTGTACCCGGCTCCGCCCGGGTTTTACTCGAGGGAATGTTTGTAGTCTAGTATATTGATATAATAAATCTATCTGAATATTAGGAAAGGTCAGGTAATATTTTTGTAGGGTGATGTTCTGAAAAAGAACGCTATACCACTTTATCACTAAACAAATTGGCGAGTCAAAAATAAGCAACCTAAACAATCCATTAGCTTTGCAAGATAAGAAAAGAAATAGAGAAATGCATGCAAAATTCTCAACACAAATCAAAATCTTTAATCCTCAGAAGTAATGTATATTAGGTAGGATGAGGTTTATTTTGTTTCTATTACATTACATCATCTTTAAATCTCAAAGCAGAGCAAAACTGGCATACCCGAGACATTTGGCCTATATCGACAGATGAATCAGCTTTATAATCAATATGGGCATTATGCTGCAAACCTGAAAACGGCTTATGAGTCCAAAGCTGAATACGCTGAACAGGAACTTGCATAGTTTGTGTAGCTGCGACGCGGGCTTCAGAATACCTAAGACGGCGAAGCGCACGACGCGTCTCACTTTGAAGTGGTGTCTCAATAGCTCTAGCATTCCTATATCTCCTGGAAGCAGCCGTATTCCTACCAAGTAAACGTCGGCTGTGGCGAGGCATATTCTGAAAAAAAAAATAGATTGAGATTAATAACAAAAGCTTCAAAACCAGCAATTTCTAAACAAAGCATAAAAATTTCCTGTCTTTTTGAGGTAAAAATCAAAATTTTCAAATTTTTTATTCAAAATAACCTTCAGATATGTTAAAAAGATTTTAAAAAACTAAAATCATAATATTATTACCAAAAAATTAATGTACAAAACCAGTTATCATTAAAAAGCTTCAAAAATAGACCAACCGCTGGATACGGCAATTAAAAAGCATGCTTTTTTTGAGGTAAAAAATAGAAATAATTTTCTAAAATACAAAATACAACCCCTATATGTTTAAAAAAACTATAAATATTCTAAATATAAAATATTTAATCAAATAAATTAAAATATTTTTTTAAAAAATTTGAAAAAGGACTTCAAAAAGACAAATAAATGAATCCGTAAAAGAAATCCCTTGCTTATTTAAAAATATAAATAACCTATTTTTTAGATACAACCCATATATGTAGAAAATATAATAGATAAACTGTATTTAAAAGATCAAAGCAATAATTAAAAAATTCCATAAGAAAATTTAAAAAAGGACCTCGAAATGACCCATAATTGAACACAATGAAATTGCTTGCTCTTTTTTGCGATTAATAATAAAAAAAACCCAAATATTTTAAAAAACACAACACCTATATGTTATAAATACCACAAATAATTTGTATTTGAAAGATCTAAATAATTAAATAAAAATTTCTTAAGAAATATTTGAGAAGGGCCTCATAATGACAATCACATAAGCATATCAATAAAATATCTTGCATCTTAGTGAAAAAAAAATAGAAATAACCCAAAATTTGTTTACAAAACAACCCATATATGTGGAAAACACCATAAATAATCTACTTTTAAAATATCTAAGCAATTAATTAAAATTTTGTTAAGGTCCTCAAAAAAAGACATAAAATTGAGCACATTAATGAAATTTCAAGCTTTTTAGTGAAAAAAATAGAAATACCCCAATTTTTTTTTACAAAACAACCCATATAAGTGGAAAACACCATAAATAATCTGTTATTGATATATTTCTAAACAATTAATTAAAAATTTTGTTTAGGTCCTCAAAAAAGACATAAAATTGAGCACATTAATGAAATTTCAATCTTTTTTTGTAAAAAATAATATAAATAACCTTAGTCTTATAAAAATAATAACCACGTAAGTTAGAAATAGCATATATAATCTGTATATAAAATAAAAAAAAAATAAATTAAAATTAGCCTAAAAATTTAACTAAAATATAAAATTGATCTCATCAAGTAAGGCTTCAACTTTTTTGGTATAAAATATGAAAACTATAAAATAAAAGTATCTTACCATGTATAAAAGTTATTAAAATATATATAAAAAAGATTAAAACTAATTTTCCAAGAAGCGCAAAAGTGTAAACACTTTAACTCTGTTGAATTTTTTTGTATTTTATCGATAACAGCAAACTTATGTATGTTAAAGTTAGGAAAAATATTTGATGTTAAGCAAAACCTGCTCCATCTCGTTTTACATAAATGTTGAAAATTTGGTCGAAATTGATGCATTGTAACGAAAGTTTTTAGTGATGTCCACTTATGAAATTTCCATTTTATTAATATAGATAGATTATCTCGCTATATATAAAAGTCAATGTCTGTCTGTTTCGCGATAAACTAAAAAACTACCGAACCAATTGGTACCAAATTTTGCATGTCGCTTTTTATAAACCTGAGGAAAATTTTGGGCTACATTTTGATTAGTATTTTTGGCTATTTCTTTTTTTTTATTTGAAGAACTCTTTTTTTACGCGGAGTAAATATGAGGCGAAGTAATAACACGAGGCCAATTAAGCGACCAATGAGCGTTCTGCATTTATTTTCAAGTTGCTTGCGTACTTTTTCAAAATATATTTTTATACGAGTGTCACTTTTTTTACAAAAGTATTGAGAGAGAAATTTATATTACTAAGTTACGGTAAGTGCACACAATGCAATTTAAAATAAAAACTTTACAAAATTAGCGTTACTGTATGTAAACAATGGCTTTCGTATTTTTTATTAATTTTTGTTCTGGCCTTTGTTTTTTTTTATATAATAAATAAAAGTTACAGTCAATATGATAATTCTTAAAATTAAACAAACAATAGTCAATATGCAAAAAATACAAACTAACTTAATAAAATATTCTAATATCAAGCAATATGCAAAATCTCTCCTAATATTTAAATGTACATATTACCAGGCTGGAGAGGCTAAGGACAGGATCTCCGTTAGGGAAGAGGCAGGTTAGGCCGGATTGGGTCCGCGGAGGTCAGGAGGCAGGAAGAAGGCGGGAGGACTAGAACTTTGCAGCTCTAGCTCTGGCAGTTGGGCAAGACATTGATCTTGCCTCGTGGTCGGCAGAGAGGCCCTTGGCTGAGCAGTTGTCGTATTTGGCCGTGCGTAGGTTGGCGAGAGTTTGACAGCTTCGGCCTTGATGGTCACCAGAAGCGCAGTGGAAGCAGGTGACCGTAGCCTTGGGGAACCTATCGGTGTTGTGGCCGTAGCCACAGCAGCGGTAGCAGACGCGGACAGACTCCTCGTTGTTCAGGATCACTTGGTCCACAATGATCCTGCCGCGTCTTCCAATGGCCTTGTAGGAAGCCAAGTCCAGCTCAATGAAGGCCGTGCAAAGCCATTTCTGGTCGGAGATCTGTGTGCCACTCGGACAGACTTGTCTCCAGGAAGCTGGTTGAGGGCATCGGTGGAAAGTAAGGCCTTGACAATGTCCTCATGCGCGGTTTCCGCCTCCACGTTGAAGAGGCAGATTCTTAGGAGGAATGGCCTCAGTTCCCAGATTCTCAGGCCTTGGAGTTTGTTGCCCAGGGCAGAGCTGACGGCAGGAATGGCCTCTGGAGTGTTGGAGTGCAGCATCAGGTTTCCCCTGGTGCGCAGAAACGCCCAGACGCCTTGGGGCAGAGTGTGGGCAGCGCGGACGGCTTTGAGGATGTCCCGTGGGTCAGCCTGCGGGTTATCTGCAATAACCACGATATGGGCCGCAGATTTCTCCCCATTGAGTGTGCCTTTGGCAACAGCAGGCTTGGGGGCGCGGGAAGATGCAAGCTTGGCTGGAACCAGTGATTTGGTCCTCTTAGCGGGCGGGTTTGACGCCTCTGGCTGCTTCCTCTTGGTTTGAGCAGGATCTGGCTTCTTTGAAGCAGGTGCTGCCACAGGGACAGCAGCTGGAGCGGGGGTGGCAGGCTTGATGGGCTCGGTCTGAGCGCTAAAGTCCTTTCAGGTGAGAGCAGGGCCAGTTTGAGTGGTTTGGCAGGTTTTTTGGGGCTCGGTCTGAGCGCTAGAGTCCTTGTAGGTGGGAGCAGGGCTAGGTTGAATGGTTTGGCAGGTTTTCTTGGGCATTTGGGCATCCATGATTTCATCCAGCTCCATGAAGTCATTCACGGTGCCCGCGAGGTTCTTCACATCCCTAACTAGGCACTTGATCATTTCTGTTCGCTGCTCAATGAAGCGAACAAGGTCCAGGTGAAGAGCTGCTAGGGAGGGCTGGCCGAGGGATTGCAGGATTTGGTAGTGGCGGGAGATGACCATGTTGTCTTCTTCAACAAGAGCCGCGATGTCAACCGAGGGTTGATGTTGTGATATGTAAATAACATATGTTAAGTGTTATATTTATTATCTATTGTTAACTATGCAAAATTATGCCATTTGTCAATTGTTTAAAAAAAAAAAACTTATGTAAATTATTTCCTTTTTATCTCTATCTTGTATATAAGGAGTTTGCTATATTGAATAAACATTCAGTTCAACTTGTAAGTCGTAGCGAGTTTGTTCAGATAACTCATACACATTACAACATGGCGCAGCCGACAAAAGTATCGAATTAAAACAGATTAATTCAACAGTGAGTAGAATGGAAGGAATCAAGCCGCCGGCAGAATTTGTCCCGTACAGCAACGAGAAAAAATGGGAGACCTGGAGAGAGTCGTTTGAAATTTTTGCAATAGCGGTAAATTTAGAAAGCATGCCGCTGGTGCGTCAGCGAGCAATCTTGAAGCATATTGCTGGTGAGAAAACAGTGATGATATACAAGACATTTCACATAAGTGAAAATGATACTTACCCAAATGTAAAGGAAATGCTTGATATGTTAACGAACCATTTTAAGCCCTTCAAAAATACGATTCAAAGGAGAAATGCATTTTTTACCTGTGTACAAAAGGAAAGGCAAGGAATCATGGAATTTGTCACAGAATTAAAGCATCTGGCACAAGAATGTGAATTCGAGAATTTAACAGAATCTCTCATTAGGGATCGCCTTATAATTGGAATACTTTACCGAGAAGTGAAAAGAAAATTGTTAGAAGATCCACAGTTGACACTACCAAGGGCAATTTCGATAGCTATGATCTCCGAGTCAACATGCTCACAAGTAGCATCGTTGAATGAGCAAAAAAATGATTGAAAAAATTGAAAAAACGTAATTGGGTAAAAGATACAATTCGAATGGAAAATGCAGAAGCAGGACCAAGCGGTATAAACCCGAGAAGCGAAAGAATAATAGAACCATGTAAGTGGTGTGGACAACGACACAAGTATGGAAAGTGTCCAGCATATGGGAAGAAATGTAATGCATGCGGAAAAACCAATCATTTCTCAGTAGTTTGCCGAACAAAACGTATAAGAATTCTCTTAGCGGAAAGTGAAGCTGAAGAATCCTGTGACGAGATAAATCTAAATGAAGTTGCTGTAAAGACTGTTGGGTCGGACAAGTGGTCCGCGGAAATAATCATTAATGGCAAGAAGACCACGGTACATTTGGACACTGGCGCACAGATAAATGTGCTTCCTCATAAAGTAATAAACCAATGGCCATCAAGACCAGAAATCAGACCCACGTCATTAAAGGCGTTCGCATATGGAAATACAGAATTGCCTATCGTCGGCAAATGCAATGTGCTATGCCAATATGGTGAAAAGAAAGGAATGTTTGAATTTATCGTAGCCGATGTAGAAGCGCAGACACTTATCACGGGCGATACTTGCGAGAAGCTTGAAATATTGAGGCGAATTAATCATATAAACACGGATGAAATGAAATTGTGTTCTGAAACTCAAAAAATCCTCGAACAATACCACGAAGTATTTCAAGGAGTAGGATTAATCAACTCGGAATGTAAGATTTACACAAAGCCTGAATATTCTCCTGTGCAAGTTCCTCCCAGGCGCTTCCCAACAAACCTCGGAGCCGAAGTTCAGTCTGAGTCGGAAAAAATGGTGAAGCAAGGAATCGTAACAAAAATATATCATGAAACAGAGTGGTCTCATCCTATGGTCGTTGTAAAAAAAAAATCTGGTCAAATCAGAATATGCCTGGATCCTCGTAAATTAAATAAGGCCCTTGTGGGAAGACATTTCCAGACTCCGGCTCCAGCTGAACTATTGCACGAGATACCCAAATCTAAGTATTATACCGTGTTAGACGTGAAATCAGCCTATTGGCATATTCCGGTTGCAAACGAATGCAGAGATCTGTTGGTGATGACCACGCCATTTGGCAAATTCATATATAACCGATTGCCATTTGGTTTGAAAATATCGGCACAAATTTTTGTTGAGAAAATGACGAATATATTTAGGGATAGCTTTCAAAATATTACATATGTAGACGATTTGCTGATATATGCGGATACCATTTAAGAGCACAATAAAAAATTAAAGGGAATTCTAGAAAAAGCAAAAGAAAAAAATATCAAATTTGATTTAACGAAGGCTCAAATATGTCTAACGAAGGTTCGTTTCTTGGGCCATTTGATATCACAAAATGGAATTGATCCAGAGCCAAATAAGATTGATAAATTAATTACCTTTAAAAGGCCAGAGGATAAAAAGTCGCTGCAAAGAATCATGGGTCTTTATAATTACTTAGGAAAATTCATTCCAAATTTAGCTGCGTCCACATCCAATATAAGAGGAATATTAAGAAAGAATGTTGTCTGGCATTGGGGGCCTAAACAGGATGGGGAATTCGATCATATTAAGGAATGCGTTAGGAATGCTCCTTCGTTGGCACATTTTGACAAAAGCAAGATGCTGATCTTGCAATGTGATGCCAGCAAAGATGCAATGGGAGCTGCTCTGCTACAGGAAGATCGACCTCTAGCATTCGCATCCGCGTCATTTAGCGACTCGCAGAAACAGTACTCTCAGATTGATAAGGAGTTGCTGAGTGTTTATTATGGATGCAAAAAGTTCGAATATCTATTATCAGGACACACCTTCGTTGTCCAGACGGAACATCAGCCTTTATTGCCTCTAGTCAAAAAACCGCTGAGCGATATATCTCCGCGTCTACAAAGATTATTAATGAAGCTTATAGCATTTGACTTCAATTGCAGTACAAACCAGGAAAATACTTGATTGTGGCTGATACCCTATCCAGGGATACTCACCCCATGGACGAACTACCAACGCCTTTTCTTGAGGACAAAAGAATGGTCAAGATGGTACGTGTTAATATATCGGACGAAAAACTGGTAGCGATGCAGAAAGATACCCGAGAGGATCCTGCTTTGGTTAAAATAATCGATTATGTGATTGAGGGATGGCCAATATGCAAAAAAGACGTCGATGAAGATGCCAAAGTATTTTTCGATTTCAGACACCGTTTATATTTATGGAATGATCTATTATGTATAGGATCGGCCATAGTGATTCCGAAGACACAAAGGAATAATATGCTTAATTTGTTGCACCAATCGCACCAAGGGATATCTGCAATTCAGGGTTTGGCGCGAGAATCTTTATTTGGCCGAGAATGTCCATCGACATTGCTGAAAAAGTAAAAAATTGTGAAATTTGTCAAAAATATCAGAAATAAAAATACGGCAGCCGTTAAAACCTTTCCCAGTTCCAGATTATCCATGGCAGACAGTATCATTGGACATATTTTATATTCAGAAAAAGCCCCATTTGTTAGTGGTCGACAGATATAGTGGCTACCCGGAGGTATTTGCATTGGACCCACCTACGGCGATTAATGTAAAAAATAAATTGAGAGAAACATTTGCACGATTCGGGATTCCGGAAACCATGATGTCCGACAATGGACCACCGTTTCGCTCAGAAATTATGACTGACTTCTGTATAAGATGGGGTATAAAACAGCTATTTTCAAGTCCACACCTTCATAGATCTAATGGTCTGGCCGAAAGAAACATTCAAACAATAAAAAATCAATTAATTGAATGTAGATATGAAGGGTCCGACCCATATCTGGCTATTCTGGCATATAGGAATACACCAAAAAAATGACCTACCTTCACCCGCACAGCTATGTTTATCGAGGAGCCTTCGATGTCAAATCCCCAGAATTACACCGCTATATAGACCGTATCAAACTAATTGGAGAAGTATAGAGAATGCCAAAAGAAAAAGACAGAGCTCAATGAAAGAGCAGTATGACAGAAATAGTAAAAGCTATCCCAAGGTCAATGCAGGAGAGGATGCATGGTGTCAAATGCATCCAAGGGAGACATGGAAACCGGTGAAGATTTCAGCGCAGGCTGATTCTCCTCAGAGCTTTGAAGTTGTGACACCATCGGGAAATAGGTTGATAAGAAATCAACAATTTATTAGGCCAAGGGATGGAGTCAACGAAAAAAGCCAGTTGTCTTCAGAACCAATTACCGGCTCCCCAGAAGCTCAACATCCGCATTACGACAGTCCAACGATGGGCGAGTCATCCACAGCCCCGATACAGCGGTCAAGTGAAGAGACCAATATTGACCAGAGGGAAGGCGCGACTACATCCGCTGGGATTTCACCAGAACCATCCGGAAGGCCCCGGTTTTCAAGGTTTGGAAGAGAGTTAAGAAAACCACAAAGATTTTGTTTTTAAGCAGAGGGGAGGCATGTCAACCGCCTTTTGATTTGCCTGATCTGATTGTTGATGGTTGTCTAGATTCGTGACATTCTTTAATTGATGTAGCAGAGGGAAACATGTTGTGATATGTAAATAACATATGTTAAGTGTTATATTTATTATCTATTGTTAACTATGCAAAATTATGCCATTTGTCAATTGTTTAAAAAAAAAAAAAACTTATGTAAATTATTTCCTTTTTATCTCTATCTTGTATATAAGGAGTTTGCTATATTGAATAAACATTCAGTTCAACTTGTAAGTCGTAGCGAATTTGTTCAGATAACTCATACACATTAAAACAGTTGAGAGGGCTTGTTGGCTTTCTTCTTCTTGTTTTTGCAGGAATCCATGGCGGGAGAGCGAGATTGCTAAGGCCGGCCAACAGGAAAGAGAAAATATCTTTATTTACGGGGCTGCTAACCAAAATAAATGATTTTTGAGCCCCAATGGCCGCGTAAAGCGGAATATATAAAACCACTATGACCAAGCTGGAGAGGCTAGGGACAGGATCTCTGTTAGGGAAGAGGCAGGTTAGGCCGGATTGGGTCCGCGGAGGTCAAGAGGCAGGAAGAAGCGGGAGGACTAGAACTTTGCAC
>CP092880.1:51038620-51301487 GCA_030710605.1 Cordylochernes scorpioides
GTACATTTGCATTGTTTTTTTTTTATTATCCCTAGTACACGTGGTACAGGCCATGATAATCATGGTGAGTAGTTAGCGACTGCTTTTTACTGTAAGCGCACCACATGTCTACACATGTGAAAGCAGTTCGACTTTGCACTTACAAATGTGCCAGAGCCCCGTTTGGTTACTTGCACTCGCTGGTGGGGTTGGACTTTTGCAAGAATCGGGGGGCCATTGGAGCATTTTTTTTTTTAAATATAAAAAGTGTCCAATGCGGGAATCGAACCCGGGTCGTAGTGGTCGAAACCAAACGGTTTAACCAGCCTTCCACCTACCCCCCATTTGCATTGTTAATTGAATTGAGTGAGTGTTCAAAATTTCATACTTCTATGTGGTCTGGAAGTATATTAAAATCAATTTACAAAATTTGAAAGGCAATATGGAAATTTTCCATCCCAGACCATTCTGACAACCTCGAAGTTGGAAAATTTGTCAATTTTCAACGTCATCAGTTTCTAACAAGTGTACAAAATTTCAGATTCCTACGTGTTCTGGAAGTATTTTAAAAATTGATTACAAGATTTTTTGATAGACAGATTATGAAAGCAAGTTAAATAAAAGGCTTAAAAAAGAAATAAAAATGGCATATGGCTGCTCACATTGGCATTTTAGATGTCAGAGCGCCATCTAGTGGAACTCAAATCAACTAAATGTTGATTTAACATCTTCCATGATATTTGGCCAACCCAATTTATTGATAAATCAAGGAAAGTCAATCATGTATGTGTTTTGAGCTATTGGCCTTCGTCAGCATAGTGCAGGCTGTACCTCAACCACCAAATATTTGACCCAAGACTTCCTGAGAAATCAAGAAATGGATCCAAGAGCCTGAAACGTGTACGTGGTTGACTTTTATTCATTTATTAAGAAATTGGGTTGGCCAAATATCATAGAACAAGTTAAATCAACATTTAGTGGATTTTTTCCATTAGATAGTTTTCTGCCATCTAAAATACTCATATGAGCGTCAGTATATGCCTTTTTTTTTCATTAATACCTCACCTATATTATATTTTCTTAATTTTTCACACGCACACACATATATGTCATAATATATGCTCTTCCAGGAATAATAAAGTAAGCCTACAGTCGACCCAGAGAGAGACGGGAGGGTGTCACGTTAGACATCAGGACATTCCAGGGGGCGACCACAGGGGGTTACTTGGAACCTCGAGACTATTAGACAGTAGTGGATTGTATTCGAAAAACGGCCGGCCGCCTGGCGGTGCCGGGTCCGTCACTCTCCATCTCTCTCTGGTTGCCTGGGTCCCTCCTCTACCAAATTGTGGTGTGATTAGTTCTCTTTCCCCACATTATTATTATATTATCACATTAAAAAGTCAACAGGATCTTATCACATATACATACATATATATAAACTTTCATATTATTGTACAATCATCTCTTCTTCCACAAAGCTTTGCTGAATTTTTAAATCCTTGATTTATTATATTCAAGGATTGGTTGTTCACGTCAAACCTCTTGTTGTGGATAATTGGGATTAACACCTTCTCTACCAATCAATAGAAATCAATCTGCAATTCTCTAATATCTGTATGCAGGGAGCTGCCTAACAAGTTGGACCTTGATGTCAAGCGAGCCATCAAGCCATCTCTGGTGACACGTGACATCTACCCTAATGTCCACCGTTGGTTGGAGGACATTTCGCGGTATTCTGCTGATGAGACCAAAAAGTAAGTGTTTAGTAGTACTGTAGATTCTACTCCATGAGAGGACATTGCAGACACTTCTAGACAAAGGACAGTTGTAATTTCTAAAATTCCTGATTTTACTAATATCTGGTGAGAGGGCCTCTCACTCTAAAGGGCACTTTGACTCTGCAACTAGGTGTTGTCATTTAGAAAGAGTTTATACTTTATCCAAAATTCAGGCAAACCTCGAGTTTTTTGCAATTCTTGGTTTTTGTATGCAATCTGTTATTTGCATTTTTTTTGCTTAATTCTAGTACACATGGTACAGGCCATGATAATCTTGTTGTTTCTTATCCCCTTGTGTAAAGATTACACAAATTCCATGAGTTTATGCTCCTCGAGCTGTGTTATGATGAGCAGTGGCCTCTCCCAAAGGTCCTGTTTAGTGCATCTAATGCAAGCCAAAATGTGTTCTGGAGCTGCAGGTGCCAAGCTATATTTTGGGTAAATGGGGTAGATTTTGTTATTATTTTCTATCTTCAATGGCTTGAGATGGCCTGTTCTAAATCTTGTTAGTGTTGTTTGAGGCTGTCTATTTCTGATGTTCAGAGCTCCTCCTGGGTTCACTCCACTGTACCAACTGTGCTTAGGGGGAATCCTCCAGTTCTTGTTTATTTTTGTTTTGGCTACTGTTTCTATTTCTTTAAAAGTAAGTTTATTTTTCTATGGCAAGGGTTCTTTTGTGCCTTTTTTCGCTAGCACATTAGCAGCTTCATTGCCTTCAATGCCAACATGTGAGGGTATCCATTGAAGGTGAATTTCTGAGGTTTTTGAGAGTTTTTGGAGATAACCAATTATGTTCCTTCTTACTTTGTCTCTAAGTTCGCCTGTGTGACTCAAGTGTTGTATGGCACTTCTACTATCAGTAAGAATCCAGATACCTTGATAATTAGTATTTCTGATGGATTTTAAGGGTTTATAGATGGCTATAAGTTCTGATCTGAAGACTGAGCAAAAATCTGGGTTTATTCTGTTCAGTTTCTCAATGCCATTGTGGTTTTGATGAGACAGCCACTGCCAGTGTGTCCCAACTCGTCTCTGCTACCATCGGTATAGATAGTTATTGCATTTTTAGGAATTTTAATATTTCTAATGATAATTGTTTTAAGTATTCTGGATTTTGGTATTGTTTGTTGGCGGGTTCATTTTTAATAACATTTTGTAGTGGTTCACATGGAGACATTTTTTCTGCTAAATAATTTTTTTCCACTTTATTTTTTAAAAATCCATTTCTTTTGGCCAGGTGGAGAGGGCCATCTTTTTTGAGTCTTAGATTGGATTCCCAATTGAGTATGTAATTGGAAGTTCTGTGTTTGTTTCCATAACTTTTGATTTTGTTTATATATTTTGGCAGATTGTAGCTTCTTCTATCCTTTAAGGGCATAATGTCTGCCTCGTAAAGTACAATATCATTAGGGCAGGTATTTCGAAGACCTGTAATAATTCTAGCTGCACTTAGTTGTATCCTTTCCAGTGATTTCAGATTTGTTTCAGATGCTGTACCATAGATTTGATATCCATATTCCAGGATAGGTCTAATTAGAGATGTGTAAGTTAATTTTAGTGTGGTTGCATCGGCTCCCCACTCTCTTCCTGAAATATATTTCAGGATTTTTAGTCTGTCTTTTCCTTTTCTAATAACTTCAATATGTTTACTGGAGTTAATTTCTGGATCCAGGGTGTAGCCGAGATATTTAGGATGTTTATTATATTGTAATTGTTGTTCTTTCAGAATAATTTCTGGTCTTATTTTGTATAGTTTCTTATTGGTAAACACAAGGTAATAAGACCAAATCCAAATAAATAAATAGTGTGTGACGTTTCGGTAACAGCGTTGTTACTGAAACATCACACACTATTTATTTATTTGGATTTGGTCTTATTACCTTGTGTTTATAATCTAATCCAAATTGTGGCTTATCATTTCTTATTGGTAGTAAAAAGACAGGTTTCAGATATTTGGGGGTTAAATTCTGATTTATGTTTATTTTCAAATTTTGGCAGCAAATGAATTATAAAAGATGTTAGCTACCATAAAATAAGACCTAATCCAAATAAATTAGTAGTGTGTAACGTTTCTATAACTGCGTTGTTACCATCATCAGACAAAAGAATAAATGAAAAAAAGTATCACAGCATGTTCTTAAATAGTACCGTTATCAAGTGTGTAAACAAGATAGCAGATAAGAAAAAAATGTTTTCTAAGACAACCTAAAATATTATTCTTAGAATTAGAAGTGGAAATTTTTAAAAATATAATTAAAGGCATATCTATAAATATCATTGATATTTCCTCTTTCTTCCATTCTGTTAATTGTAGCACATTTCTCTTGAATAAAAAAGGCTTCTTTGAATTGTCTCTTATAGTACTTTTTATTTTTTCATAAACTAGTAAAAGAAAGGATGGAAAACCATGAATATGCTCTAAAATGTGATAAAATTGAAAATATGTAGAACATAGACAAATCACAGGACATAACAATTTCAATTAAAAAAACAAGGATACTAGATTATGAAAAAAATTACTAGAAGAGACAATTCAAAGAAGCCTTTTTTATTCAAAATAAATGTGTTACAATTAACAAAACGGAAGAATGAGGAAATATCAATGATATTATATTGGAAAAAAAAATTTCATATCTAATTCTAAGAATAATATTTTAGGTTCTCTTAGAAAACTTTTTTTTTTTCCTTTCTGCTATCTTGTTTACACACTTGATAACAGTACTATTTAAGAACAAGCTGTGATATTTTTTCTTTTTTATTCTTTTGTCTGATGATGGTAATAACGCTGTTACCGAAACGTTACACACTACTAATTTATTTGGATGAGGTATTATTTTATGGTAGCTAACATCTTTTATAATTCATTTGCTTTCATTATATGCCTAAGGTATATCAGTCTTTGCATATTATGGATATAACAAGATTAATTTCATTTAGGGAAAAATATTTGTTCTTTTATCTGTCCATGGCATTTTGAGTAGCTTTCTCCATGTCTACATTTCAAAAGCTCCAATTATTTTTCTTTCTTCTTTTCTGAGAGTCCAATTCTCAAATCCATAAGTGACAACAGGAAATATAAATACTTCTAAAATCCTCTTCTTTGTCTTAAATCATAAAAAGACCAAATAAATTATTATATATAACGTTTCACATTAAGTTTTTTTTTTACACCTTGAACTGGAACCCTTAATAAATAGTCACTTTTTTTAACAGCAACTTGGTTATAATGTCATGAGGGTTGATAATTAGTAAAAATGATATTTGGCAATGGAAACTGTCCTTTGTAGAGAGATGTCCGCTAGCTTGAGTGTCCTATCATGGAGTTTCTACTGTATTGCCAAAAAAAAAAAAATAAATGATATGCCTTCCTAGAATCAAGCCTACAATCCTATTTTGATATAAAAAAATTCCATTGTTCAATGCAACCTCAGAGCTTAAAAAAAAATTGTGTGTTGATTAATTAATGAACTCATTGCTGATTGACTTATTAAGGTCATGTGACAGTAAACAGCCAATCAGAGCCTAAATAAAATGGACCTATATAAAAACATATTGCAGTAGATTGTCTCCTTTCCTAGCCTGTTGCCTGCATTGAGTTGAGCACACAATTGGAGTCGTATCTGGCATGAGTCCGTGTTGCTGTGTGTAGATGGATGAGTCCGTCAGTCCGGGCCCCTCTCCAGCACACCAGACTCCACCCAATCAGAAGTCACTCCACCCGCAAGCTGCAGTTCTAGTCCACACACACAGACACCTCTCTACACTCTTCTCTGCAGCATCTATTGTTGTTGCCTGTTATATTTTAACAAATAAATTCTATTTTCTTTATATTACTCTTATTTATCTATGTTGTGTGTGTGTAAAATATGTACCCTTTTTATTTTATTCAAAATATTATGTTTATTTAATTTTTAATATTTCGAATTTTGATCAATTTGTTCCGTTTTTTTTTTTTTGTTCAAGTTCTCTTCTCTAAATATTTCTAATTGTGAGCTATTTTTTAAATTTAGGTGATAGAATTTATACAAAGTGAAATCTTCATCTGTGAATTGCCCTGTTGCAGTTTAACTCATCTTTGGATTTGTCCCATATTTCAACATTTTATATACAGTTAAACCTGTTTATAGCACCCCCTCTTGGGACTCACCAAAATAGGGTGCTATAGAGAGGGGTGCTATAGACAGGCCACTTTTAAGGAGTCGGTGGAAGGCTGGTTAAACCGTTTGGGTTTCGACCACTAGGACCCGGGTTCGATTCCCGCACTGGACACTTTTTTCTGTTAAAAAAAAAATGCTCCAATGGCCCCTGATTCTCTCAAAAGTCCAACCCCACCAGCGGTGCAAGTAACCAAACGGGCTCTGGCATTTGTAAGTGCAAAGTCCAACTGCTTTTCACATGTGTAGACATGTGGTGCGCTTACAGTAAAAAGCAGTCGCTAACTACCCACCATGATTATCATGGCCTGTACCACGTGTACTAGGGATAAGCAAAAAAAAAACTTTTAATGTAATTCGTTTAGCTTCCTGACTCATCATTTAGTCCAAAGTTTTGGTTTCACATTTTGACAACTGCTGCTAAAGTTCTATCTATTGTCACTGTCGGGTTAAAATCACCCAATGACACACTCAAGTAAGTTTTTTTGTTGCATTTTTCTTTGATAACCTTTTTTTTGGAATAATTCAAATTAATAATTAAAAAATAAATATAATAGGTTCATATATTTATCAGCCTATAATTCTATATAAAATGGAGGGAAGAAGGTCATATTTATTAGATCAAGAAGAGGAAGAGACTCTATTGTGTAGAAAGTGATAATTGAAAAAGATCATCTAAGTGAAAGTGAAAATTTTTCTGGAATGAAACTGAAATATATTCAGATTATGAGGGAATTATCCTACAAACAAATTTTTATATAGGAAGAGACTCGAAAACCAAATGGTCCAAAAAGTATCCTTTAGCGCATAATGTCATTATAGATTTACCAGGCTTGAAAGGTGAAGCAAAAAATAAAAATACACCTTTAGAATTTTTCTTTGGTTTTTTGCCTGAAAATATTTAGCAAAATATTGTGGATTTTACAAACGAAAAAATTCAAAAAGATTTACAATTGCAACAAAGTAAAAGCCTCACAATTAGGGAAAGAGATTTTTCAAAAACATCTTTAGTAGAAATGAAGGCATTGATTGGGCTTTTGTATTTTTCTGGACTTCTTAGATCAAGTAGAATGAATTTAGAATATTTTTGGGCTACAGGCAGTACAGGAATCGATATATTTTAAAGCACTATGTCCTTGAGAAGATTTTTATTGAAAAAAAAATAGGTTTGACAATATGAAAGACAGAACTGAAAGGGAAAATATGACAAATGTGCACCAATTAGAGATTTATTTACTTCCATCAATTCAAGATTCAGCCATATGTATTCAATTGATGAGAAGTTGGAGGCATTTAGAGGGCGTTGCTCATTTAAACAGTACATACCAAGTAAGCCGGAAAAATATAGACTGAAGATTGATGCTTTATGTGATGTCTGAACATTTTACACTTTAAATTTAGAGCCATACTTTGAGAAATAGCCAGAGGGACCATATTTTGCTTCGAATTCCCCCTAGTAAGACTAATCAAGCCAATTTCTAGGACAGGTTTCAATGTTACTTCTGACAATTGGTTTTCGAGCATTCATCTAGCAAACGATCTCATGAATGAACACAAATTGTCAGTTGTTTGAGAAAGAATAAAAAAGAAATTCCTTACAAATTCATCAGTAAAAATCATGAGCTTCATTCAAGCCTGTTTGGCTTTCACCAAAATACAACTCTTCTATCATATGCAGCCAAAATATCTAGCTGTAATGGTATTGGCTACAATGCATAATGATGCAAGTATTGAATCCAAGAATATCTTAGAAAGTTCGAAATGATAACATAAGGGGGGTCGGTGGAAGGCTGGTTAAACTGTTTAGTTTTCGACCACTACGACCCGGGTTCGAATCCCGCATTGGACACTTTTTTCTGTTTAAAAAAAAAAAATTAAAAAAATGCTCCAATGGCCCCCCGATTCTTGCAAAAGTCCAACTCCACCAGCGAGTGCAAGTAACCAAACGGGGCTCTGGCACATTTGTAAGTGCAAAGTCGAACTGCTTTTCACATGTGTAGACATGTGGTGCGCTTACAGTAAAAAAGCAGTCGCTAACTATCCACCATGATTATCATGGCCTGTACCACGTGTACTAGGGATAAGCAAAAAAAAAAACATTCTACAACCAGACAAAAGGAGGAGTTGACGTTGATGAGATGTGCGGCACTTATTCAGTGCCAAGAAATTGCCAAAGTTTGCCACTTACAATCTTCTTTGCTGAATGTTATTGCTATAAATTGTTAAATTTTATTACAAACAAAGAATGGTGAGAAGCTCTTTGGAAGAAAATTCTTGAAATGTTTGGCACTTGAACTCATCAAAGAGCAACTAAATCAAAGAAAAATTATTTCTTCACTGCCTAGAGGACTATGTAATAAAATTTCCTTTTTTACAGGTAAGTTAATTGAAATCATAAATGTATACTTTAAATATTTATTTCAATTCATTTTTAGATGGCACTTCATGTTACGCAAGCATTTTTGCATAAACCCTATTACATTACATTGGTTTATCAAAAAAATATTTTTCTTTGTCCCAAAAGAAACAGCACCTTATCTAAATGTAACTCTTTGTGATGATTCCAAATATACCATTAGTTTTTTTCTATCATGCAAGATTTTTGAGATACATCTACTTGAAATTCGCAAATATTTTTAATAAATAGGTCTATATGAACGAAATATATTTATTTTATTGAAAAGTAGTGACAGTAGATTTTCTTCTATACATTGCTTGTGGTACATCCCTCTTGAGTGTCCAGCAGTAGTCAGCAAGCATACCGGGACTCCATTTACCTTGGTACAGCTTCTCCATGCTTGATTAATCTTGATGAAACAATTCGCCATGCTCATCGCTAACTGCCCCAAGATTGTCTGGAAAGAAATCTAGATGTGAATGCAGGAAATGGATCTTAATAGAAATGTTACGTCCCAGTGCTTTGCAGGAAAGTAAGAGTTCATTAACTAAGTCACTGTAGTTTTCAGCGTTTACATTTCCCAAAAAGTTCTTACAAACATTTTAAAAAGAATTCCATGCTGCTGCTTCAACTTCATTTAACCTATCTTCAAAATTTCCATCCTGCAACAATTCTTGAATCTGAGGTCCAACGAATTTTCGGGGAGGCTGTGGCACAGGTAAATCATCACTATGAGAGACTGGTCTCATAGCAGATGGCAAATCTGGATATGTAATTGTATGTTTTAATTTAGATGTAATCTTTTTAGTTTTTTTTCAAACATAAATAATGGATGCTGTGGTAAATTCAGTACTTTTGTCTGAAGATGGTAACAACGCTGTTACTGAAGCGTCACATACTATTTATTTATTTGGGTTTGGTCTTATTACCTTGTGTTTATAATCTATAATCCAAATTGTGCCTTATCAAAAATAATAGTCGAAATAATGATCTTTTGGTTCTTTCTATACCATTGGAAGGGCAAAGGCATATGGCCTTTACCTTTAATCCACCTTGTAAGAGGGCGAGCACAAACTTGCCCAAGTCTTATCTTGGTCACCCAAAGTAAATTTCATAGCACTTTTTGATGAGCGGTGTAATGTTTTGCCTTTGAGCTTTGAAAGTTAATTCTCCACAGATGTAACAGTTCACACAACACCTTGGCATTTTGGCACCGTCTTGTGTACACAATCTATAAATCCAATTTGATAGAATATGAAAAGGAAAATAAAACTATCAGTGTTGCAAAATATAAATAATGAATAAAAAGTGTTTTTTTTTTTTTTTATTTAATAGATTAAATCTGCTATCTCCACTGTGATGCTACTAAACAAATTTTGGTTCACGAATCAACTTGTCCAAGAAAGAATAAACCCGCAGCAATCTATCACCACTAGCTAATGTAATGAGGTTTAATCAAAAAGCTTATGTAACATTGCTTGCATTTATTACTGTGTGTTTTACCCAATACGAAAAAAGGCTCCAACTCAGAAACCTTGCATGATAGAAAAAAACTTATGGTATATCTATATATATAAAAATCAATGTTTGTTTGTTTGTATGTCCGGTATACAAATTCGCAGTAGTTCACTAATTCAAACCAAAATTTCCATACATAGGTAAAAAAATACGGGGAAGACGATAGGCTATTTTAAAAAATATATAAATCAATTATTAAAACTTATATATTCAAATTATTCTACTTAGCTCACGAACAGCGCCCTCTATCAAAGATTAGATTAAATTATGCTGATGCAAACAAATAGATAATGCTAATAACAAACAATTATAAAAAAAAAAATTCTAAATATATATCACTCGGGTAGATATGCACACGGGTCAATCCCGGGGCGAAGCCCGGGTCACCCGTCTAGTTTGGAATAAAAAAAGTCACATTAAGATCGGATATTATATCTTTTGGGGGAAAAAAAAAACTTTTTTTCTGTAAACCAGTGTAATGGGAGAGGGCCTGACTCATCAGTATATGAAAAGAGAAACTTTTCAGTAATTGAAAAGACAAACTGGGGTTTGGGTTCTCCACTGATGAGCCTCCGATATTTCTCATCCTTACATATAATCCTACTGTTCTCAAAGCTTATCCCCATAGAGTTTGATTTAATACCATAAACAATCTTTCACAATCCTATATATAATCAGAATTGTATAATACAATAGTAAAGCTCTAAAAGGCGATAAGGTTGATTTAACTGGCGAAACCACTGGAAGGGTTCACCACTGATGAGCCAGGCCCTCTTAAAATATATTTTTTTCACCACAGTAAGAACAGAAGGAATTTTGCCTTATTGGAAAAATAAAAATTTGCGTGCGTTTTTTCATTACAAATATTACTCATCTTATATTCCTGCAGCTGTATAACATATTTATAGCATAAAGGTAATACGTAATAAAATTATTAATGCTGATTGTGAATATGCATTTTGACAGGACAAAACATAAAATTTAGGATACTGCTGTTCTATTTATAAGCTATATAATGGAAGAGCTGTTAGAAATAAATATTGACAATGATTACCAACTACTTTATTTGACCTGTTTCCAGCTGAGAGATGATAGCTTGCCAGATATAAATTGGCCATTTTGAGAAAACAAATCAAAAGAAAGCCATGTTGTAGTAATAAAAAGACAATCCAGGATACTGGAGGGTATGCGATTGTCATCGCGCGCTTCCTCTCTCTCGGCAACGCGGCGCGCGAGTACCGCGTTTTCTGAGAATGGGATGGAGATCAGTAACCTCTTTGGAGTATTGGCTGAAAGCCAAGGAAATGGGCTGCAAGCCCAAATAAACCCTATCCAAAAATCTCAAGTTTCCGCCGAAAAATTGGCAAAAGTTTCAGAATTGGCTGAAAGCCATTCTGATTTAAACAATTACAAAAATGAAAATTTTGAGCCGGCGGATGGCAAGAATGCAAATTCTCGCCCCAACTGGGCTGACTTCCCGGAACAGGAAGACAAGCTTCTCATGAACTTCACCACAGTGTGCACTTCAAAGAACAGGCCATATGAATCTGACCACGCCAACTCGGGGACCAAAAAGGGCTGTATTCAGGCACAAAGAATCCTTCCCAATAGCAGCAGGCCACGAGCTACGCTAACATCCAGCAAGGTGCACGAGTGCCAGACCACCAGGCAGAAGCAGGCGACCTTCCGAGCCAGGTAGGCAGCAGGGCAGGCGGACCAGTGTGTCTACCTGGAGTTCTGCCCAGAATTCACCCAGGAGCAGTACTTCTGGGCACTAGAAGCCAAGCTGGGCAAGGTCTACCAGCTGGCGAAAATGGAGGGTCACATCCTAGTCGGCCTCTTCAGCGTGCAACTCGCCGACAGGCTGATAGAGGAATGCCTCCACATCGAGGATGCCGCTCTGCGGGCCTTCCCTCTGAGAAAAAGGGTCGAGCGAATAGTGCTCGGCAATGTGCCATTCTTTGTGGAGGACGCTGACCTCGTCGCTGCTCTACGGCCTTACGGACAGGTCACGTCAATCTTCCAGAAGATGATGCAGCTCGAAGACTCCTGCTGGACTGATGCTCGACGCGAGGCCTTTATCAGTCTGCGCGACGGAGTGAAGATCTCCCATATCCCTGCCCGGCTGGATGTCAAATCCAAGGGAGTGGTCACACACTTCTAAGTGACCTACGGCATCAAGTGCTCCCTTGCCATAAGCAGGGACGCAAACATGCAAACTGTCCTCGCAAGAATGGCCTCCAGGAGGACAAGCGGGTGCTCCCTGTGGATGCTCTTGCTGCACGCATACAAGGACCAAGCCGCCCTCCACCTCGAACACCATGCCGGCTGCAGCACCAACTCCAGCTGCACCACCAGCCCCACCTGCGCACCTACACCTTCTGAACAGACCCCACCTACTGCTGCTGTGGACCCAGCCCCACTTCCATTAAGGGCATCCAATGACACTCAGCAGAAGAACCTGATTCTCAAGCCAATCCCTACAACGAGCGCTCTAAAAAATCTGGAACCGAAAACATCAGAGAAAAGAAGGCAGGGCCCGGTGTCGAGGCCTCCTTCCTCCAAGCTCATGCCCTCCAACAACTCCGCCCTCTCTCTAGCTGCTGATTTGTCTGCACCCATCAAGTAGATCCCCTCAACACCCTCCAGCCCTGCCGCGCCTTCGCCCGGGAGGGAATATCACTGTTCATCCCCAGGAGACTATAACTTCTGAACCTCCGGCGCCGAGCACGACCTGCCACGACCAAAGCCCTCCTTGGCCATTATTGAGCCAACAGCGTCTCCAAAGAAAAAGACTAAAAATAAGACTGCACCATCCATCTAGTCTTCTACCTCCATGACTCAACTCATGCAGCCTCTTCAGAAGGGTAAATATTTGAACAACTAAACGCTGAATCTTTCCTATCCCTCTTCTATTAGGAGATTAGTAGGTTTGAAGTAGTGGACGCGGTCCTATACCGCCATGTGAGGAGGTACTCTCCAAGACACTCTCGACAGGAAACAAGACCATTCTGTGCGAATTCCTCAACATGCCAATTGAACATGTTGGGAACAAAAACTTCTTTATAACCAAAGGTCTATCTAAACTCAGGGTGGCTTGAAACCCTTGATTTAAACTTGACGTCCCTTCGGAGAAGGCTTCGAGTTTGATGTAAATATATATATCTGTATAAATTCTTTTGTTTATAGCTATAATTTTATTGGAACTTGTTTGTATCATTGTTGACTAGAAGTCAATAAAGTTTGTTTCATTTTCTCTCTCTCACACTCTCTGAAATGACCATAGAAAGTTATTTTATTTAGAAAAAAATATTCGCTCCGAAAAATGGTTTAAAAGTTTAGATGGGCCCTAAAGGTAATCATAAAAAAAATAGATTGCTCTTTTTCAAGAGATACATATTGCAACGTGGAAAATGAGGGAAGACCAACTTCGGGATGAGACAACAATTTATTTAAGGCAAGGACAAACTATGAGTGATAATCAAAAGATAAGCAAAAGAGGGAGGTGTACAGGGTATAGCAAAATATAAACATAGAAAATAATGCTCTGCTAATAAAATAATAAATACATTCTTACATAATTTTGAATTGGATGTAGAATATTTGAGCCCATTTAAAAGTCGTGTTACACAAAAGGTGAGATGTTTTATTCATATTGTGAAGTCATTCTATCTGGCCCTAGCTTCCGCGGCGTCCTGAAGCATCTAGAGCAGACGTTTTCTACCATACATTCCAAACATTTGGATATACCCGTGTTGATTGATTTTTCCAATCTTTGTACCAACTTCGATTCGAAGGTTGGCCATCGGTGTTCGTCTTCTTCCCAAAACCCAGTCAGTTTCTTGATGTGATGATATGATCTGATATCCCTTTTCTTCACACGAACTATGTGTTGTGGGGAAAATATAAAATCAATTCACAAAAAAATCAACTAAGACTAAGAGCTTTTTCGAAGAAAACTATCTAATTCTAAACCGAGATCAATCTAAACTAGCGGTGTTCGGTAATGTGTCAAAACTATTTGACAAATATAAATATTTTAGAGCCTTCGAGTAGCTGGAAAAATGTTCTGTATTTTTTAGAAAACTGATCTCTTATAATGGTTTAAAGGTGATGCGAGGGGCTGAAGAGCTAGTGCGAATTTTTCTTTGTTTGAGTGTTTTTGTATTCGATCATGATTGTAAACTCTATGCACAACTTGTCAGCGTTTAATAGGGTTGATCTCGAGTCTTTCATCCGAAAATTCGATCTTTCAGCTCGTGTTGGTAATTGGAACGCCGAATTCAAAGCACTGCTCAGGTTCGAGGTTCTCTCCCCATAAATTAGGTTGAGCTTAGAGGAGCTGGGTATCCGTAAGGATAGCAGTTTCAAAAATATTGTTAGTAAAATTAAAATTTTGTACCCTAAGAAAGCTAGTGGTATTAAGGAATGTCTTAACCAGAGAGTTGGGAAGAGTCTTCTGGTTTTTATGGAAATATTCCTGGTCATTAGAGATAAAATAGAGTACAGATTCGACGACAGCTTAGTGTTCGAAATATTTCTCGATAATACACTCGATAGTTATAGAGAGGCTGTTGTTCGCAGTGAGGTAAATAAATAGACAAGGCACTCAGTGTGATGACCACATAAGATAGTATAGAACATATTTGTAGCCTAAATATCAGAAAATAAATAGCATTAAGGGAGATATAAAGATGCTTAATTACAGTCTAGATAGGATGAAGCACGAAAATGAGAATTGCATTAAGGATCTTAAAAGTGAAGAAGAAATTTTGTCTAAATTGTCGAGAAAAATAAGGCAGGGTCCACATGAGTAAAAGTTAGGACATATAAATAGTGATTTCTCAAGTCAGTCTTCTATATTTGCCAGCTGCAACACTCTTGATAGTGCTGAGATTGTGAACACATGTCCATGTGGCGGGGGGATCAGCTTGGAAATCTGCTAATATTTAAGATGAATATTAACGGCAATATGTGGCACCTGTTACAATGTATATGACACAGGAAGTAAAGTCAGTGTCATCGTTATAGAAAAGTGCAAGGTCTTAAAAGAGAATTTAGGACGATGCACTTGAAACTTTACGTATAGTATCAGTAAGAGGTCACGAGATAAAACACTCACACGTGATAAAGTCTGTAGTGTTGTGAATAATAACGGAAATATAATGAAGGTTATTCCAATTTCTATGAACCTTTCCGTTGGATGCTAGACTCTCCGATGCCAATTTCAAAGTACGAGGGGTCAGCATGCACGAAAAGAAGGCTGTGCAGATCGTTAGGATGAAAGCGTTTAGAGACGACGTTAAGAAGAGTTTTGCTGCTTGTAATTAAGGGAACTGGGTGGTATCCCCTGAGTGGTATAGTTAAGTTTCTTCGAAATATTGTGTAGCATCTGTCAGTTCCCTATGTCTCTTCCTAACATACATAACACCGTTCCTAGATGAGAGAGTTTATTGTAAAATGGTCCCATTAAACTCTGTCTATTAGAACATATTATGTATGCATATGAGAGAGATATATATGAACAAATATATATATTGTCAAGAAGCTCATCCAGATTGAACACCTGTCAATCATCCCTGGACCCCGGGGGGGACCACAGGTGTGAGGGGTTCTCGGAAGCTGATCTGCAAATAAGGAAAACGGGACCCCTTGGTGGCTGGCGCCGCTCATTATTATTATCTTGACCTGGGGATAAGTTCATTTTATCATCTGACTCTCTCTCCCTTAAATACCTCTTGTAAATAATTTTATTGAATAACTAAAAGGTGAATACCCTTTATAATAAATTAATTATCCCCAAATTTGCCCATGTTTTATTTATCTCCGCGACATATTTTGGTGGAGACGCTGGGTAACGTGACGGAACTTCGAAGAAGTCGACGTCTACAGGGACGTGAACCAATTGTTGAACCTTTGCCACAAGGAATAAAAATGGAAGACGACCACAGACCTACTGTTAACGGATCCTACCTCCCTTGTCAGCGCCAACGAGATCCTTCTACCTTTTCTGAAGATGGAAATATAAACCCTGGACAGTGGTTGAAAGAGTACGAGAGAGTGTCGAAGTACAACAGATGGGACGACACCATTAAGCTTGCCAACGTCCTCTTTTACTTGAACGGAACTGCTGGAAGGTGGTTTGATAATAATGAAGAATCACTTAACTCGTGTAGAAGCTTTGAAGAAGCATTCCGCGGTGTGTTCGGACTGCAGGAGGATTCTTCCCGACGCGCCGAGGAAGTTCTGAAGTCAAGAGCACAAAAGGACGAGGAATCCAGCGAGTCATACATCCAGGAGATTCTTAATCTCTGCCACCAGGTGAACCCTCGCATGGAAGAAGGTGAGATAGTTGCTCACATTATAAAGGGAATTTCGGAGGACACATACCAGGTATTGGTGGCGAAAGACATACAGACGGTAGATGAGATCCTGAAGTTTTGCCGTCATCTGGCAACAGTCAAGCAGCGCAGGACCGGCCGTACGAAATTCGCCAGGTTGTCAAACGTAATGCCCATTTCCTGTGTCGACGACTCAGACGACTTGGCCGGCTTAATTCGCTGCATCGTTAGAGAAGAAATTAAAAAGGTCTTCTCACCACCTGAAGTGGTCAATCCTCTCCGGGAAGTGAACGCCCTGGAACAGACTGTGAGGGAAGAAGTCAGCCGTGCTCTCCAACCTACCAGACCACAAGTCAACGTGGTACAACGACAACCACGCACGCCCTATTATAACATCGACCGACCAACCCAACCCAGGAAGACGGAACATTGGAGAACCTACGACAACAAACCAATCTGCTTCCACTGCGGACGACCCGGACATGTCGTCCGTTATTGTAGAGAACGACGGCAGGTCTTCGCTGAAGCCAGGTCAAGGAATAGCAGAGAAGGAAGAAATGTTGGATTTTCGAGTCGACCCCCGAGATATGACGCCGACGACGACTACGTAACGCCCCAAACCTCGACGTACTTCTACCGGAGCTCTTCCCCACATCCAAGCCGCGCAAAGTCGCCAGCCCGAAGACAATCCAAGTCGCCAGCCCGTCGTTTCAGCCGTTCTCCCAAGCCTCAGAATGTGAAAAACTAAGTGGAGCGGCTTCTAACGGGGGTGAGGTCGCCATTGAGGAAAATCCTCCAGGGTATATCGCCGCTAAATTAAAAGAAAATAAATGTCGAAATAAATGGACGCAAAATTAAAGCATTGGTGGATTCAGGAGCAGACTTTTCTGTTATTTCAGACAAATTTCGACGCGAACTAAAGACACCTCTCTTCGAAGAACCAGGTCCCATTCTTAAAGCCGCAAACAAAAATTTAATAAAGACCCTAGGAAAATGTGACCTGAACATAGAAGTTAATGGTCTGAAGATATCCTTTGAATTCGTTGTTATGGTGGAATGCAGCCATGACATCATATTCGGATGGGACTTCTTCAAGGCCACCGAAGCCGTCATTGATTGTGGCAGAAATGAACTCCATCTAGGTGAAACCTCCGTCATGGAATCTAGAGAGGAGAAAAACCAGAGATTGTTTTCTTCCGACGACTTTGTCATCCCGCCTAAATCAATAAAGAAGATCAGTGTGATAAACGAAGAAATATGTGGTGTTAGAGATGTTTTAGTCTCAACTTCTAAAAACTTATATTATTAAGAAAGGAAGTTCTTATACCAAACTCATTGGTTACATTTCGACACGGCCGAGGTAGCATTTGGGTGGCGAATGGAGCGTCTTGGCCGCAACTGATTCCATCAGGAATGAATATGTGCACCATGGAAAGTTATGAGAATGGGAATCTCTGCAGTTTTATTGAATCCAGCCTTAAGTTACAAGAAACGCAGCTAAAGTCACGTGAATGGTCACAGAAGATAAACCTTACTCTAGATCCATGGCTGTCTGAAATTCAAAGGTTGCAGCTTGTTTAATGCCTTGACGAGTTTATTGACAAATTTGACTTTGGGAGTACTCCTATTAAGCCCACCAGTACTGTGAAGCACAAGATAAACACAGGCGACCACTCTCCTATCAAACAGCGGCCCTATAGAGTAGCACCAAGTGAAAGACAACTAATTCAAGACGAAGTGAACAATATGATTGAAATTCACATCGTGAAGCCCTCTGAAAGTCCTTGGTCATCTCCAGTTATTCTAGTTCGAAAGAAAGATGGGACCTGGAGATTCTGCGTCGATTAAATAAGATAACAACAAAAAAAATGTTTACCCGCTGCCACGCATTGACGATGCCTTGGACAGTTTAGCCAGCTCTAGTTACTTCTCCACGATGGATTTTCGGTCCGGGTATTGGCAGAATGAAGTGGACGAAAAAGACAGGGAGAAAACTGCTTTCATCACTCCAGATGGGCTGTATGAATTCCGAGTAATGCCTTTCGGTCTATGCAACCCTCCAGCAACGTTTGAAAGGATGATAGATAGTGTTCTGGGCAGTCTTAAATGGAACATGTGCCTTTGCTACCTGGACGACATCGTAGTTCACGCACCTACCTTTGAAGAGCATCTACGTCGTCTCCAACTTGTATTAAAGTGCATCCAGAAAGCTGGACTAAGCTTGAACCACAAAAAGTGTATTTTTGGATCAAGGAGGTAAAGATTTTAGGACACCTTGATGACGCCAATGGAATTCATCCAGATCCAGATAAAGTTGAAGCCGTCTCTAAATTTCCGAGGCCTGGGAATATCTCTGAACTGAGGAGCTTTCTTGGATTATGTTCCTATTACCGAAGATTTATTGAAAACTTTGCCGACAAAGCTAGATATTTGCATGACCTACTAACGACTGAAAAACAATTCTATTGGGATGCAGCTCAAAAGAAAGCGTTTGAAATCCTTAAAACAGCTCTAATTTCAGAGCCTGTCATGGGACACTTTGATGAATCCGCTGATACCCATCTACACACGGATGCAAGCGGACATGGTATTGGAGCTGTTCTTCTACAAATACAAGGTGGAAAAGAGCGGCCTATAGCTTATGCATCTAGAAGCTTGACAAAGGCTGAACATAATTATTCTACAACAGAAAAAGAATGCCTTGCTGTAGTCTCGTCTATTAGCAAATTCCGTCCATATTTGTTTGGTCGACCATTCACGGTTGTCACTGACCTTCATTCTCTATGTTGGTTGGTAGGGCAGAAAGATCCTTCTGGCCGTTTGGCAAGATGGGCGCTGAAGTTGCAAGAATTTGACGTGACCGTTATCTACAAGAGCGGACGAACACACACACACACACACTCACAAACATAAGGATGCCGATTGTCTGTCAAGGAGTCCGCTTGAGAACGATCAACCAAGTGTTGTAATGTCACTAACCAACGTCGATATACAGAGGGTGTTCACACTTATAGGAAACGAGCGCCCAGTGTAAAAAAGACTCTATTACTTAATTTTAAAAAATCAACAACGTGGAATTCGAAAAGGCTTAAGCTAATTCTAACACGCAATACATTTCTTTTGTTATTTAAAAAAAATGCCCTTCAAATACAATAATTTCATGAGGTTATATTTTAGGACTTTCCAGAGCTAATCTTACCTATTTGGACATAATTAAAATATGCAAACAAGATGATATCAACATTTCTAAAAAATGTATTTATAATAATATTCACGACAGAAATATCAAGTTTTTATTCAAAGCACCTACGGAGAAATGGACAAAAGATTATCACCCTATATCTGTGAGAACTCCTGCAACTGTCAAAAAAGTGAGAAAATATATTACAAAAAAAAAATTCTATGCCACAAAGAGATATAACCAAATTAATAGGAACATCAGTGTCAACAATAAATAAAATAATAAATAAAGATTCAGGCCTAAAAGCTACAAAAAAACATGCGGTTCACAAATTGTTTCAGAGCCATATTCGTCAGCGACACACTATCAGCAGATATTTTTATGAAAATTTCTTGGCTGCTGATAGATGGAAATTTATTGTTACATATGACGAAGCATGGGTATATTTAACCGATTGCAACAGAAAAAGAGCTATATACTATCAAAAAAGGGTGGAAAAATCTAGCTCAATTTGGTTGAAGGAATGTGCCGAAAGTTACCCCAAAGGATTTATGGTGGCATGCGGTATATCATATGAAGGAAAATTAAAAATAAGAAAAGTTGAAAGAAATGCCAAAATAAACTCGGAGTACTATCAAAACAAAATTTTAGAACCTATATTTTTAAATTATAATCCCTCTATCTATGGAAAACTAGTCAACAAAGTCTGGTTTCACCATGATAAGGCTACAAGTCATACCTCATCTTCAACCCAAGCTTATTTGGAAGATCTAAGGCAAAGAACAGGAATCAACACTATTCCAAAGAACAGAACCCCTGTAAAATCTCCTGATTTAGCCCCGATGGATTTTTGCATTTTTGGATGCCTTAAAAGAGCACTTGGAAAGAGACACCCTAGGACAATTGAAGGTCTCTGGAAAGCGGTAAAGGAAGAATAGTATATTTTGAGTATGACCATGATCAGAAAGTGTCTGCTATCGTGGAAAATCAGGTGCCGTTCTGTAAATAAACAAAAAGACTTTCAAATAGAACATTTGAAAAATTTCAAATATGGTGTTTATTTTTAATATTTTATAATAAAACTTGTTTCCTATAAGTGTGAACACCCTCTGTAGAGCAGACTAAAGACCCGGATTTAGCTAAAATAATCGATAATTTAAACTCGGGCTACACCAGAAAGGAATTCAGCATTATCGACTGCATCTTATACAAGAAAAACTATAGCACAACTGGAAGACCCTGGCTTATGATGATTCCTAAGCACTTAAGATAGGAAGTTATGGCAGATTTACATGATGCTCCTACAGCTGGGCATTTGGGTTTCGCCCGAACGTATGACAAAGTGAAGAAACGATTCTATTGGCCTGGCCTTTATAGACCTGTTCGCCAATATGTAAGCCATTGTCGGGAGTGTCAACGAAGGAAGAGATTACCTCGACGTCCGGCTGGACAACTTGTATCCATACCACCTGTAGAAAAGCCATTCTATAAGGTTGGGGTTGATCTCCTTGGAAGATTTCCAGTTTCTATAGATAGAAACCGTTGGATCATTGGGTGCACCGATTATATGACAAGGTATGCCATAGCGAAAGCGATCCCAGACGGAGGAGCAATCGAAACAGCTAAGTTCCTGGTTGAAGATGTTATATTGAAGCATGGAGCTCCTAGAGAAATGATAACAGATCGCGGAAGAAATTTCATTTCTCAAGTAATAAAAGAGATCAATGCTCTGTTCGGAATTGTGCACAGATATACAACGGCCTACCATTCCCAGACCAACGGCCTGACTGAAAGGTTCAACAAAACTCTGGGAGATATGTTGTCCATGTAAACTGGTGTTGAGCAGAAGGACTGGGACCAAGTTTTACCCTACGTAACTTTTGCTTACAACACTGCTAAACAGGAGGCGACCGGCTACACTCCGTTCTTTCTTGTCCACGCCCGCGAGGCCGAGACCTATATCGATTCCGTACTACCTTACCTACCAGATGAGATCTCTGACGACTACGTTGGAGAACTTGTGACCAGAGCTGAGGAAGCGCGTCAACTCTCCCGATCACGCCTTCTACAATCACAGGCGAAAGACCGTAGACTTTACGACCAGAAACATACTCCAGTCTATTACCAGAAGGATTATCTTGTGTGGGTTTTTACTCCCATCCGAAAAGTAGGGCTCTCAGAAAAGCTACTGAAAAGATACTTCGGTCCCTACAAGGTGACCAAGAAGCTTTCAGAAGTTACGTATGAAGTAGAGCCCGTGGACCCGTCTCCCCGATCACGGAAAGCCAAGGATATCGTCCATGTCATTCGGATGAAGCCCTACCTGGACCCTGAATAACAACATTCCATTCTGCTAGGGAACACCAGCCGTGAAAGATTTCCTTCCAGAACAAGGGCTGAGACAAGTTAATCAGCGGGTCGCTGTTTTATCTAAAGAGGGAGTAATGTCAAGAAGCTCCAATCAGATGGGACACCTGTCAATCATCCCTGGACCCCGGGGGAGACCACAGGTGTGAGGGGTTCTCGGAAGCTGATCTGTAAATAAGAAAAACAAGACGGTGGCTGACGCCGTTCATTAGGATTATCTTTAACTTGGGGTAAGTTGTGCTTTCTCTCTCTCCCTATAAATAACCCCTTATAATAAATTAATTATCCCCAAATTTGCCCTTGTTTTATTTATCTCCGCGACAATATATATTAATTAATTAAAAGGCATATTTTGGATCTAAAATGAATAAAACATTTTATTTAATACCGAATGCCAATATTTCAATAGGCTGTAGGCCTAAATTCGTCAGGGCTTTTCTTGTTTTTAAACTGCTTTGATTGATCACGCGATGCCTTCACGCGATGATATATAAAATACTAGCGGATGTACCCGCCTTCGCCCGAGTTTTACCCTAGTGAAAGTTTACCTAACCAGTACTTGATAAAAATTATCTTTCGAGCATACATCCACTCTCTTCTTAAACTTTTTTATAAAGATAAGCTGTACCCGTTCACACGTTGCTGTGTTTGTACAAAATGGCAGTTTTGATACCTTAAACATAATTTATTAATGATGAAATGTATACAATACATCAAAATGAAAATTAATAATGAAATTATCCCAACATATAAGTCATTTGAATATAACATATGTACAAAACATAGATATACATAGTTAATGGTAGAATAAACATGCTTCTTCATTTGTGATATTAAACAATATTGCAAACGAATTTCAATTGAACATCAATTTTGTAATTATTAAATATCATCTTGAAATGAATGATATTTGATAATTGATGGTAAACTTCATCTTAGTAGTGCTTGTAAATATACAACATTTTTTGTTTTCCTATCTGGTGCAAGAGCAAATAAATTTGATGGTTTTCCAACTCGTGAACACCCAACGTACAGCTGTCCATGTGAGAAGCATGGATTTATCAAATTTAATCCACATACTTGCAATGATTGTCCCTGTGCTTTGTTAATGGTCATTGCAAAGGCTAGTCGTACAGGAAATTGTAAACGTTTGAATTCAAATGGAGTATCCGTTGGTGTCATGGGAATGCGTGGTAGTAGTACATGTTCCCCTTGATATTTTCCATTTAAAATGGTTGCCTCAATTATGTTATTCATTAATTTTTTTACTGATAGCCTAGTCCCATTGCATAGTCGCGGTGAATTTATATTTCGTAGAAGGATGATTGGGGAACCAATTTTCAAAGATAAAATATACAGTGGCATTCCTGGTAGATCCAATGAATATAAAAACTCTATTGGATAATTAACTGAATAATCGGGATTGACAACAGTATCTCTGGATTTATATGTTGTTTCTTCTTCAGGTATTTCATTTTGAATTGTGCAGTTAATTAAATTCACATCAATGTTTTTGGCTGACAATATAGCACGCTCACTAACCCAATGATTATTTTTATAATTCTGCGATAAATTTGGAAAAACTTTGGCAATCAATTCATCAGTGGATTTTACAAAGTGAAAAAAGTTTTCTGGTAATGTAATACAGTGTGTGGATTCGTCCATTTCCATTTTACCATTCCCAATATCTAACAATTGTTTTGCAAATCGTTCAGAAGATTCATCTTGTTGTAATTGAACACGCATATTGGTCTTTAAAGATATTTTCTCCACATACCGCCATACACTGATGATTATGACATGCATTCAATTCATCTGTAGGTGTTGAACGTGGTATAACTGGTAGAGTTTGTCGAAATCACCAGCTAGCAAAATGAGTGCACCACCAAAGGGCTGCTCATTTCCTCTCAAATCTTTTAATGTACGATTGAGTGCTTCCAAAGATTTATTGTGTGCCATGGTGCATTCATCCCATATAATAAGCTGACATGATCCTAGTACTTTTCCCATCCCAGAATATTTGCTAATATTACATGTTGGAGTTTCAATTACCTGCATATTTAATGGCAATTTCAACGCTGAATGTGCTGTTCGACCACCGTCCAAAAGAGTTGCTGCAATACCAGATGATGCAATAGCAAGTGCAATATTATTTTGTGATCTTATAGTTGCCAGAATAATTGAAATAAGAAAGGTTTTTCCAGTGCCTCCAGGTGCATCTAAGAAATATAAACCACACAACTCTTGTTAGATATTGCATTTATAATTGTGCCATATTCTGTTATGCCATATGCTGTTACGCCATATGCTGGTTCATTAACATCGAAGTGCGTTTCTCGTTGTATATCACGATCGAAAATGTCAATACCAGATCTATTTGGAGCAATCATTCCCGATTCTGTCAGTGATTTGTTGGCTATTGTCAAACACCCATCCTCAATTAAAATCAATGCTTCGTTGTATATATTTGATGTAAATTGAATGTTGGGATTAGCATTTATTCTACGCATGCGATGCAAAATGTCTTCACTCATATAGTCTTTATATTTTCCCCAAAGATCCTTTGGATAAGCTGGAAAACATGTAGTTAGTATGATGGAAAATAGTGTACGTATCTGCTGTGGGTGAGCTGTATTAGAAGCATCAGTGAGTGAAATATCCCAATGAGCATCGTTTTCTAAGAGATCTAATTTCTGGCAAGCCTCACGAAATGTAGCACACACATGGCCATTGACTGTTTTTAATTCTTGGAAAGATGTTGGTCCACGAACATTGATTAATAATAATCTTAGGTAAAAGCATTCTGCGTTATTTGAATGTACAGTGTACAGATGACCAAATGCATCTGTGGAATATAAATTGAGGTGTCCTTGTACTGTTCTACCTTGTTTACGACGCTGAAATTTATTCAACTTATCGAGTATTTTTCAAGGCCCGGGGAAAAAATTTCACTTTATCGAGAGATTCAAATTTACGAGTTTCAAATTATCAAAATATAACTTTTTTTAAATAAGTTTATAGAGAATTGTTTAAACAAATGTTCGTTAGACAAACCTTTACTCGGGTAAAAACCGGGCGAAGCCGGGTACATCCGCTAGTAAACTTATAAAAAAAAAATTTTTTTTTTTGATAATTTGAAACTCGTAAATTTGAATCACTCGATAAAGTGAACATTTTTTCCCGGTCCCTTGAAAAATACTCGATAAGTTGAATAAAATCAATATTAATTGGTTCCCTCGGTAATTGGAAGTTAAAAGAATAGTATCTTGCCTTGGAATTGTATCATTATTCTTTTCTCAAATAAATTGCCGTGTCATCCTGAATTAATAGGTAGAAAATCTTACTCTTGATAAATAATCATCATTTAGGTAAATCTGCAAATAACTCTAAGGATATTCAAGATATGCAGGAAAATATTTTTCAAAAACCTTCACGGGGATATACCTAATAATATCCCAAATTTTCACGGCGATTGGATGTATGATTTTGAATCTATAGAGTACACACAGACAGACATTCAATTTTATATATGTGATGATTTAAGACCATGGAATTGTTGTAAATAGTCTAGATATCTACTACCACATGTTCCACCCCATGACTGTATATAACTTCTTATGTACTGCACATAGAAAGCCTCAACTAACATCAATCTGTACCGCGTAAGAATCTAATAAAGTATATCAACTGTACAGATAGAAGGAATGGAGACTAACAGGAGAAGATTAAGGTTAAAACTAATCAGGCTTAGGTGAGAGTAGAAGTCAAACCTAAGAAGTAGGCCTAGAAGAGAGCCCGACTATTAATAAAGTCACAGCTAACCTTCTGACCCCGGAAACCCTGCGAGCTAAGTTTAAGCCAATATTTCCTGGCAAGACAGGACGTATCTTGTGACCGCGGAAACCATAAAAGTCGAGTAACGCCCCGTATTTCCGGAACAAGACCGGACGTATCTTCCGTCAAAGGCAGTAGCAAAGACCAATCAGAAGACATCACCTAAATAGGTCAACCAATAGAAAAAGGCCACGTGGCATGGTCCCGCCAATTGGGAAAGAATCACCTAAATAGGTCAACCAATTAGAAAGAAGCAAGGTCGTGGTGTTAAATCGAGGACCTAGAATTGTTAGTATTCGCTTGGATCCCAACGGTAACACTTGCTCTAAAATCTCTCTCTCCTCATCCCATTCCTTCTTGACGTCAGACGCTTTTAGTGGAATCTCTGTTTGTTTATTTCACCTTTGGCCCAGCTGTGTCGCCTTCCACCACGACTGCACGGTAGAGTTGACATCGAGGTTCGTCTAGCATCAGGTAACACTGGTCCCAGAGGTCCCAAGATATCACATATATATATACTAGCGGATGTACCCGGCTTCGCCCAGGTTTTTCTCGAGGGAATGTTTGTAGTCTAGTAATAAGAAAATATACTACACCTAAAAACTATCAGAGAAAAGAGAAACCACGGAAAGTGAACAGAAAAATGCTTACAATGGATGTTATGTTTACGATATCAAGTTAAATAAAAACAAAGATAAAATTTGCATATGTTGGTCACTATAAATTTGTATATTTGTTAGGCGAAATTAGAAACATGATAAAACAATTGGGTATTTAAAAACAAATGTAGAAATAAAAGTTGAAGTATAATAAACAATGTTAAAGATTAGTTTTAATTATTAATCAAGATTGTGTGTGAATATGTGAGAAAGATGTAATATCGTTGTTGTTTTCTTGGCCGACTGTTTTTCATATAGTGTTATTTTAAAATTGCTTGTTTTGAATATTTTTTAGATTGAGATTATTAGCTAGTATGTAAAAAAATTAACTCTGTTGAAATTTAATTTTGTATTTATATATAAATAAAATTAACTCTGTTGATTTTTTTTTGTATTTAATCGATAACAGCGAAGTTACGCATGTTAATGTTAGGAAATATATTTTGATGTTAAGCAAAACCTGCTCCATCTCGTTTTACATAAATGTTGAAAATTTGGTTGAAATTGATGCATTGTAACGAAAGTTTTTAGTGATGTCCACTTATGAAATTTCCATTTTATTAATATAGATAGATAGATTATCTCGCTATATATAAAAGTCAATGTCTGTCTGTTTCGCGATAAACTCAAAAACTACTGAACCAATTGGTACCAAATTTTGCATGTCGCTTTTTATAAACCTGAGGAAAAATTTCGGCTACATTTTGATTTGTATTTTTGGCTATTTCTTTTTTCATTTGAAGAACTCTTTTTTTACGCGGAGTAAATATGAGGCGAAGTAATAACACGAGGCCAATTAAGCGACCAATGAGCGTTCTGCATTTCTTTTCAAGTTGCTTGCGTACTTTTTTAAAATTTATTTTCAACGAGTGTCACTTTTTTTTACAAAAGTATTGAGAGAGAAATTTATATTACAAAGTTATGGTCAGTGCACACAATGCAATTAAAAAAAAAAACTTTACAAAATTAGCGTTACTGTATGTAAACAATGACTTTCGTATTTTTTATTAATTTTTGTTCTGGCCTTAATAACTTAATAAAATTTTCTAATATCAAGCAATATGCAAAATCTCTCTTAATATTTAAATGTACATATTACCAGGCTGGAGAGGCTAAGGAGAGGATCTCCGTTAGGGAAGAGGCAGGTTAGGCCGGATTGGGTGCGCGGAGGTCAGGAGGCAGGAAGAAGGCGGGAGGAATAGAACTTTGCAGCTCTAGCTCTGGCAGTTGGGCAAGACATTGATCTTGCCTCGTGGTCGGCAGAGAGGCCCTTGGCTGAGCAGTTGGCGTATTTGGCCGTGCGTAGGTTGGCGAGAGTTTGACAGCTTCGGCCTTGATGGTCACAAGAAGCGCAGTGGAAGCAGGTGACCGTAGCCTTGGGGAACCTATCGGTGTTGTGGCCGTAGCCACAGCAGCGGTAGCAGACGCGGACGCGGACAGACTCCTCGTTGTTCAGGATCACTTGGTCCACAATGATCCTGCTGCGTCTTCCAATGGCCTTGTAGGAAGCCAAGTCCAGCTCAATGAAGGCCGTGCAAAGCCATTTCTGGTCGGAGATCTGTGTGCCACTCGGACAGACTTGTCTCCAGGAAGCTGGCTGAGGGCATCGGTGGAAAGTAAGGCCTTGACAATGTCCTCATGCGCAGTTTCCGCCTCCACGTTGAAGAGGCAGATTCTTGGGAGAAATGGCCTCAGTTCCCAGACTCTCAGGCCTTGGAGTTTGTTGCCTAGGGCAGAGCTGACGGTAGGAATGGCCTCTGGAGTGTTGGAGTGCAGCACCAGGTTTCCCCTGGTGCGCAGAGACGCCCAGACGCCTTGGGGCAGAGTGTAGGCAGCGCGGACGGCTTTGAGGATATCCCGTGGGTCAGCCTGCGGGTTATCTGCAATAACCACGATGTGGGCCGCAGATTTCTCCCCATTGAGTGTGCCTTTGGCAACAGCAGGCTTGGGGGTGCGGGAAGATGCAAGCTTGGCTGGAACCAGTGATTTGGTCCTCTTAGCGGGCGGGTTTGACGCCTCTGGCTGCTTCCTCTTGGTTTGAGCAGGATCTGGCTTCTTTGAAGCAGGTGCTGCCACAGGGACAGCAGCTGGAGCGGGGGTGGCAGGCTTGATGGGCTCGGTCTGAGCGCTAAAGTCCTTTCAGGTGAGAGCAGGGCCAGTTTGAGTGGTTTGGCAGGTTTTTTGGGCTCGGTCTGAGCGCTAGAGTCCTTGCAGGTGGGAGCAAGGCTAGTTTGAATGGTTTGGCAGGTTTTCTTGGGCATTTGGGCATCCATGATTTCATCCAGCTCCATGAAGTCATTCACGGTGCCCGCGAGGTTCTTCACATCCCTAACTAGGCACTTGATTATTTCCGTCCGCTGCTCAATGAAGCGAACAAGGTCCAGGTGAAGAGCTGCTAGGGAGGGCTGGCCGAGGGATTGCAGGATTTGGTGGTGGCGGGAGATGACCATGTTGTCTTCTTCAACAAGAGCCGCGATGTTGACCGAGGGTTGAGAGGGCTTGTTGGCTTTCTTCTTCTTATTTTGCAGGAATCCATGGCGGGAGAGCGAGATTGCTAAGGCCGGCCAACAGGAAAGAGAAAATATCTTTATTTACGGGGCTGCTAACGAAAATAAATGATTTTTGAGCCCCAATGGCCGCGTAAAGCGGAATATATAAAACCACTATGACCTGGCTGGAGAAGCTAGGGACAGGATCTCCGTTAGGGAAGAGGCAGGTTAGGCCGGATTGGGTCCGCGGAGGTCAAGAGGCAGGAAGAAGGCGGGAGGACTAGAACTTTGCAGCTCTAGCTCTGGCAGTTGGGCAAGACATTGATCTTGCCTCGTGGTCGGCAGAGAGGCCCTTGGCTAAGCAGTTGGCGTACTTGGACGTGCGCGGGTTGGCAAGAGTTGGACAGCTTCGGCCTTGGTGGTCACCAGAAGCGCAGTGGAAGCAGGTGACTGTAGCCTTGGTGCACCTATCGGCGTTGTGGCCGTAGCCACAGCAGCTGTAGCAGACGCGGACAGACTCCTCGTAGTTCAGGATCACTTGGTCCACAATGATCCTGCCGCGTCTTCCAATGGCCTTGTAGGAAGCCAAGTCCAGCTCAATGAAGGCCGTGCAGGCCAATGGGAAACAACAACAATAGATTTATATAGGAAAAGCCGCGACATCTGTCGGTCGACATTACAGAGTAGTTTTTTCTAGAAATTATACTATTTATATATATAAAAATATAATAGCTTTTTCATAATATTTTCCCCTTGTGAAGAAAAGAATATGGGTTTATCAGAGCAAAGTGATAAAAATATTAGTTTCTCCATCAAGCCAATGCTTGGCCACACACTGTTACATCTATCTGAATATTTCAGCCAAGAACGGCATCCCAATATTTCATCAACCTGCATATTCTCCAGACTTAGCTCCCAACGACTTTTTCCTATTCTCATATATTAAAATGGTTTTGAAAGGGAAGGTTTTTGTCAATAGAGAAACCATCATTACGCAATCGAAAAAGGTATTGAAGAGCACACCGAAAGACGTATTTTGTAAATGTTTTGAAGCATGGGAAAAAACGATGGAATCTGTTTTTGGAGTATTTTGAAAAATAATAAGAATTTTGTTTCCAGTCTTACCGTTTTCCTTATTTATTTGCTTTTTTCGGGAAATTATTGAACATATATATTAATTCAGCCTCTTGTGCATAGATAGCGCGCTATGCCTTATGTTCGTAATTATGTCTAAACGGCCTATTGTGAGTTGTTGGCGGAGGAGCAATGCTCGATACACTAAGCCTATTTACATAGATTCCATAAACACCTCAACCAAAAATTCCTTTTAACTGCCAGATATATAAGCAGAATAGCGCGCCCAATAACGCCGTAAGAGTGGTTGATTAAATTGGCGAAACCGCTGGAAGGGTTCACCGCTGATGGATGAATACCTCCCAATATATTTCACATCATTAAGGACAGTAAGAAAAGGTGAATTATATATAAAAGAAAAAATCACGTAAATACGGCTTTATATGGCGCTCTGAGGCATCTGGTGTCCGTGCTCAATACAGATAAAGGTAAAACTTTGTATGGTGTAATATCATGATTTTTTTTTTTTTGTTAGCACAGGTTCCTGGAGCGCACAACAGAGATATTAGACTTGTTACGGTGTTAATTCATAAATTACGATCTAACCTTGAAATCCATGTATTAATTGGTCCTATTTAAATATATATATATATTAAAAAACATTTTATGAATTTTAAATGAAAAATTTAAAATAAATAAGACCCAATTCCCAAAAAAGTAACTTAATTTTGAAGTTCAGGTGACAGAATTTGCTACTACATAGAAGTTTAGATTCCATGCGACATGTGAAATATCTACGTGCTTAAAGAAGAGATGTTGTGGAGGCAGTGTGTGGAAGACGTATGACCAGGTGACACAAGGGTTGACAAACGGCGTGACACACCAGGATCCTGGTTGACGCTCCGGAATAACTTTGATAAAACGCACAGATTCCCTTCCTTTCCTCACGGCTGGCTCCGAGTTGGTTTCTTTCACGTAGCAAATAAATGTTTTAATCTAGGTAGCCCACTATATACATGTGATGGTTTATTTTTCTTAATAGGCTGCGCTCCATCTTAGCGATTCCTAGATATGGCGGTATCCTCTTCCAAAGGACTCTAAAGTCTTCTAGGGGACGGTAGTGAGTTCAGAAATATTTGGGAAGAGGGGTTCAGGTAGTCTCTAGGGGTCGGTAGCTTTTTATTAACATGCTGATAACATTAGGAGATTCTATATAATGATTTCAAATAACCATTCAATGTTTTAATTATTTCCTAAACATGAAAGTACTAAATTATGTTCTATATCATTCCTAAAATGTACAACAGCCTATCTCAGCATATTTAGAAGGGACTTCTTATAAATCACAAAAAATGACAAAATTTATTCCTCTCAAGACTGTTGGCATTTTTCACTCACGGCTCTCTTCTTACAGGTTTTGATCTAGATCGTCCACTATCCAAGAGATTTGTATTCTTTATAAGTTTCTAGACCTCAATCTAGATAATCCACTATCCAAGAGAGCATTCTCTTCCCTCAAGACTTGCAGGCTTAACAATTTAGATAACCCACTATTTAAAGCTGTAATTTAATTTCTAAATATACCACTACCTAAATGTGTTGGGTTCTTAATACCTATAGGCTTGAGATTGTCGTGAACGGGTCATATATGATGTAAGTCTGTTGTTTGTGATTATAACTACGTGTTTCCGTAGTTAGCTAGCGTAGTTAGCATGAAGCCGTGGTAAGGTCAACCTGGGTCATCCAGCCATTTTGTTCAATATACCATTTCAATCGTATTCTAATATGAATTACTCAGGATTCAAAAAATCGAGTGTGCGATTTAAAAATAGATGCGACTATATACTATTGATAAGGCTCTCTTAGTGACGAAGAATCTTCCTTTATTAGTGGTTTCAAAAAAGTAGAGAATACACTTTCAGCCAATGATTTCCGACATCTATGGTCTAAACATTTCAAAATTAGCTTTCAGTTGAGTTTCATCGTCTCATTGCCTCAGCAGCAATGATTCAAGATCTCGGAGAAAATCAGATCCAGACTCCACATCTCGGGGAAAGAGCTGTAGAACTCCATCAGTTGGCTTTCAGCTAAGCTTTCTCGTCACACTTCAACAGCAGCAACAGTGGTTTCATGTGTCTCATTACCTCGTAATTTATAAGTCTTAAACTACTTCAACAGGACATCAATGCCTTCTTGGACTCTAAACAACACGAGGGATGTTAAGAATTTTGTAGGGTCATACACGTATAGGGGAGGTGATGTCCATTTCTAGAAACACGGCCATAAGGTACAAAGCTCAAGGTCATACGGCCAGGAGAGTTGTGCAGGTTCCATACACCGTGTTGGAAGATGGGCGCAACCCATCTGCTGACGTACGAAGGTATTTTAACGATGTTTTACATATGCAACTTGGGCAGGAAGCATCATTTGCTACCTAATGACTCTTTATTTCTGTAGACTCCTGGGGTCGAGGCCTGGTGAGGTAACATCGCGCGACTCTACCACCCTCTGTGCATGTTTACCCTAGAAAACTCTGCGTCACATTTTTGTAATATGTAAACAACGTGGATTTCATTAATAAGAGTGTGCTCAGAATATCCGCAGATACATTTATTGTGTGTGTGAAGCATCAAACATATCAATAATTTTTAAAAGTTCACATTGTCACAGTTAGTTTGCTTATTCCAAGATACTAGGCGATTAAAGATCAAAGATCATTAGATGTAATATCGTATAAGTATTCATTACCCTCTAAAATGAGAAAGAGAAATAATAGAGAGAGAGACAATTGACAATTAGCATACTTTTACGGACATCTCGTCAATGCAGTTCAAAGTGCACAGTCCGCACTATTTAGGTAATGATGAGCAATTTACAATGATGATGATTATAGTACGAAAATAATTCGAATATATATTATGTACAATGTCTATGTACATCCCACCTCAGTCACCGCTGCAGCACTTGATGGAAGATCACTAGCGGGTCTCCAGCGATACCACGCATTTCGCGATCTACGAAGAAAACGTAGATCGCATGCTTCACCGCTGAGAAGATGGTGGCCCACCGCGAAGATCCAGGACTGCAGGGAGAGAGAGATTGAGATTGAAACTACTTTTATTATTTCATTCATGAAAATCATAGTGATAAATGAAAACTAAAATAAATATGAAAAAGACAAGGATGAATATACACAATGAAATCTATGCAAAGCTTCATTGGTGTCGCCAGGTGGGCAGGTACAGCCGGTGTTCAGGGTTGCAACCCGGAATCTAATTTCAGCTGCCGAGCAGTTTCTGGCGCGTGACAGCTTCTTGTACAGGGTGTCGCTGGTGTTCCCTGTCAGAGCCATTAGCGCCGTTGCCAAGGTGTCGATGGCCACTTTCTGTTCGGCGTTTGATTGGGCGAGGAGCCGGTCCATCTTCCCGTTGTGCGTTAAAGCCTGGAGGAGGTGATCTCTCTCCAGGTCCAGCTTTTGGACACTATCTATGATTTTATACGCCATGTCGTTCTTCAGGAGAACGTCCATTTGGATTTCAGCCATAGTGCGCCGTTCCTGTGAAGATTCGGACACTTTAGGTTTGTCCTGCTTTTTGGATGGAGGAGTACCCAGGCCAACCGCATCTTCTGTTTTCTCTGTGACGCTGTGTCGAGAGAAACAGCCTGGTGGTAAGGCTGCAACAGGAAGAGGAGAGGCGTTCGACTTGGGGGGTGGCTTTCTAGGGACAGCCGTGGGCACAAGGGGAGGATCCACGCCACGGGAAGCAACAGGTGTCTCTCCTGCATCTATAAGTTTTATTATCACTAAGTTTATTATCTTAAAGATTATTTATCAAAAGTAAGATTATCTCAGGATGACACGGCAATTTATTTGAGACAAGAATAATGATACAATTCCAAGGTAAAGAAACTATTCCTTTAACTTCCAATTACCGAGGGAACCAATTAATATTGATTTTATTCAACTAATCGAGTATTTTTCAAGGTACCGGGAAAAATGTTCACTAGATAAAACGATGATTTTGTAATGTAGAAAATTAGGAAAGACAAAATTCAGGATGACACAGCAATTTATTTGAGACAAGAATAATGATACAATTCCAAGGCAAAGATACTATTCCTTTAACTTCCAATTTCCGAGGGAACCAATTAATATTGATTTTATTTAACTTATCAAGTATTTTTCAAGGGACCGGGAAAAAATGTTCACTAGATAAAACGATGATTTTGTAATGTAGAAAATTAGGAAAGACAAAATTCAGGATGACACGGCACACAGGGACCGGAAAAATGTACACTTTATCGAGAGATTCAAATTTATGAGTTTCAAATTATCAAAATAAATCTATCTTTTTTTATATAAGTTTATAGAGAATTGTTTTAACAAATGTTCGTTAGACAAACCTTTACTCGGGTAAAACCCGGGCGAAGCCGGGTACATCCGCTAGTAGTTTTGATAATTGATTTATATATGTTTTAAAATAGCCTATCGTCTTCCCCGTATTTTTCTACCTATGTATGGAAGTTCTGGTTTGAATTAGTGAACTACTGCGAATTTGTATACCGGACATACAAACAAACATACAAACATTCATTTATATATAGAGAGAGAGATATAGATATATGAAAAAACAATAGAAAAAAAAGATAAGTGGTCAGGTGTTGATAATACGAGTATATATATATATGTTTGTCGGCTATGCACGCCCTCAATATGTAACTAATCTCGCTGAAATCTGAACAGGACAGAGAGTTAAATCTGGAAGAGTTTTTTGTTGCACTTTTAGCCAAGAAAAATTATAATTAACCAAGTACTGAGCAACAATATCTTTTTAGTCAGAAATGATGATGACAATATTGCTGTATCATGCTTGATTGACATAAACAAAATTCTTCAGGGGAATATTCACTAAAGTAGACCACGGGCGAAGCCAAATAATACTTTTTAGTAGGCAGGAACAAAATTATACCAGCGAAACATTCACTCGAGCAGAAGACACACTGAGCCAGGTCATCTCTATAAAAAAATATCGTTTCTCGGCTTTTTGGCTAATATCATGTAGTATATCTCTAAATATTTATATATATATATCTTTTTAAAAATCTATTCAGTAGAGAGGGTGGAAATGTTTGCTCTAAAATATATTTATATATTATAAAAATATATAATGCAACGAATATTATTATTAATATTAGCATAATATTCTGTGTGTTCCGGAGAATATTATTATCAATAATATTCGTTAGGCAAACTTTCACCCGGATAAAACCCAGGCGAAGCCGGGTACACATCCACATATATTTTATGATCTAAAACCTCAAATATTTCTATATTTAAAAAAATATATATTTTTAAATTTTTATTCATTGATATTTCTACTTTTTGGTTTTCATCGTTTTTAGAATGACTTTCCGTTTTGTTGTAAATATGCGTAGTTAACATATCTATCTTTTTGAATCACTAATATAGGATTAACTTTATAAATTCTTTATATTGTGAAAATAACTAATGTGTAATCTTTTCTCAAGTAATTGAAAATAAAAGCTACTTGATGGTAAATCTTTTTTTTTATCACGACTGCACCTTCAACCCTTTATCTTATCGATCCTTTGTGTTATCACCCCTTTATCTAACAACAAACAAATTATTCATAACATATATATATTAGTAAATTAAAATGTAATATATATATATATTGTCGCGGAGATAAATAAAGCAAGGGCAAATTTGGGAATACTTAATTTATTATAAGGGGTATTTATAGGGAGAGAGAGAAAGCACAACTTACCCCAAGTTAAAGATAATCCTAATGAACGGCGTCAGCCACCGTCTTGTTTTTCTTATTTACAGATCAGCTTCCGAGAACCCCTCACACCTGTGGTCCCCCCCGGGGTCCAGGGATGATTGACAGGTGTCCCATCTGATTGGAGCTTCTTGACATTACTCCCTCTTTAGATAAAACAGCGACCCGCTAATTAGCTTGTCTCAGCCCTTGTTATGAAAGGAAATCTTTCACGGCTGGTGTTCCCTAGCAGAATGGAATTTTGTTCTTCAGGGTCCAGGTAGGGCTTCATCCGAATGACATGGACGATATCCTTGGCTCTTCGTGATCGGGGAGACGGGTCCACGGGCTCTACTTCAAACGTAACTTCTAAAAGCTTCTTGGTCACCTTGTACGGACCGAAGTATCTCTTCAGTAGCTTTTCTTAGAGCCCTACTTTTCGGATGGGAGTAAAAACCCACACAAGATAATCCTTCTGGTAATAGACTGGAGTATGTTTCTGGTCGTAAAGTCTACGTTCTTTCGACTGTGATTGTAGAAAGCGTGATCGGGAGAGTTGATGCGCTTCCTCAGCTCTGGTCACAAATTCTCCAACGTAGTCGTCAGAGATATCATCTGGTAGGTAAGGTAGTACGGCATCGATGTAGGTCTCGGCCTCGCGGGCGTGGACAAGAAAGAACGGAGTGTAGCCGGTCGCCTCCTGTTTAGCAGTGTTGTAAGCAAAATTTACGTAGGGTAAAACTTGGTCCTAGTCCTTCTGCTCAACACCTGTGTACATGGACAACATATCTCCCAGAGTTTTGTTGAACCTTTCAGTCAGGCCGTTGGTCTGGGGATGATAGGCCGTTGTAAATCTGTGCACAATTCCGCACAGAGCATTGATCTCTTTTATTACTTGAGAAATGAAATTTCTTCCGCGATCTGTTATCAGTTCTCTAGGAGCTCAATGCTTCAAGATAACATCTTCAACCAGGAACTTAGCTGTTTCGATTGCTCCTCCGTCTGATATCGCTTTTGTTATGGCATACCTTGTCATATAATCGGTGCACACACTCATCCAACAGTTTCCCTCTTTAGAAACTGGAAATCTTCCAAGGAGATCAACCCCGACCTTATAGAATGGCTTTTCTACAGGTTGTATGGATACAAGTTGTCCAGCCGGACGTCGAGGTAATTTCTTCCTTCGTTGACACTCCCGACAATGGCTTATATATTGGCGAACAGGTCTATAAAGGCCAGGCCAATAGAATCGTTTCTTCACTTTGTCATACGTTCGGGCGAAACCCAAATGCCCAGCTGTAGGAGTGTCATGTAAATCTGCCATAACTTCCGATCTTAAGTGTTTAGGAATCATCATAAGCCAGTGTCTTCCAGTTGTGCTATAGATTTTCTTGTATAAAATGCCGTCGATAATGCTGAATTCCTTTCTGGTGTAGCCCGAATTCAAATTATCGATTATTTTGGCTAAATCCGGGTCTTTAGTCTGCTCTATATCGACGTTGGCTAATGACATCACAGCACTTGGTTGATCGTTCTCAAGCGGGCTCCTTGACAGACAATCGGCATCCTTATGTTTGTGTGTGTGTGCGTACGCTCTTGTAGATAACGGTCACGTCAAATTCTTGCAACTTCAGCGTCCATCTTGCCAAACGGCCAGAAGGATCTTTCTGTCCTACCAACCAACATAGAGAAAGATGGTCAGTGACTACCGTGAATGGTCGACCAAACAAATATGGACGGAATTTGCTAATAGACCAGACTACAGCAAGGCATTCTTTTTCTGTTGTAGAATAGTTATGTTCAGCCTTTGTCAAGCTTCTAGATGCATAAGCTATAGGCCGCTCCTTTCCACCTTGTATTTGTAGAAGAACAGCTCCAATACCATTTTCGCTTGCATCCATGTGTAGATGGGTATCAGCGGATTCATCAAAGTGTCCCAAGACAGGCTCTGAAATTAGAGCTGTTTTAAGGACTTCAAACGCTTTCTCTTGAGCTGCATCCCAATAGAATTGTTTTTCAGTTTTCGTTGGTCATGCAAAGATCTAGCTTTGTCAGCAAAGTTTTCAATAAATCTTCGGTAATAGGAACATAATTCAAGAAAGCTCCTCAGTTCAGGAATATTCCTTGGCCTCGGAAATTTAGAGACGGCTTCAACTTTATCTGGATCTGGATGAATTCCATTGGCGTCAACAAGGTGTCCTAAAATCTTTATCCTTCTTGATCCAAAAATACACTTTTTCTGGTTCAAGCTTAGTCCAGCTTTCTGGATGCACCTTATTTCAAGTTGTAGACGACGTAGATGTTCCTCAAAGGTAGGTGCGTAAACTACGATGTCGTCCAGGTAGCAAAGGCACATGTTCTATTTAAGACTGCCCAGAACACTATATATCATCCTTTCAAACGTTGCTGGAGGGTTGCATAGACCGAAAGGCATTACTCGGAATTCATACAGCCCATCTGGAGTGATGGAGGCAGTTTTCTCCCTGTCTTTTTCGTCCACTTCAATCTGCCAATACCCGGACCTAAGATCCATCGTGGAGAAGTAACTAGAGCCAGCTAAACTGTCCAAGGCTTCGTCAATGCGTGGCAGCGGGTAAACATCTTTTTTGTTATCTTATTTAATCGACGATAATCTACACAGAATCTCCAGGTCCCATCTTTCTATCGAACTAGAATAACAAGGGATGACCAAGGACTTTCAGTGGGCTACACGATGTGATTTTCAATCATCTTGTTCACTTCATCTTGAATTAGTCGTCGTTCACTTGGTGCTACTCTATAGGGCCGCTGTTTGATAGGAGAGTGGTCTCCTGTGTTTATCTTGTGTCTCACAGTACTGATGGGCTTAATAGGAGTTCCCCCAAAGTCAAATATGTCAATAAACTCGTCAAAGCATGAAACAAGCTGTAACCTTTGAATTTCAGTCAGCCCTGGATCTAGAGTAAGGTTTATCTTCTGTGACCATTCACGTGATTTTGGCTGCGTTTCTTATAACCTATCGCTGGATTCGATAAGATTGCAGATATTTACATTCTCATAACTTTCCATGGTGCACATATATGATTCCTGATGGAATCAGTTGCGGCCAAGACGCTCCATTCGCAACCCAAATGCTACCTCTGCCGTGTCGAAATGTAACCAATGAGTTTGGTATAAGAACTTCTTTTCTTAATAATAGGTCCTTAGAATTTGAGACTAAAACATCTCTAACACCGCATATTTCTTCGTTTATCACACTGATCTTCTTTATTGTTTTAGGTGGGATGACAAAGTCGTCGGAAGCAAACAATCTCTGGTTTTCCTCCTCTCGAGATTCCAGGACGGAGGTTTCCCCGAGATGAAGTTCATTTCTGCCACAATCAATGACGGCTTCGGTGGCCTTGAAGAAGTTCCATCCGAATATGATGTCATGGCTGCATTCCACCATAACAACGAATTCAAAGGATATCTTCAGACCATTAACTTCTATGTTCAGGACACATTTTCCTAGGGTTTCTATTAAATTTTTATTTGCGGCTTTAAGAATGGGACCTGGTTTTTCGAAGAGAGGTGTCTTTAGTTCGTGTCGAAATTTGTCTGAAATGACAGAAAAGTCTGCTTCTGTATCCACCAATGCTTTAATTTTGCGTCCATTTATTTCGACCATAACAAAATTTTCTTTGAATTTAGCGGCGATATACCCTGGAGGATTTTCCTCAATGGCGACCTCACCCCCGGTAGAAGCCGCTCCACCTAGTTTTTACAAATTCTGAGGATTGGGAGAACGGCTGAAACGACGGGCTGGCGACTGGGATTGTCTTCGGGCTGGCGACCTTGCACGGCTTGGATGTGGGGAAGAGCTCCGGTAGAAGTACGTCGAGGTTTGGGTCGTTACATAGTCGTCGTCGGCGTCATATCTCGGGGGTCGACTCGAAAATCCAACATTTCTTCCTTCTCCGCCATTCCTTGACCTGGCTTCAGCGAAAACTTGCCGTCGTTCCCTACAATAACGGACGACATGTCCGGGTCATCCGCAGTGGAAGCAGATTGGTTTGTCGTCGTTGGTTCTCTAATGTTCCGTCTATCTGGGTTGGGTTGGTCGGTTAATATTATAAAGCGTGCGTGGTTTTTGTTTTACCACGTTGATTTGTGCTCTGTTCGGTTGGAGAACACGGCTAACTTCTTCCCTCACAGTCTGTTTCAGAGCGTTCATCTCTCGGAGAGGATTGACCACTTCAGGTGGTAAGAAGACCTTTTGTATCTCTTCTCTAACGATGCGGCGAATTCATCCGGCCAAGTCGTCTGAGTCGTCAACACATGAAATGGGCATTACGTTTGACAACCTGGCGAATTTCGTACGGCCGATCCTGCGCTGTTTGACGGTTGTCAGATGACGGCAAAACTTCAGGATTTCATCTACCGTCTGTATGTCTTTCGCCACCAATACCTGGTATGTGTCCTCCGAAATTCCCTTTATAATGTGAGCAACTATATCACCTTCTTCCATGCGAGGGTTCACCTGGTGGCAGAGACTAAGAATCTCTTGGATATATGACTCGCTGGATTCCTCGGCCTTCTGTGCTCTTGACTTCAGAACATCCTAGGCGCGTCGAGCAGAATCCTTCTGCAGTCCGAACACACCGCGGAATGCTTCTTCAAAGCTTCTACACGAGTTAAGTGATTCTTCATCATTATCAAACCACCTTCCAGCAGTTCCGTTCAAGTAAAAGACGACGTTGGCAAGCTTAATGGTGTCGTCCCATCTGTTGTACTTCGACACTCTCTCGTACTCCTTCAACCACTGTCCAGGGTTTATATTTCCATCTCCAGAAAATGTAGATGGATCTCGTTGCACTGACAAGGGAGGTAGGATCCGCTAACAGTAGGTCTGTGGTCGTCTTCTATTTTTATTCGTTGTGGCAAAAGTTCAATAATTGGTTCACCTCCCTGTAGACGTCGACTTCTTCGACGTTCCGTCACGTTACCCAGAGTCTCCGCCAAAATATGTCGCGGAGATAAATAAAGCAACGGCAAATATGGGAATAATTAATTTATTATAAGGGGTATTTATAGGGAGAGAGAGAAAGCACAACTTACCCCAAGTTAAAGATAATCCTAATGAACGGCGTCAGCCACCGTCCCGTTTTTCTTATTTTCAGATCAGCTTCCGAGAACCCCTCACACATGTGGTCCCCCCCCGGGGTCCAGGGATGATTGACAGGTGTCCCATCCGGATGGAGCTCCTTGACAATATTATACCCAGCATTTGACGCGTAATTGCCGAAACTCCCATTGGAAAGTTATTTTTTTTTTAAATATAAATTTTATTTATTCAATTGTTTTCAAAATTCATAAACAAACTTTTTATGGTTTAACTTTACTACACTAGCTTTTGTCAGAATTTTCCAAAACTGGTGTTGTGGCTCATTCGTCATCATCACCTATCCATTTTGTACGGGGGCGATGAACAAAATGCGTTGTTTTAATATACATAGTGTGATCAATAATTTCCAGTAATCTGAATATTTAAAGAAATACAAAAGTATAATAAAGGTTTATTCAAATTTTCTCAAAATAATCACTGTCTCTATCTATACACTTGTTCCATCTTTTTTTCCCAGATATCAAAACACCTCTAAAAAATCCTCATCTTCCGGACTTTTTTCAAAATATTCTTCGTATTCTCCTTTATTTCAGGTATTGAGTCAAATCAACGCCCTTTTAAGACTTTTTTTAAATTTTAGGGTAAAGTAAAAGTCGTTGGGAGCAATTTCAGGAGAATAGGGTGGCTGGGGTAGTTAAGCAATTCCGTGTTTAGCCAAATAGAGTTGTACAGTTACGGCCGTATGTGGCCGTGCGTTGTCATGATGCAAGAGCCAATTTTTCTGATGCCATTTTCGGGTCGTTTCTAACGCAGAGCCTTCCTTAAACGTCGCAATACATCAAGATAGTAATTTAGATTAATAATCTGACTCTCGGGCACGAATTCATAGTGTACCAATTCCTTTATTTTTTACTTTTAGAATATTTATACAGTATATATATATAATACACTGCGGCCTGTGATTGTAAAACGACACTTGAAGTTACACCCTGCATGAGTTTCTTTTCCGTTCGTCATTACTCTTCATAATTCACCCTTTCATACCTCATCCAAAAAGGTTAAAAATAGTCGAGATTTTACCTTGAGATAAAAATTTGATTTTTCGTTTAAAAAAAACTCATGCGGTGTAACTTCAAGTGTCGTTTTACAGTATATATATATTATTTTAATCCTATAACCACCATGATTACCATGGCCTGTACCATTCGTGGACGTCGGATAGTAGTAAAGCGTATCAGTTATCCCCACCACCATCCAACAGCTATTTCAACATCTCATGTTGACTGAGGACCACCGCGCTGATGCCACAAACTGATTGATGAGAGTTGAGAAACTATTTTCCCCGTGAACGTACCGCGGAACTGACGTCAACAACCTTTATCACAGCACTGAAATCTCTGACACTTCCTGTTCCCATCAATTGAAGGTGACTGTGATAACGAAAAAGAGGTTAAAAAACTCACCTGTATCTCAACGATAATAACATTTCTCTCACACTCCTTTTTACAAATGAAATTTAAAGTATTTGCAATAAGTTTTATTCTAGAAAAAAATGTGCAGGTCGGATTTCTAAATGTGATTCACTACATCTTTCTTTATTTCAGCGACCTTTTTCCAGGAAAACCTTTCTTATAATGCCAACCTTTTGTCACTTAATGGATGCATTTTAAAAAAGTTTTAAATATATTCTCAAATTTTCAAATGGTAAATATAATTAGTTTTATATTTAAAAAGGATGACTGAAAAAATGTTGTTGTGGATAATATTTCTTTCATTTCACATCTAAAGCGCTCAAAGTAAAGGATAAAGTACCAGATTCCTATCTCCTACTGACCCCTATGTCATTAGAACAATTGAATCCTTCTTAATACAACAACAACAAAAAACTTTATTAGGGCATCTTGCCCTGTACGGATTCGTCGTAGAGTTACAGACAATATTAAACATAAGAGAAAAGGGGAAGATAGAGTATTTACAATTAAGGTATGGCAAACAGGGTGACTTTTTATTGTGCCCCTGTTCTTCTCTCTTCCACGAGTGCAATTTTTTTTCCAACCGCTTTTTGATAGTTGAACAGTTCAATTTCCCAACTCTTCTTATCTGAAACAGTTTTTATTAGCTTTATTGAGTTCAAATGCGGTCTAGGAAGACTTGAATCCTTCTTAATACTTTTCGATTATTCCCAAAAGAATGATATTAGGAATTGTAATAGCAACCAGATTACAGAACCCCAACACTCAATAGAATACATTAACAAATAGCTGCTCATAAGCCGTTAGAGCAGAATGTCAATATTGCCTTTGTGCGTAAATTAGGTAAAGACTCGAACATATTGTTGTTATATAGACGCATAGCTGCTCATAATCCGTTAGAGCAGAATGTCAATATTACCTTTGTGCGTAAATTAGGTAAAGACTCGAACATATTGTTGTTATATAGACGCATAGCTGCTCATAAGCCGTTAGAGCAGAATGTCAATATTGCCTTTGTGCGTAAATCAGGTAAAGACTCGAACATATTGTTGTTATATAGACGCATAGCTGCTCATAAGCCGTTAGAGCAGAATGTCAATATTGCCTTTGTGCGTAAATCAGGTAAAGACTCGAACATATTGTTGTTATATAGACGCATAGCTGCTCATAAGCCGTTAGAGCAGAATGTCAATATTGCCTTTGTGCGTAAATCAGGTAAAGACTCGAACATATTGTTGTTATATAGACGCATAGCTGCTCATAAGCCGTTAGAGCAGAATGTCAATATTGCCTTTGTGCGTAAATCAGGTAAAGACTCGAACATAGTGTTGTTATATAGACGCATAGCTGCTCATAAGCCGTTAGAGCAGAATGTCAATATTGCCTTTGTGCGTAAATTAGGTAAAGACTCGAACATATTGTTGTTATATAGACGCATAGCTGCTCATAAGCCGTTAGAGCAGAATGTCAATATTGCCTTTGTGCGTGAATCAGGTAAATACTCGAACATATTGTTGTTATATAGACGCATAGCTGCTCATAAGCCGTTAGAGCAGAATGTCAATATTGCCTTTGTGCGTGAATCAGGTAGACTCGAACATATTGTTGTTATATAGACGCATAGCTGCTCATAAGCCGTTAGAGTAGAATGTCAATATTGCCTTTGTGCGTGAATCAGGTAGACTCGAACATATTGTTGTTATATAGACGCATAGCTGCTCATAAGCCGTTAGAGCAGAATGTCAATATTGCCTTTGTGCGTAAATTAGGTAAAGACTCGAACATATTGTTGTTATATAGACGCATAGCTGCTCATAAGCAGTTAGAGCAGAATGTCAATATTGCCTTTGTGCGTAAATTAGGTAAATACTCGAACATATTGTTGTTATATAGACGCATAGCTGCTCATAAGCAGTTAGAGCAGAATGTCAATATTGCCTTTGTGCGTGAATCAGGTAAAGACTCGAACATATTGTTGTTATATAGACGCATAGCTGCTCATAAGCCGTTAGAGCAGAATGTCAATATTGCCTTTGTGCGTAAATCAGGTAAAGACTCGAACATATTGTTGTTATATAGACGCATATCTGCTCATAAGCAGTTAGAGCAGAATGTCAATATTGCCTTTGTGCGTGAATCAGGTAAAGACTCGAACATATTGTTGTTATATAGACGCATATCTGCTCATAAGCATTTAGAGCAGAATGTCAATATTGCCTTTGTGCGTAAATTAGGTAAAGACTCGAACATATTGTTGTTATATAGACGCATAGCTGCTCATAAGCCGTTAGAGCAGAATGTCAATATTGCCTTTGTGCGTAAATTAGGTAAAGACTCGAACATATTGTTGTTATATGGACGCATAGCTGCTCATAAGCCGTTAGAGCAGAATGTCAATATTGCCTTTGTGCGTAAATCAGGTAAAGACTCGAACATATTGTTGTTATATAGACGCATATCTGCTCATAAGCAGTTAGAGCAGAATGTCAATATTGCCTTTGTGCGTGAATCAGGTAAAGACTCGAACATATTGTTGTTATATAGACGCATATCTGCTCATAAGCAGTTAGAGCAGAATGTCAATATTGCCTTTGTGCGTAAATTAGGTAAAGACTCGAACATATTGTTGTTATATAGACGCATAGCTGCTCATAAGCCGTTAGAGCAGAATGTCAATATTGCCTTTGTGCGTAAATTAGGTAAAGACTCGAACATATTGTTGTTATATAGACGCATATCTGCTCATAAGCAGTTAGAGCAGAATGTCAATATTGCCTTTGTGCGTAAATTAGGTAAAGACTCGAACATATTGTTGTTATATAGACGCATATCTGCTCATAAGCAGTTAGAGCAGAATGTCAATATTGCCTTTGTGCGTAAATTAGGTAAAGACTCGAACATATTGTTGTTATATAGACGCATATCTGCTCATAAGCAGTTAGAGCAGAATGTCAATATTGCCTTTGTGCGTAAATTAGGTAAAGACTCGAACATATTGTTGTTATATAGACGCATAGCTGCTCATAAGCCGTTAGAGCAGAATGTCAATATTGCCTTTGTGCGTAAATCAGGTAAAGACTCGAACATATTGTTGTTATATAGACGCATATCTGCTCATAAGCAGTTAGAGCAGAATGTCAATATTGCCTTTGTGCGTGAATCAGGTAAAGACTCGAACATATTGTTGTTATATAGACGCATATCTGCTCATAAGCAGTTAGAGCAGAATGTCAATATTGCCTTTGTGCGTAAATTAGGTAAAGACTCGAACATATTGTTGTTATATAGACGCATAGCTGCTCATAAGCCGTTAGAGCAGAATGTCAATATTGCCTTTGTGCGTAAATTAGGTAAAGACTCGAACATATTGTTGTTATATAGACGCATATCTGCTCATAAGCAGTTAGAGCAGAATGTCAATATTGCCTTTGTGCGTAAATTAGGTAAAGACTCGAACATATTGTTGTTATATAGACGCATATCTGCTCATAAGCAGTTAGAGCAGAATGTCAATATTGCCTTTGTGCGTAAATTAGGTAAAGACTCGAACATATTGTTGTTATATAGACGCATATCTGCTCATAAGCAGTTAGAGCAGAATGTCAATATTGCCTTTGTGCGTAAATTAGGTAAAGACTCGAACATATTGTTGTTATATAGACGCATATCTGCTCATAAGCAGTTAGAGCAGAATGTCAATATTGCCTTTGTGCGTAAATTAGGTAAAGACTCGAACATATTGTTATTATAGACGCAACCGATTACTCCAGCAAAATGTTATATTTTTAATTTTAAAACATTTTTATTAAAATATCTACGTAATTTATAAAAGGCACATGTACACTAAAATTATAAATACTGTATGAACTCGTAGTAAGAAGAAAAAATATAAACACATAAAATATGAAATATTAAGTTATACAGCCGAGAAGGCTTCCCCAGTATATTTCATTGAACTGACAGACCCTACTTGACACCTTGATAACAGCACTTGTAATAATCCTAGATTGGATTTCAAACGTTGTATTGGAATTCCGTCAATGTTGTAACATATACATACACTAATCTAAAATATAGTTAAATATAAACAAAGCGACAATTATGTACGTCGATGAGGTTTCTCCAAAGACATTGAGTCCTCCTCCAAATTATCAGGGAATCTTCGTTATCTACCCTCGCCTCAGGGCTCATGAAAAACTGACAGATGGACGCCTTGGTTGACGCGAGAATGACGTTGGCGTTATCATCCATCCAAAAGATATTTGATATCCTTAACGATTATGAGAGAAACCTTCAAATTAATAAAAATAAATCTGAAGGGGGGGTTAATAAACCTCTTATATATATATATTGCAAATATTTTCAAATTTACCTTTTAAACCTTTTTCTTTACTCCAGCAAAACATAGCGGGAATGATTCCTCTTTTGAACGATCTTTTTGACTAAACATTATCTTCTTTTAAATAATATAATCAAAATTGATATCAAATAAATTTTACACTTTTTCTACACACACAATCGTTTTTCTTATTATTAACTATTAAACTAATTATAAACAAGATGCATCAGCGCGCCATCTGTTACATGATATTTGAACTATTTATAATGCATATAATTTTTTTTGACTAAAACAAATTTTATATAATTCCCTTACTAAAATAATAAAAGGCCCTCCCTTTATTTTTATTATTGCAATAAGGGCAGTTTAGAGAAAATTTGTTTTATTCAAAAAAAAATCATACGCGTCATAAATAATTCAAATTCCTAAAATTAACTATGTTCATAAATTCCCCAAATACATGAGAACTTCCTTTTTGAAATATGAACTCTTTCAGCGAACTGGGACAAAGTTTCAAAACACATACGGGCAGAAAAATGGCGGCCCCACTATGCCTCGGCAAGCACGTGTTGGGAGAACACCTCACACGCATGCGCGGGGGTCATCCGGAACTTTCTAGCGACTGGCGCTTCCGACACTTGATCTGGCACTCACGCGGTAAACATCTAGGGTAACTCCAGCGGCCGTTACTTCAACCGTTGCTTAATAGTAGAGCCTTCTGAAAAATAATTTGAGGAAACCGCTGAGAGGGTTCACCATTGAGAAGCCAAGCCCTCTAACATAAACATTTTTATCATCGCAGTAAGGGATGAGTTTTAATGATTAATAACATTGATATAAGTGATTAAAAATGTTCAAAAATTTTCGATTACAATTTAATTTATCTTGAAAAGTTAAGAACCTAAATGTGTGTGTACAAAAACTACCAAATAAGTTTAGTTCGTCTGATTATCGATGTCAAGATAATCATCTATCTATGATATATTCAATATTTCTGCTGGGATGGATATAATCCGTGTAATATATAATTTACAATGTATAAATACTCCAGATATTTATTTTGGAAATAAATGAGAATTTCGGATATATTAAGGAAATTTGTATAATTGAATTTAATCGTGAAACTGATGTTGCTGATGGCTTTATGGCATCTATCGAAACCAACTTCCTGTTGATCATTTTCAGAGTTAGCCTAAACCCTTTGCTTGAAATATCAAGAACATTTTAAAAGAGATCAACTTATATAAGAAGTGTCACATATATATCAGTCAGAAAAGATGGCACATTTTAAAACGCCAAATAGAACCTTAGAACCTCCATGAGCTGACACCTCTCTACAAAGGAAAATCACAAAAATCGACATTTTTACCAGTTTGTTGCTCTCCGGTAAGAAGGCCCCTCTCTTCAAAGGACTCTTAGGTGCTGCAATTACTTGTATTTTAAAGAGTTCTACTTTATTACTTTTATTATCAAAACTTATGACAAATTTGTGTAAATATACAAATGAGAAATGGTAAATACATTAATAGTAATATAAAGTAAATGATGTCCATTTAAACCTTCACAACGATATGGCTTATAGAGTATATTTGTTATAACTTTATCAAATATAATCATTTTATTAACTTTACGTAAAGTGTACCTGGACCTTTTAAACGGGTTTCATCAATGCTATTGTTCAAATTTAGCCATCCAGGCACGAGTTTCTTTCAAGATTATATTAAATACATCTAACTTTCGAGAAAAACGAAGGTCCTTCTATAGGACAACTATTATATATCAATATGAAATGAAAATATTTTTATAATTTTTATTTTATAAAATAATTTTTATCTCATGTTGATATATAGTTATCCTGTAGAACGGCCTTCTTCAGGCCCAAAAGCTAGAGATATTAAATAAAATCTCTTTCTCTCTCTCTCTCTCTCTCGAGAGAGAGAGAGAAACTCATATATCTCAGGAGAGTTTAATTTTGATATTTAAATAAGAGACAAGTGATATATTAATTTGTGGCGACCGCACTTTGCTTCAGCGAACTGGGACATAGCTTCAAAACACATGCGGGCAGAAAAATGGCGGCCCCACTATGCCTCGGCAAGCACGTGTTGGGAGAACACCTCACACGCATGCGCGGGCGTCATCCGGAACTTTCTAGCGACTGGCGCTTCCGACACTTGATCTGCACTCACGCGGTAAACATCTAGGCTAACTCTAGCGGCCGTTACTTCAACCGTTGCTTCTTCTCTCTTTTTATATTTCTGGCTTTAAATAAATTAATTTTAATTATAATTTTATCAGAAGCCTTTCCACAAGCCACACCAACACATCACGCAACAATCCTACAAATTTATTCAAGGATATTGTTCTCTAGCTCTCTCTCTCTTTCTGTGGTATTTTGGCTTTAGATTGTATTATAGACCTTGAATTTTGAATAAAACCCCACCAATCAACCGATAATTTTGAAGTTGGTTTTCTCTCTCCGTAATGTCTGGCATAGTCTCTCTCTGTGTCAGCACGATAAGGGAATTATTTGAAATAAAATTCCATGATTTTTATTTTCTTTTCGGTTCTAGGCGTTACCATTCAGCATCCCCCAAAATTGCTATATTCGATTATGTATTCAATAATTTTAATTATCATAAGACAGTTATATGCGCATTTACAAATTTATCATATTTTCTGGTCCTACCTGTAAAAACTTCCTTTAATATGTCGTTCGACTTTATTTTAAGTTTAAAAGCGCTATGAACAATATAATTGTAGAAATAAAAATATTGAACACTACTATTTAATTCTATTTTAAAAATAGAATGATCAGTATCACTAGAGTCAAATATTGCTCTTATAAATTGTTTACACTCAGAGTTTTCATGGTGATTATTCTTTGGAGCATCGTTTGGTTAAGGAAAAATACAGCTAGAAAGCGTAATTATTCATATATGCTTATAGAAATTAAGAAAAATATAGACGTAGATTTAATTATATGAAGTATATATGCGCGCGCAGAAATGTAATATTGTAGATCCAAGAAAGAATTTCACTGGAGAAACTCCTTGTAAGAAAGAGACGACGTGTAAGGTCGGCCTTTACTACCAATTTGATAGCCGTATAAATTCCCTATATTTACACAGACGACTGGGGACAATACCATATTCTGTCTTGAAGAGGAGAGAAGATCGTTATGATTAGAGTCAAACAAATCTTTTATACATTGTTGATACCTATAGTTGTCATGGTGATTATTCTTTTGAGTATCATTTGGCTAGAAAAGAATAATGGTTAGCAAGCGTCTGCTTTCTGAATTGTATTTAGAAAAGGCAAGAGCCTGGTCATGATGATAACACAGAGTTGACTAATTATTGTAGAGATCAATATATAGTCATCGATCTACTCTGGTGCCGTTCTGGAGTAGGTCTTTGGCGGAATAACAAGAGCATTGATTGGTTTGGATCTCACGCGATCAACAGGTAGGCAGACCTTGCAACATTTTAAAATTGAAACTCTGGTCAGCCTCACTCACACTAACCTATTTCGGTGGTTTCTGAACGCACAGGACCAACTGCTTCGAACCCTTTCATTGATTCATTGGAAGGATTTTCAAATGAATGGAATTCTGGTAAATGGAAATCAAACAAAACCAAAGTACTTTAAAAAACTTTTCTCACGGATTTCCAACAAGGTTGTGCCAGCTAAAAAATCTGGTAAGTTTTTCTATTGATATTTATATTCAGTTTTTGAACTTCTAAGATTTAAAATGTTTGGAATATAAAATTGTATATCTTTTATATCCTTTAAGCTATATTTATACAGTTGAACCTGTCTTAAACGTGACGTGCCTTTAATGGTATATGTCTTAAATGGCACCTTTCTTAAGTAGGTTTCGTTTTAAACGGTCTTTATTTTTTGCGGGATCAATCTTAGGCGGAACCTATTTTAGACGGGACCTGTGTTTACCGAAGACCAGCGACATGTGGCTAAACCAACATGGTCCCCTGGCTATCTAGTACGTGAATTTTAAATTTGTCTTCAATTTCTACGATCCAATCATTTCACGTCGGCACTCGGAGCGTCATCTGCTTGATACAGGTTTAACACTGCACTAAAATTTTATAGATTTACCAGGAGAAAAGTTATTTGACAATTCAGTTATTGAGGTCATTGGTCCACATTATTTTTGATCCTCTTGCGTCCATATATCCTCTTATCTATTATTTTAAAGCCATAACCAAATTATTATCTGAAGAGCTTTTCAGAACATGGTCCGAATATCTTCATTTCCTCTCTGTTGCTTTTCTTAAAGGAAGCATCGGCCCAATCTTTCCTCCAAACCTCTTCATTAGCGACTCTGTCAGTTAATCATTTCAGTAGTGGTTTGTTGCACCAAATCTCAACTGCATTTAGCCTTCTTTGGAATTTTTCACTCATCACGTTCATTTTATTAATTCCCCTTTTCGTTGTCAAGATGTAAAACAAACTGTTGGACACTTCGCTTGCACAGATTTAAATATCAGATGGTAATCCTCGCCACACCATCAACCCTGGAAAAATATTTAAGGAACTGAATCTCATTGGATGCACCTCATAAAATGGACTTCCATTTGGATTGTAAATGAAACAAAGATGACTCAGGTTACTCGGGAAGTTGGTGCACGCGTCTCAAAGAACCTTCGAGTTTAACCCAATAGATAGACCTTAAATAATATTGTAGCAAAGTATTTATTATTTTATTAACAGGGTATCGATTTTGATGTTTATTTTTTGATACTCTATAAACCTTCCTCATTGCATTTTTTTTTCATTCATAATTTTTATTTGCCCTAAATAAATTGTTGCCAACCTGAATTTTGTCTTTCCTAATTTTCCACGTGGCATTTTGGTGGAGATGCTGGGTATATTAGGGAAGATAAACTGAAGATCGCCGAAAAGACCTAGAGGCCATGGGTGCTGTGTTGTACATTTTTAGAAACTGACACCAGGATGTGTGTCCATACCGTGTCAAAGCCAAGACTTCTCTTTAAGATGACAATGTCCTCTGTAATCTCCTCTCATTGCTTATACCTTTTTTATCATTCATAATTTATATTTGCCCTAAATAAATTGCTGTCTACTTGAAGTTTGTCTTTCCTAATATTCCACGTGGCAATATATAAACGCGCTGAGAGTATTCAGAAATTGAGCAAGTTCTATCTGCAGAGCAAACAATCGATGATCAGGTAGCGTCGTTATAGAGTAAATATTCGTATTTTCACTTTAATAATTTATATTCGCCTCATTGTGTATATAAATTATTTATTTTATGAAACGTTCAACACACACACATTTATTTTAAAACGAATTGAACAAATATTGATTTGCCGTCTGCAATTCCTTTATAATAAACGTTTATTTTGTCAGAACATCTTCACAAGAAAAACAAAATAATCTAAAAATTCAAAGTTAGAAATTAATTTCATATTTACCTATTAACATTATAGCATATGATTTATAACACCCGAGGCGTATCTTGGATTCAATTGGAACTCATATTATTTAAAAATATAAAACGTGTGATTTCGGAAGGCTGAACGGGTTTCTTTTTCAAACATATTTGCGACTCAAACTCACGACATAGTTTTTGAGTCGAGGTTTTTCTGGGGTCCGATTGTTTTTTAAATTGCATATATAAAATTTGTTTATATATACCGCAGGACTATATACAAAATACCCCAATAAAACGAGGTATGAAGATGATACATTTTCAACTTTTACAGAGATTATATTAGGAAATCTACGATAGAGAGAGGAGGTATTATTGTGATATTTTATGTGTTTATTCTTCTTTCTCTCTCTCTTTCTTGTTGCTTTCCAAGATGAGAGAGAGGTTCAAAATCTCATGAGAACTCTACGTAGTTATGGCATTTTCCAAAGTTTCCAGAATTCTGTGAATATGCCACATTATTCAGGAAATAGGTAGTAAACAGAAGAGTATTTCAGGCTCAGTGCACATATCCATAGATCGCCATAATATATATATATTAGAATTAAAAATAATTTATATGAAAAGTAGTTGTAAATTAATGATAATTAAAATCAAATTATAAATATTACTATTTGGATATCAAAAAGGTTTTAATTTTTAATGTAACAACATAGGGTTATAACAAGTTCACGCTATTACCTCGGCAGTTACGCGTCATTTGAGCAGAACATAGAAAAAAAGGGAAGAATTGAAGATATTAGGGTAAGAAAAAGAGCAAAGACAGAACCATTGCTCTTTTTCTCACTCTAATATATTCAATTCTTCCTCTTTTTTCTATATTCTGCTTAAATGACGCGTAACTGCCGAGGATATAGCGTTAACATTTTATAACCCTATGTTGTTACATTAAAATTTAAAACCTTTTTGATACCCAAATAGTAATATTTTATAATTTGTTTTTAATTATCATTAATTTACAACTATCTTTCAATTATATTTAATTCTACTTTATCGTTCAGTAATAGCTTGCTATACTGACATTATACTCTCAATTCGACATCGAAATTTTCAATAACTTTCCTAAATATTATAAAACCTTTTTATAATATATATATATATATTTCGTAATTTAAACAAAGCTATGTAAGTAATAAAATATGGCGCCTTCCAGTCGTCTCAAGTTTGCCACCGGACCCCAGGGGAGGGGAGGATGACCCACATAAGACTGACCAATGAGAATCAATACCCGGGGATCCGGAGAGGGAGAAAAAGGGGCGTTTGTCCGGCTATTGACAGTTAGTTAGGCTGATCTTTCTGACAGGCACGCTCAGTACTAGGTCCGTTTTCATCTTACGGCGGCCCTCGTAGCCGCCGTTTCGGCTCCTCCCTGCCTCCGCGGCTTCATGAAGGATGCCGAGCTTTCCTCTGTTAATCTTCAACTTTCCCCTGGTCCTGGTGCCATTTGAGACGTCCTTGGAGAGCCCCTTTTGATCCCAAACTTTGTTTGTCCTTACTGTCCCGTGCGGACTTCCCACTCTGCACGCCTTGCCACTCAACCCCGACTGTTTCCAACTCACTTGTTGGCTTACCCGGGTTTACGACAGTAGACCCGTATAAGTCGACAGGATTATGATGGCGGACAAAGGACTATGGACGAAGACGGGGAACACTACGTGGACGCTTCAGAGGTGCCCGCCACTTTCATCCGGCCCAGCGTGGACACCTTGATAGACTGACTGACCGAGGCCCTCCAAGAAGTAACGGCGCCACGTGCCTATGCCTCCCCTATGGCACCTTACGACGGGACTTATCCGGCGGAAAACTTCTCCCGCAACTAGAAGGCGTGCGAAACGACATCGGGTACGGGTCTGCGAGGCTCCACGAGCTCCTCAAAGGTGAGCCCCTTTCGCTCTTCGATGAGCTCAACTCGGCCTCCCGGTCCTATTACCAGAACAAAACATCTTCGTCAATGCTATCCATTTTTAAAATCAATCAAGCTATAACCTTTTTTATATTTGTATGCTAAAATGTCTTTGTTTTATTTTTCTATACCTCAACCACTCATCCATTATAAACCATCCAAGCTACATTATTATAATTATTTTTTTTGTGTTACTTTTATCATTAGTCACTATATCTTAGAATATTCAACCATCAAAAATCATTTGAATTATTACTAATTGGTTATTTTTTCATCTGTCATCATATATAGATTTTAAAACTTTACAAATTCAAGCTTTTAAACATCATTTGAGTTTTTTTTTATAACATTTACCATATACATTTATATATACATTTATAACATTTTATTACAAATACCTTAAGATCGTCTTATTTCTGATATAATAATTTTTATTAGATTATTATTTTTATTTCATATTGAGGCCTCTCTATATCTCTATCTCTCAAACCTATCTTCCTATATCACTTGCTCACACCTCCTTAACCCATTTCCTCTCAATCTCATACAGTCTCCCATAGGGTTCCTGTTGCCACCCATTTTTTAAATTATTAATTCATCTATTAGACCATCCTTCCTCGGTATACAATTCCCGATAACGAGTTCAGGAAATCCATAGATTCTATCTTTTTATATTTTTTTATCCATCACCCGGCAACATCATTCATTTTCATTCAACAATTGCCGGGTTGTTCAATCATCAATGGCAACAGTACCCTTTCCCTTCAACAATCCTCACCATTCATATTTCCCGCAGTCAAGAGTCTCCTGCTCGCCAACCAAACTTTCATTTTTTTTTATTTTGATTCAACCAGCTGGCTCAACCTTCCTCACTGTACATTTCCCAACAGTGAGCTCAGGCGACCAGTTCGAGTTTTTTTTTTCTCTCAATGCTCGGATTATCATTACAACCATCATTTTTACCATTTTATTACGATTTTTTTCCATTTTGATCCGAGCTCAATCATCATTGGCAAAAGAGCAACGCTTGACTCTACCTTTTCCATTCCTCCACTCTCAACTTACCTACCTCCCCCGTCTGATATAATGTTGCTTATGGAACGTCTTGGGAGTTCAGTCAATGAAAACAATACCTCACTTACTATATATATATTGATTTATTATTTAGAATATTATTTAAAGAATCTCGTTGCCGTAAGCTTTTATTCCATCTTAGAAATGTATACCTTTATCAATGCCTATATTTACCTTATATACCATCATCACGAATATACACGGAAGGATCAAAAAGTTCCCGAAATTTTGAAAAATAAAATATAAAACAACTTTTGAGAAATGTAAAATCAATTTTACTGTAAATAACAAAGCCTAAACTATAATTTAATTTAGCAACGCCAGTAAATGCGCTTGCGTAGTTTTCATTTTAGGCATATTTTTGTTGTGAGTATTCAGCTCGCATCGGTTTCTGCAATGTCATCATTTGAGCAAAGGGCAAATATTAAATTTTGTGTAAAATTAAAAAAAATATTTCATAGAGACATTAGAATTCATGAATGAAGCTTATGAAGAATAAAAATTGTCACGAACGCAAGTTTATTTCAGGTATAAAGGTTTTAAAGATGGCCTTAAGATCATCGCAGATGATTCAAGGTCAGGTCGGCCATTGACGTCAACAACGGATCGCAATATTGGACAGGTACGTGATTTAATTGTTGCTCATAGAAAAATTATTATTGATAATATTTCAGAAATACTTGGAATTTCGTATGGTATTTGCCAAAAAATTATTGGTGAACATTCAAACATGAAAAAAACTTTGTGGTTATTTTGCCCCACGAAATTTAACAGATCAACAAAGAGAAACCAGATTATCAATTTGCAAAGATTTAATTGAAACTGCAAATAATGATTCTGATTTTTAAAAAACAATAATAACTGGTGATGAAATATGGCGCTTTCTTTTTGATCCACAAACCAAAAAACAATCACTCGAATGGCTAACACCAAGTTCTCCTAGGAATAAGAAAGTTCGTCTTGACAAGTCTAAAGGAAAAGTAATGCTTGTAGTGTTTTTCGATTATCAAGAACTTGTCTATTGTGAATTTATTGAAGAGGGGGTTACTATTAATAAACAGGCATAGAAATAAATACTTGTGCGCCTTCGTGATACGATAAGAAGAAAAATAAACCAACTCTTTAAATCAAAACAGTTGAAATTGCTATATGATAATGCCCCTGCTCATAGAGCCATTATTGTTCAATACTATTTAGCCAAACATTCTGTATCTGTCTTGCCGAATCATCCTTACTCTCCTGATATCGCCTCATGTGATTTATTCTCTCCAAAACTTAAAATGACGTTAAAAGGGAAGTGCCTTTCATCGTCATCAGAAGTAATTGAAAATACGACGGTAGAGCTTATCAAGCTTAGAAAAATTTACTTTGAACTAGCATTTCAACAGCTTTTTTCACGCTGGAAAAATGTGTAGATAACCAAGGCTTCTATTTTGAAAATATGATGTTTAAATTATTATACTATGAATAAATAATTCATTTTAAAAAAGTTTGGGAACTTTTTGATCCTATCTTGTATATTCAGTTGATTTGCCTTCCACCCCATATATATAAGAAAAAGAGCTCTCAATACAATATTATAGAAGACTTGTTTATTAAACTGACCAAATTGTTGAGAATGTCCAGCACTAATGACCCAGACAATCCCAAATTTTTCTCATTGCAGTATAAGAACAGAAGAAAATTAATTTTAATTATGAAAGATTATCGCTAAATAATTATGTCGCTTGTTTATAAACAGCACTCGGAAATATCGTGATTAAGATGCCTCCTATCAAAGCAGTGAAGAGATTCCCTCATCAATGTGGTTAGTGTAACATTGCAACATAAGGAAGCCTAGCTGGAGCTACTCACGTCAAGTTTACGGGAATTTTACATCCCAGCGAAGTCCTACAGAGACCTATAAACAATACACTTAGAGAGTTGACCTCGTGTTGCAAAATCTCCAGTAAGTAAGAAAATTACCATCAGGAAGTGGCGTCAGGAAGAAAGGCGTTTTTCCACAAGTCCTCCTTTGTCCTTGGAAAGATAGTTGAGGTTCGCTGCATACAGATGATTACAATGTGGACTGCTTGGAATAGCCGAGCTCAACAACTATGGGAGTCCCCGTCTTGGTGTTCTTATTCAGTTTTGATAGAACTGTACTTGTATTGAATACGGGTTGACAGCATCAGGTATGAAGAAGAGAAAATTGCTAAATATAAACTATTTCATTAATAAATCGTCAAATCACGCTAATTTAAGAAACACTATAAAAGGGAATTAAGCAAATATTTACACATACAGATCTGTATATACATTCAAGGAGGTTTCCCAACCCCGAAGAGTTCTCCAGACGATCAAGGGGTCTTCATTTCCTCCTCACCTCAAGGTTCATGAAGAACTTGTAAATATATGACTTTGTTGACGGCGAAAATGGAGTTGGCGTCGTCATCCATCCCTTGTCCGAAGAGCCAACCCTTCCCTGATCAAAGGAGAGAGGATTAGCGGAAAGGTCATTAGAAAGAGACAAAAAGATAGATATGGCATATATTGTGTGAGGGGTGATAGATTTATGAGAATAAAGTTCTGGAGGGTGAAATGAATGGAAGAATGGAACTGGATGGGAGGGACACTCTATGAAGAAAAGAGCACAAGATAGAGAAGCCCGGCATTACTGGAAACAATGACCTTGTCAGGAGCAGAGAAACTGTAGAAAAATCAGTATTCATGGAAGATTTGACACTAGACCAACGGTTTCTAGACTCTTTTTTTTTTTTGCCAGATCTACAGTACTTCAAGGTTAAATTTTGAGAAACTTAAAAAAATTGTACACTTGTTTATATTTTGAACCAAATTTCAAGATACAATTTTTAAGAATGATTGTAGATTTTAACGTTCTTAGCAATTTGTGTTGCTTTTAGTGCTATAATTTCATAATTCATTGTTAGAATTGCTTAAAAATATATTTGTATATTTAACGTTCTACAATCGTCTCCATATACCCACATTTCAACTAACTTTATTCTTTTTTTTTCTTTGATTATATAACCCCATCCGGGCAATAAATATCTTGTGATTTAATATCTTCAGGGAGTCATCTGGTAACTAGCTCTTTTCTTAAGCTATCAAGAAAATGCTAGTCATCATTTTATCAAACATTTTAAATATTTATTTAAAATATTCTAATCTATATATATATAAAATTGAATGTCTGTCTGTGTGTACTCTATAGATTCAAAAACCATACATCTAATCGCCGTGAAATTTTGGGATATTATTAGGTATATCCCCGGGAAGGTTTCTGAAAAATAATTTCCTGAATATCTTGAATATCCTTAGTTATTTGCAGATTTGACTCGCAAGCAGCGCCACCATTGCGACGATATGATAACAAGTTTTTTTATCTATAAGTTTTATTATCACTAATTTTATTATCTCAAAGATTATTTATCAAAAGTAAGATTATCTCAGGATGACACGGCAATTTATTTGAGACAAGAATAATGATACAATTCCAAGGCGAAAATATTATTCCTTTAACTTCCAATCACCGAGGGAACCAATTAATATTGATTTTATTCAACTTATCGAGTATTTTTCAAGGAACCGGGAAAAATGTTCACTAGATAAAACGATGATTTTGTAATGTAGAAAATTAGGAAAGACAAAATTCAGGATGACAAGGCACACAGGGACCGGGAAAAAATGTTCACTTTATCGAGAGATTCAAATTTACGAGTTTCAAATTATCAAAACAATTTTTTTTAATAAGTTTATAGAGAATTGTTTTAACAAATGCTCGTTAGACAAACCTTTACTCGGGGAAAACCCCGGGCGAAGCCGGGTACATCCGCTAGTATACTATATAATGACAATGATGGCAATAGATAATAAATTTGTCATAATGTCTATAGAGTTTTTGCTTTTCTTTTGGAGATGTAATTGTCAGAATTCCCAGCAGCACACAAAACAATGTGAAATGCGCGAATCATTTTTGGCAATCTATCAATAAATTTTTTGATGGCAGAATACAAAAATATAGAGGCAAAAAAATGAAAACAAAATTCAAAATTTACAACTGACCAACAATAGGCATGCTTTATTCAATCATATAATGGACAAGTTTTCGATCAAAATATTCTTCAACGGGCCCCTTTCATCAAAGAGATAGATATTAATAAATGTAAAAAGACGATTTACTGGCAATGCGCTTCTTTTAAATATCATCAAATATTGTCTCTACAGATCTTACTGCAATGGTATGAGTTATTGAATGGCATGATATTTAAAAGAAGCGCATTGCCAGCAAATTTATTTGTGTAAAATTTTAAGGATAGATGGCAATTAAATTTGATTTTGTAAAAAGACGAATTGAAATTTGCTTCTTTAATAAATATGCGGCAAGCCTCCGAGCGGTGACTCTTCCTAAGGCCTACTGGATTTTCAAATGAAAATGCTTAAAAATATATTCATGCTTATTTATACATTAACATTTTAAACATATTTATAATGTGCAATTTGTAAAATGTTAATTGACATTGATATAATTTGAAGCATCGTCATTTGACGTCGTAGGACTTGGGGAAGAGCTTGAAAGCTTGCCGAATTTTCATTAAAAAGGCCTATCGTAATTGTCTTATTATTTTAATTATTAAAATTTACATATATATTTAACTAACCCTTAAATATACGAAGAGCATTTTGTTATAAGGCTAAATCTATATATATATAAATGAATGTTTGTATGTTTGTTTGTATGTCCGGTATACAAATTCGCAGTAGTTCACTAATTCAAACCAAAATTTCCATACATAGGTAAAAAAAAAATACGGGGAAGACGATAGGCTATTTAAAAATATATAAATCAATTATTAAAACTCTATATTCAAATTATTCTACTTAGCTCACGAACAGCGCCCTCTATCAAAGATCAGATTAAATTATGCTGATGCAAACAAATAGATAATGCTAATAACAAACAATTATAAAAAAAATCTTATCTAAATATATATCACTCAGGTAGATATGCACACGGGTCAATCCCGGGGCGAAGCCCGGGTCACCCGTCTAGTATGATATATATGTATTTCTAGTTATCCGTGAATTCTGAACTTTGTAATATTTTCTAGCGATTTAATCATTTGAAATCAAGAAGAATCCACTATAGGTACGGATTTCGTGCTGTTTGGCTTTCGACAGCCTGATTTTGTAAATGTTCAGTAAGAGTGTCTATGAGACAAAGTAGTGAAATGCAAATCTACTAAAGTTTAAGGAACGCAATGAAACGAACAAGATGATCTATGTCATCACTATAAGAAATATGAGTAAACAAAACCGTATTTGGCTAACGAACATGTCTGGAATATTATTATATTACAGTAGAGCCTCACATGAAAGACCTTATCTTTAAAATATAGCTAAACCCGGTTTATGACTCTCTTGGCTTGACTTGAACTCCTGAAGCCACGTACAAAAGTCGCCAACTATTTTGGTTGGACTTCAGACTTAACATCCAATGGCGTCGATGGACATGCAGTGGTTCAGATGTCTCCAGGCTGATTTGTACTTGGGGATACCCGGTATCCTCTAGATGTGGTCTCATATAACAAATTTGTGGTTTGGGGGAGAGACTCCATATAACTTGGCCTGACATGACAGAGTGTTTTTGATAAGAGACTACCTCCAGGAGAGACCAATTTGGAAAATTTTCAAGTTATATCCCATAGGAGACTCTACTGTATAAAGACTGAAAAAAGAAGGCTGAATTTGTATCAAAGCAGCCACCAAGGTCTCCGCAACAAATGCTCACATAGATAGTAAAATGAGAATACCCATTAAAAAGTGATCTGTGTCATTACTGTTATGATATATCTTTGATTTACAAAAAAAAAAAAAAGAATTGACCACTGACAATGGAAATGTTTTGTTTAGCAGTCATGATATATCTTTTTTTTTTTCGCATATATAAATTTTCTGTCTGAATAACGTTGTTTTCAATAAACTGTTTTATAAAGTTAAGAATCGGCTTATATTAATAATTTTGGATTCGCCGCCAGGAGGCCAAACTGCAAGCAGCACGTGCGTTCGCTCCCGGTAAATATACCTTTAATAATCTAATTTAATATTTAATGAATCTAATTTTAAAGATATAATTAACTTAGTAATACTATACCCCAAATATAATCTTAGCACTTACTGTTAAATCTTACTATTTTTCTAAAATCAGACACCAAGGAAAAAAAAAGATGAAATTTACATACATAGTACTCGCATTGTTGTTTATCGTTTGCATTAAAGAGCCTAAATTTATCGTTGAAAAGTACGACGAATTCAAAAAAATATCTTATAATAACAAAATGTACCCATCCTGCCACCTTACGCTAACTCAAAAGTATTCTTCTGCCTACTTGATAAGAGTGATTGCCATTCTACTGATCATTGGTGGCGTGGAACTTAACCCCGGGCCCCCTACAAAAAAGCAAACAACTCTGTCGACTGTGCAAACTACTGAGACAAAGGAAGTTATTGAAGATGATCTCAAATCTATTGTTAAACAAATCCATACAGAGCTAAGGACTTTAGGAGCAAGACTAGAAATTAGATTACAAAACATTGAACAAAAGTTCGAGGAATGGGATCAAAGATTGACCGTTATCCAAACTTCACAGAAAACATGCTTGGAATTAGCCACAAAAAACGACTTAAAAATAAAATGTCTAGAGGATCATGGTGACATGTTGGACAGGAAAATAAGGGAAAATAACCTTATATTTTACGGTATAAAAGGGCCCGAAGCCGAAAACTCAGATGAAACTTTATGCAAATTAGTTACGGCGATAAATGAAAAGATGCAAATACAAGTCGAATCGGATATAATGCGTTGTAATCGGCTTTCAAAGAAAGCTAACGCGCCAATTTTGGTTGAAATTCCGAAACAAACCACAAGAATTGCACTACTCAGGAATTCCTACAAATTCAGAGATGATAAAATTTTTGTAAACAAAGATTACACTTTGAAGACCCGAGAACAACGCCGCTTACTGATTTCTAAGAAGAAAGAACTATCCGAAAAAGAAATACGCTCAAAATTAAGAGACAATAAGCCTCTTGCAAATGGACAAAAATACGAAGTCGTTGACGGTAGAGTGGTTGGTGAAAAGGGCTCTACATCATAGCAGTTGACGCAGCCCCGAATTGATGTTGACAACTCAGAAACTTTACAGATACTACAAAATAAAATACATACAAATAAAGATTCACAAAAAAGTTTTAAGACTATTAGCTTTAAAAAACCAAAAGTTACGGTAAACACAATAATATGTTGGAATATAAATTGACTTTTCAGGTTGCTCTCTGTTTTTCCACTTCTCGAGTACATTAAAAATTACGAGATCTTCGCTTTACTTGAAACATGGTGTATAGATCTCACAAATATAACAATAAAGGATTTCCAAATTTTTGAACATCCGGCAACTAAGACCACAGAAAGGGGAAGGGGATCAGGAAGAATAATTGTGGGTGTCAAAAAAGGGGGACATTACAGGTTGCACAGTACAGAAAAGGATAACACTTGGATATCGATTTTATTATCACAAAACATAGGAACCGACAAACCTACCACCTGCTTGATATTTGTATATCTCCCTCCAAACGAACTGTACCAGAATAACTTAGCTAGATTAACTAAATATATAGAAAAACAGATAACTGACGGGAAAGAACTAATTCTAATTGGGGATTTAAATATTAGAACTGGAGGGCTCGGGGGACTGAATAATCCAACAAATCTTCAACTCTCTTTAGTTTCCGAAAGAAAAGCAAGATATCTAATAATTTCACCACTGTCTGAAGGACTTCTCGAGTTTCTCGAGGACAATTCGCTGACAATTTTAAACGGACGATCAACAGGAGACAGAGAGGGATACTTTACATATGTTTCGGAGAGAGGCTCATCAACTATTGATTACTGCATAGTTTCACAAGGAATACTGGAAAAAAGACTTCAGGATAGAAACCCAGATGTACTCAGATCACCTTCCTCTAATCCTGAAGATAACAGTCCAAAACACTAATGAAAATAAATCTAAGGTAGAAGAATATGGTGTTACGAGATACAGATGGACAGCTGAGGGAATTAAGACATTTAAACAGGAATTAAAGGAATTGCAAGTAGTAAAAATATCAAATCTCGATAGCTCCGTAAATACTTTCACTCAAAGAATTACTGAGGCAATGTCAACATCGGGAATAATGTACTTAACTAAGGGTGCCCCCGGAGAATCTAAAGCATGGTTTGACAAAAACTGTTACGAGATGAAAAAGCTAACTAAAGAAAGTCTGAAGGAATACCGTAGACCCAACAGAAAGGAAGACGTTGAAAGCTATGCTCTCCATAGAAAGAAATATTTCGGTTTATTAGATGATAAAAGAAAGAAATATATTCAGGAAAAACAAGAAATATTGAGATATATAAAAGATTCAAAGTCCTTTTGGAAGACCATTGCGCTATTTAAAAGAGCAACAAAAATTCAAGGAGAAATTACTGTACAGGAATGGCACGAATTTTATTGCGAATTAATGAGTATTGAGGAAAAAGAGAAGATTTGTAATATAGAAGTGAGGATCTCGCCGAGCGATCCAATACTTGATCCAGAGATAACTTCTGAAGAGATAGGCAGGGCAATCAGAGATTTGAAAAATAACAAGGCAAGTGGATCTGATGACATCCCCAATGAAATAATAAAAGTACTCCCAGACTCATACATGGGTTTATTAGAACAATTTTACAATAGAGCTCTGATAATGGGACACTATCCTACAATATGGACTAAATCGATCATACATCCAATCTTTAAAAGCGGTGACAAAGACAACCCTTCAAATTATCGTGGTATAGCACTGATAAGTAATTTATCGAAACTTTTTACGACAATACTAAGATCAAGACTGAATGAATGGGTAGAAAGAAGAAACGTCATTCCAGAAAATCAGGCGGGTTTCCGAAGGGGCCGATCGTGTGTGGATCTGATATTCACATTGACCACTCTAATACAACTTTCACTGAGGAAAAAGAGAGGAAAATTATATGTATTTTTTGTGGATTTGAGAAAAGCATTTGATACAGTTCCTCACTCAAAAAGATTAATATATTGAAATAATATCTTGGTGAGAACTATATGACACTGAACGAGTCCAAATCGAAGGTTATGGTATTTCGCAATGGTGGTAAACCCTCAAGAGAAGATAGATGGTACTGGAATGGTAAACCTCTGATGGTAACAAGAAGATATAATTACTTGGGATACCCTCTGGTCAGTACAACTAAAACTACTCAAGCCGCAAACTTTTTCAAAGGAAAATCACTTGCGGCAATAAATGCTACAACCCCAATATTGGCAAAATCAAAAATTAATTCATTAAACTCTGCAATGAAACTGTTTGACTCTATTGTGATGGCTGTTTTGATGTATGCTGCTCCAATTTGGGCAACAGAGTATAAAGATTTATTAGACCATATACAAGATACATTTATTCGTAGGTTCTTGAATTTGCCTAGATATACTCCAGGATACATAATAAGACCAGAAACAGGCCGCGTCTCATTAATAATAACAGCTCTGAAATTGACCTTGAAATATTGGCTGAGGGTGCTGAGTATGGATACAAATACGACCACTACGACCCGGGTTCGATCCCCGCATTGGACACTTTTTTCTGTTTAAAAAAAAAAAAAATGCTCCAATGGCCCCCCGATTCTTGCAAAAGTCCAACCCCACCAGCGAGTGCAAGTAACCAAACGGGGCTCTGGCACATTTGTAAGTGCAAAGTCGAACTGCTTTCACATGTGTAGACATGTGGTGCGCTTACAGTAAAAAGCAGTCGCTAACTACCCACGATGATTATAATGGCCTGTACCACGTGTACTAGGGATAAGCAAAAAAAAAAAAAATGTTTAAATAGAATGAGGCAATTATCCTGTGCTACAGGTGCGCCCATCGGGTTTATAAAACAATTAAGCAATTTACTCAATAATAACGGATCCTCGTGGCTTACTTATTGTAATGATCCTGATTCACTAAGGAATGCTATCCCAGGAATATTAAGAACTGCGATAGAGCAAACAATACAAAACGACTTAACAAGAATAACCCAATCAAAGTTATATTCTCACTATAGAGATATATATACAACGTTTACCACCGAAGAATATTTCTTGAGTGAACTCCCTTTTCCTGTCATCAGATTAATCGCACAATTTAGAACCCTTTCACTTTTTTTTCAGAGAACACCATCTGATTTTATTGAGGCGTGAAGATCTGAAATGCACTTTCTGTGGATCAGGAATAACAACGGAGATGTTGCACTACTTATTTGACTGTGCTGCTCTGTCTGAGGAAACACGAAAACTAAATGATAAAACGGGGCAACTTTGTCCTTCATTTCCGGCACTAATTAATGAAATATCAAAGAATAGGTATATAGCGATAGCGATATTTGGAATCCACAAGACTATATCCCGGAAAAAGGCCACACAGTGTTCTCCCCATCCCTTGTGAACTGGCGAATCCTGTATAGCGCGAGAGGCCCTAAATAAAGGCTTTGTTGTTGTTGTTGTTATATTAATAATTTTAAAAGTAAAAAAAAAGACAAAATAAGATTTTGTTCCTAAACGAGAGTGTCTTGTAGGTGTGCAAGATTCAAGTCTTCTATTGGCAATTGCTATTCAGCGTTTCAAGACTATATAAACTTTGAAATGGAATAATAGCATATAACCTTTTCAGATTCAGTAAATATTCATATATTAATTCCTGGGGAGAAAATTTTGACTGTCACCTCCATGTGGTGCCTCTTGAATAGCCAACCAACGACAGTGCAGTTTAAAATATCTAATAATTATCTGTCATTTTTTTAGATTATATGTATAAGTGTTTTTTTTTTTTTCATTTAGGTCTACTGTATTCACTGCTTTGTAAATACGCAAATATCTTCATCACATCTAAATTGTCGTTGACAAAATTAGAGATGTAAAAGTCTCTAATTTATAAACTTTGATATATATTGTAAAAAGGACTTTGTAATTCATGTTCTAATGGCAAATAGTGTCCTTTGCGGAATATGGAGCGCGCTTTGATGTTGAATAAATACATTTTTAAAAATTATTCATGACGTTACTGCAAAGACGCAGTAACGGCATATCCATAAATCCATAATAGATATTATCAATGAAGTTATTAAGTAGATTTAGAGGAACAGGCTCCACCATAGCTCAGATATGGAAGTAAAGGGAAGACCAGGAAACATATGAAAGATTGAGGTCGCTACTAAGAGGACATTCTCCAAAATCAGGTAAGACTTGCTTTTATTATTAATATTCCGTAAAAGTAGTTCTCATAGAGATAACATGGAGGGGGGGGGGGATAAACATAGAAATCACTTCAAAAGTAGAAAAGAATGAGCCTCAAAACAAATTTCAAAGTTCCAAAAATAAAGAAATTGAAGCCATTCTGGAATGATCTAAAGAGCTGGCCTGTGGAGACGAGGAAGGTGAACATGAAACTCCACAGATAATCATGGACCACAGGGCTATGCTGACCATAGAAAAGATTCAGGAGAACGACCTAGACTAGGTGACAGGAGCCTTGACAGACAGGAATGAAGGTGGGTCAAGGTGAGTGGACCATTTTATAGAGGAGTCAGGGGGAGAGGCCATAGTAAGACTGATGGAGAGCTGCAGGCCTTCGACACCAGGGGATCATATCTGCGAGGGCCAGGAGCATAAAACTGACCACGAATCAAGATTGAAATTGTAAATATCTATGTTTTCTTGTGATTTCATTATTTTATTATTGTAAATAGGAATATGTAAATAGACCAAAACACTGTTTTCAGAAAACCTTTTAACACCTATACAGGAGGAACTAGGTCGTTCTTCTAGCTTCCAATAAAAGTGCGCATTGCAGACTTATCCTTCTCGATTAGAAGTTGCCGAGGTAAAGGCCAAGATCAAGGTCTCCAATTTGATAGAGTCCGTAGACGGGGTAATAACAAGGCAGACAGAAAGGCAAACAGGAGGGACAAAGTTATCTGCATGCGTGTCATAGCACACGCAACCAAACACTGAAGTTTGTGTTTCCGTGATGTAAGATAAACATAAGTGTGGCGTGTAAACTAATTGAAAACTAATAGCATCAACCTAGAGAAGAGTAAAATATGATAGTAAGTACTTAGATATTATCTTTGACCTTTAGATTATAATCATTTCTTGTTGTCGTCAGGAAATGCCAGTTTTTTCTTCTGAAAATAATGAATTATTATTTTGGCTATGTCATATCCATATATACTAAAATATACGTCCTATAATTTTTATATGGTGCCCATTTTATTCGACCGTCAATTGATTCTATTATAACACGTGACTTTGAATCGCCCCCATCAGCGTGAAGTATTCTTTAGCAGTACGCTCCAGGAACCTGGGTTACTTAAATAAATAAATATTCTTTAGCTCAGTAGTTGCATTAAGCAACGAAGTACTATATTACACAAAATCGTTGGTTCGATTCCTGTAATTTCTTTCAGTTTTTATTATTCTATTTTTACTTTTAAAATGAAATATATAATTAAGAACTGTGTGTGTATGTCGCAATCTGGTTGCGGAATTTCTTGTTGTTGGATTAGAATGGTGTAGATTGTTTGAAGCGCAGTCGTTTGAGTGGAAAGTGAAGCATACAGTGGGGAATAACCAGGACACGTGATGAGGTTTTGAAAATAAAAGGCAACTGGTCGGAGGAAAGAAAGGCTTTTGAGAAGATGGAGCGGATTTTGACTATTAACTATCTGATCACATGGCGGTGATTGACTTTAGGTGCTATCTCGATGGGAGCGAGTCGATGATTAACAATCCTCGGTTCTCGATTTAACACGAGGACCTTTCTCCTTTCCCATTGGTGGAAAGGTGTGACGTGGCGGTTTTCTATTGGCTGACCTTCTGAGGTGCTACCCTCTGGTTGGTCTACGCTACTTCTTTTGTCTTAAGACATGTCCTAACCTGACCAGGAAGTAATAGTTCGTTCAACTCAACTTTTATTATTTCCGCGATCATAAAATTGGCTGTAATTTTGCTAATGGTTGTGCTAACTCTTAAGCCTCTTTTCTAGGCCTTGTTTCTAGGCTTTCTGTCCTCCAGTTACCTTATTCTTTATTAAATCTTGAAACATACATTGCATACATATTGGGTCGGGGTTACATACAGCTATTTACAAATTATGACATGTATTCATGAATAATTGTTATTAGTCCCCTTTCTCTGTATTATCGGGATCTGACGCTTGATCTTCTTATTCTGCAATTGTAAGCTTTAGGGGCGTAGGAACTTTCACACCGACATATATTGCGACACGCTAATACTTTCCTATATTCGTTAATTTAAATTGAAGGCTTGCGATTAAAATTCCTCTGAAACGGCAAATATCCTGTCGAAACAAACGCTTAAACTAAGCGCCATTTATTGATCGTCTCTACAAACTAGCAGACTCGGGTCGGTGACAAAGCCACAACACCAGCTTTGGAGAATTCAGAGAGCTTACCTTCAGACAATAGTTTTGGGTCAATGGCTCTCGTCAGTCCAAGGCGAGTTGCAATATCAAAAGATCTCTCTTTCGCTCTCGAGTTGCGAGGATGCACGGGAGCGCGCTCCTGCCCCAATTCTAAAAGGCTTGAAATTTTTACAACCGCCCTTATAGAGAACTAGAAATTTTTTTTTTATGGGAGATATTCCCCTCTCCTGGCTCCAATGGCATTGACTGAAAGCCAATTGCCATCCTCACCTGCTGATGCCATCAGCACTCTTCCGGCGACGGCGGGCACAATCCAACCACAGCCTGGAACAGGCAAACCATCGAGTTGGACTGATCTCGTTGATGGAGTGAATCAACTCTTCATGAAGGAGGTAAACGACGGCTTCACCAAAGTGGAGCCCAGGAAGAAGAGGCCTGTTGACTCAGAGGTAACAGGCCGGGAAGCCAAGAGGGACTGCATCTAAGCAGCAGCTACCAAGCCAAGCCTCACCCAACGCCCTCCACGCCCTAGTACAAAGTACAGGAATGTACAACGACACGGCAGAAACAGGCGGCATTCAGAGCCAGGTCGGCGGTGGGGAAGGTAGACCAATGGGTCTTCCTTAAATTCTGCCCAGACTTCAGCCAGGCCTAGTACTTTCTGGCGCTGAAGGAGAAGCTAGTCAAGGTCTCCGTCGCCCAGCTAACGAAGATGGAGGGGCACATCCTGGTCGGTGTCTCCAGCGTACAGCTCGCCGACAAGCTGTTAGAGGAGGGTCTCAAAATCGATGTAGAAGGCCAAGAGAATTGTCCTCGGCAACGTGCTCTTCTTAACGGAGGACGCAGACCTCGTCACTGCACTGCGGCCATATGGAGAGGTAACGTCCATCATCCAGAAGATGATGCAGTTTGAGGATTCCTGCTGAGCTGATGCTCGTCGGGAATATTTTATTATTCCGCGAAACGGAGTAAAGCTCTCCCAGATCTCTGCCCGACTGGATGTCAATGCCAAGGGTGTGGTTACACACGTCTATGTGACCTACGGCATCAAGTATTCACTCTGCTATATACAAGAGCACAAACGTGCAAATTGTCCTTGCAAAACTGACCTGCATGTGATCATCTTTTGCTCCCTGTGGATGCTCCCGTTTTGCGCACGAATGCCTGTAGTTATACGTCAAATGCCTCTCTCACCTGTTGCAGCAGCACCACCACCAGCTGCTGCTATCGTCGCAGAACCCCCTCCCAGCGACACAGCTATGACAGATAAGACGGACGCCTCGTTTCCTTCTTCATCCGAGAATCTCAACGAATCCCAAGATCCTATGTCAACACAGGATCAGTAAACAATGGCTCAAAAGCAGATGGTCGTCCTTCTGGAGAACGAGAAGGCGTCTGCTACCATCTTCAGTGTCTAGCAGCTGTGTCTGGTAAGAAAATATCTCCTTCAGCCTTTCACGCATAATGGACAAGCTAATTGCGCAATCAAGCGTCGAGCATAGGTAGGCGATTGGCAACTTGGACAGCGCTTATGGATCTAACAGGAAAAACGAGTAGTACTGAGTAGCAATCCTGAACACCCGCGGTATCGCTGCTCTTCGCCAGAGAATCCAGCTCTGCTGTTTTCTCGAAGAGCATGAAATATATATCTGCTTCCTGCAGGAGACCAATATCCCTGGACCAGGTCGGACACCACTGCTACAGCACCATCGTTGTGCCCACAACGACCACCGTGGGATCAGGCCTCGCTAGCTTCTTCGCGCCTGGGATCGTTGTTCACCGGTAGCAGATATTATGGCCTGGCAAGGTGGCTTTCATCGAACACACCATCCGGGGCGTCTCCATGACGTGTGTTAACGCCCACGTCTCTCATGCTCTTGAAGAGGGCTGCCGCCAGCTCCAGATCATCGCAACTTTGGCTTGTGGAGAAGGTGCGTGGATCCTCAGTGACTTTAACATCTTCGAGGAGTCAGCGAAGAACCTTGTATCCGGTTCAGTAGAAGCCCTCGCGAATCTCCTGGACCAAGCCGACCTCGTCGACGTCGCTATCTTCTTCCATGCTGCACTGGAGCACATCATGGTTGCCCTACCAGGAGCAGGGTCGACGCGTGTCGTCTGTACAGAATACTACTTCAATCATGTTTCTGCGACCGCGTCAAGCAATACTAAACTATAGACTATGCCTACTCGGGCCACCGTGCCGTCCTGATCCAAGAAAGAGATCCAGCTCCAAGAAGCCTTCCCAGCATCTGCGAGCTGCTACGGTCAGACCTGTTTTTCGATAGAATGGAAGCGTTTATCGATTAAATGTCGGAAGACCTAGCAAATAGTTCAGACATCAAAACAAATCTGGTCGCGGATTTACGATCACTCGCCGAGTCCGGCGGTGGATATATCGAGAGAGCAAGCCAATTCCTGAGGCGGAGACTCGAGGACGACACCTGCTCCCAACTATCCGACGACTATCTTTCCCTGTCGGACCTCGGGCGTTCCCTCCGAGCCAGACGTCGCTCCTTCCACCTTCACCGACGACCAGGGCAAACCATCTCCGGGGACCAGCTTAGGCGTTTCCTTCTGGAGCGCTTAAGCAGTCGCTTCGCCTAGGCTTCAAACTCGGCAGAAGCAAACGACGACTTCCTAACTGAAGTCAATACTTAGATTTGGACGAGGGGATCAGCTCTTTCTCGTCTATATCTCATGCGACCAGATAGAGGCAGCCATCCACCGCTTGCCAAACGGCTGTGTCTCGGGATGGAACTGTTTACCCTGCGAGTTTGTCAAAGACTTTGAAGAATTCTTCGCCGAAGTTCTTTGGCAGGTCTTCGAGGCTTCTGAACTCCGCGGGGCCTCGCCTCCATCTTCAAGGCGCAGAAAAGTTATCCTGCTGCCGAAGTCGCACGGTGGTCGGGGTCTACTGGCATTCCGGCCAATCAGCCTAACAACGGCCGGCTACAGGGTCCTCTGCGGTGTGCTCATGGCCCGTCTGCGTCATCATCTGCCAAACCTGGTGCCCGACTGCCAGACCTACGCCGTTCCAGGAAGTATTTCTATGTTCTAAGTGGAAGCAGACGCCTCCATCTGGATCAGAGATGTCTACACAAAGGCTCTTCCGCTTTTCAACGGGGTGAGGCAGAGCTTCCCTCTCAGCACCGCACTCTTTAGCATCGGTGTTGGACCTCTGCTATCTCGCCTCTAGAGGATCTTGGGCCGCGTTAGCCTGGTCGCCTATGCGGATGACATCGTACTATTCATCAGGGACGACGCTCAGTTTGAGCTCGTGCCCCTGACCTTCGAAGAGTTCCGCATGGCCTCCGGGGTGGCTCTCAATTTCAGCAAGAGCTGCGGGCTCTGGTGCGGTTCCTGGAAGTACCGGACGTACTCTCCTCTGGGAATCTCCTGGACGTCCGAGTCTATGACTGTCCTGGGCTGCACAATCTGAACCCTTTCAGCGGTTTTGCCTGTTTAATCTATGGCAGATTAAACTGGCGAAACCGCTGGGAGGGTTCACCACTGATGAGCCAAGATCTCCCAATAATTTTTCCATTGCAGTAAGGGTAATAGAAATTGTTTAATTTTTGAAAATAATCTTACGCGTCTATAATAGTTCCGAATTTTCATATAAATATATACATATATATCAGCGATAAATGAAAAAGGAAGAAAGTTGAGTTAGAAAAAAGTTTTTGATAGAATAAAAGTTGGATAACTTTGAGTTTAACTGTGGGTTGGTGTCATAGCGATTACTGTCACTTAAAGAAAGAGGATACCTTTTGATAAAGTTTATGGTAGCCTTCCCGGTTCCTGAACAAACCACGAGAGTTTTCAACGATAGTGGTAATCTTACACGGCCAGGAAGGAAGAAGATAAGGTTTCTTTCAGATACAACCATTGTAATGGAAATATGAAAAAAAACACATCATGTTTGATCCATTTTATTGAAATTTTGAACTAACACATCATGTTTAAGCCAATAAGCCGATCGTTTATTTTGATTGGAAAGAATTTTAAATTGTAAAAATGGTATCCACAGTTTAACTTAACAGATATCTCTTACCCTAAAAGACAAGCCAACAACAAACAAATACATCCATCAATATTGAGTAGATCATGAGCGTTATTGGAACGCCAATTATTCAAGTATTTTTGCGCCCCATTTTTAGAGGAAAAATATTAAGAGAGATTAACCCGTTGATAGTTGTTATGTTATGTAATATGTTGTAGCAATTCGTCCTCTCTATGTGTTCAAAAACACGAATTTCATATAATTATGTATTTTAGGTGAATCAGTCCTAAGAATAGTATACAGCCTCCTCAACCAGATTCCTCCAACGTGATCGATCCATAGTAATCAACTGGTGGTTAGACATCTTGGTTTCTCCCTTCAGTTCATCCATAAGGATGGTACGAGGGCGTCTTCATCAAGTGCCTTCCCTACGTCCTCTAATCAAACCACGCATGAACTATATACAGATTTTTATATAAAAAATAGACACTTCGGCCAGTTGGAGTTTTTTATTTTCTCAACGTTTCGACAAAATCTTTTGTCTTCGTCAGGAGAAGTAAATAAAAATAAACATTTGGCAAGGCATTAAAAATTGTTCTGAGATTTGCAAGGGCGTTCTCACGTGATTCTTCGAATTTAGTACAACATCTAAAGCGCGAGTCAAAAACAAATATTAAACTCGTCAAAGACTATGATCTTGGAAATAAAAATATATAATAATAAAATTATAATAAATTAAGTAAAAATAAATAAATAAAGTAATATAATAATATCAGGCATACTTTAGCCACGTTTTAAAAGTTAAAAGAGAAAACGAAAAATAGCCTATGTTATCCTTCATTAATACATATATACAGATTGTAGGGGGAAATTGCTTAGTCACCATTAATTTAAATAAATAAATAAATTGGTCTACAAGTCAATGAATTTGAAGTCTTTTTGAAACATTTATTGAAGGCTTTATCGTATAAAATATAGGGGTTCTGGAAATGTTGACTATACAGACTTTTGGGACACCACAAGTAGATATATAGCGATAGAAAAATAATATCAACTATATACCGTACATATCTTTAAATATATCATTTGATCGAGAGCCACTTATGCTAGCGAAATATGGTATTCATATATTTTTATACGTGCTTTGCACAAACTTCCTTTACTGGCAACATAATATCTCAGTGGTACATGGAACCATATCATACGAATGCATGCTCACACCTTCTTTAGCATACACACCTTTCATAAAAGACTATCTATATATATATAAATGAATGTATGTGTGTCTGTTTGTTTGTCCTTTATGCCTGACCAAACCACTCATTGGATCGCCATGAAACTTTGGGAAGTTATTTAGTATAGTACTGGGAAGGTTTCTAGCAAATAAAATTTTTGAAATAACTTTTCGTCTAGAAATAATCAAGATAAATATTCTAATTTATCTGTTATAATTCAACAATCTGCTCTAAATATTATCATGATGATACGATGATTTTGTAATGTAGAAAATTAGGAAAGACAAAATTCAGGATGACACGGCAATTTATTTGAGACAAGAATAATGATACAATTCAAAGGCAAGATACTATTCCTTTAACTTCCAATTACCGAGGGAACCAATTAATATTGATTTTATTCAACTTATCGAGTATTTTTCAAGGGACCGGGAAAAAAATGTTCACTTTATCGAGAGATTCGTTAGACAAACTTTTACTCGGGTAAAACCCGGGCAAAGCCGGGTACGTCCGCTAGTTTCAAATATAAATCAATGTGAAAAAAAAAATAATCTAAAAATAAAAATAAAAAAACAGCTGACATTTTAAATATTTTTATTATTTTTTTCACATGAAAAGCGTATTTACGCAAACTTGACCTTAAATACCCAATTCTTGATTTCTCAGGAAGCCTCCTGGACCAATTTTGGTCGTAGAGGTACAGTCTGCACCACGCTGACGAGGGCCAACAGCCCGAAACGCGTTCGTGGTTGACTTTTCTTGATTTATCAAAAAATAGAGTTGGCTAACTATCACGAAACAATTTGAATAAACGTTTAGTTTATTTTTGTTCCACTAGATGGCGCTCTGCCATATAGAAATGTTGATGTGAACGCGGTCAGGGTATATTATATTTTAATATAAATTAATATAAGATATAAACTGAAAAACGAAATTTACCATGAGAAATATTTAAAACAATAATTGGCAAAGAAAAATCTATTATTATGAATCATTTGAATTAATCCATTTATAACACTAACCTTACAATTCGGACTATTTTCATAAACGGCATTTCTATACAGAGTTCCAAATTTTATAGGCGCTCATTTTGTCACATCACAAGGAAAATCCTAGCGCTACTTACATAAAAGGGTTCTATTGGAAACTGCAAATTGTTCCTACGGAGAAACAAAAAAAAAAATGCTCTCCACCTTTGCAGAAGTGAGACATCGATTTTTCCCAGGTATAAATGATTATCTCTCTTACATATAAGCCACTTTGTTTATATAAATTTTATGAACTCTGTCGATTAATACATGTAAATTCGTATATACGAGAAAACAATAATCCTGAGTATATAATATATAGTATGAGTATATAATAATAATCCTGAGTATATAATATACTAGCCCAATGACCCGGGCAACGCCCGTGTTTTACCCGACTGTAGATGTTACAACGGTGATCCTTAGGTCGCTGGTTCAAATCCGGCTCGAGGGAGCCGGCGAGCACGTGACCTCCATGTGCGCGCGCATCCGTGACAGAGGCCGATGAGGAAAGACGGTCGTGACTATATATAAGGATAGTATGAGTATATAATAATAATCCTGAGTTCCAAATTTCTTCTTGTTTTGTTTGTTTTCTCTGTAATAGGCACAAATACTTCAATATCGCGCCTTGTTGATTAAAGTATAAATAAATAGTATACCGTACATAGGACTCAGTAAATAATTTTTGATAACAAGAATAGATGTTTTTATATAATTTGATCTATAAACCCGTATTAAGAGGTAACATATCTCCCGTCAAAATAGGCGAGAAAAACCTTAGTCATCTATATTCCTTATCTAAAGCTATACTTGGAAATACGGAATGAAAGTAAACCACTAATTGTAATGTTTTTCTTTTTTAAATATTCGGCACGTTTTCGAGCGGTAGTTCTTCTCCAAGCCTTTACGTCATCTATTGACCATCTCTGGAAGTCTCGGGTAAGTGACAAAGCCATCAGCTTTGGAAAATTGAGAATACCTATCTGAACACCATGGTTGCATGGTAATCGAAGTCTAAGGCTGCTTTAATTATATGATAGCCACAAGGTATTTGTGGACTTTTCCGATATGGCCAAAGTAGCCAGAGTGTCTAAGACAATTATATGACAGAAATATAGATAAAAATATAGGCTAATATATTTTAATGGTTATATATTACTAGCCGAATGACCCGGGCAACGCCCGGGTTTTACCTGATTAAATGCTTTTATTCAAATACTATTCGTTACAATTATAAATTGGCGCCGTGGATGTCATTCTTGTGAAACGTCCCGCTCCAAACTTTGTGTCTGAGAAGCGATATTTTTATAAAGAGATGATCTGGCTTTGTGTCTTCTGCTTGAATGAATGTTTTTCTGTTAGAATTTTGTTCCTGCATACTAAAAATAAACTGGCTTCATCCGTGGTCTCTGCTTTTTGGAATTTTTCCGGATATAATTTTGTACCTGATAATCAAATATGATACAGCAATATTGTCATCATCATTTTCTGAATAAAAAACAACTATTTTTTCCCTGAACCTGTCAATTTATTATTCTCTATGTTCTGTTAAAACACGTTTTACATGTCCATTAGGTCAGCTGTATTACCTCCCATCTTCACCGCTAGAGGCGCTGCTTGCGAGCGAAAGGGCAAATTTGCAACGCAATTTGCAAATAACTTGTATACATACTTGTATACTTATGTACATAGACAGGAAAAGCACATATATTTTAATAATATAAATGAGTTTTAAAAATTGTAAAAAAAAAATGCTTCGGCCGGGAATCGAACCCGGGGCGCCCGCGTGGCAGGCGAGCATTCTACGGTGACAGAATTGTTGATTGATGACTCTGATACTTGTATATTTTAATAATTTAAAGATCATCTACGAAAATATTTTCATCGATACACTACAATACTCAGAGAAAATTGTATTATAATATATAGAGGATAGTGTATATCATTTTTATTTCCCAAGCTTTCGGAAGATTCCCTTTACTAAGCAAAATAATCAATTTGTATATCACATAAAAGATTTCAAGTCATCATATTGTAGAAAAGTATTTATTATTTTATTAACAAAGTATCATTTTTGATGTTTATATTTTGCTACACTGTAAACCTACCTCATTGCTCTTTTTTTTATCATTCATAGTTTGTTCTTGCCTCAAATAAAATGCTGTGTAATACTGAAGTTTGTCTTTTCAAATTTTCCACTTGGCAATATTGTTTTTTCACTTGGCTTCATAAAGGGAATCATTCGAAAGTTCGCAAGAGATATATATTAAAAGAATTATCGCGCCGAAATTGTTGTACCATGGTGTCGATGCGTATATATTTTTTTTCACAATGATATCTAATCTTAAATTTTCCATATATTTTTAAAATATTAATTTAAATTATATTTATTTATTTGTCAATGTCGACGTCCAGGGTTGCTGGCGAATTGAGCTAATCTCGTAACAGAAAACATTATGTCTGGCCTAGTACGATTCGCAAGATAAAGGAGCGACCCGATTCGTTCCCTATATGGAATAGCTTTCATCCTCTCTTTCTCTTCTTCATCTGTGGGGCAATCTCTTTTTGAGATTGGAAAACTAATGTCTAGCGGTGTGGATACCGGTCGACATCCAATCATGTTGAATCTTCGTAAGATTGATTTAACAAACGTACTTGAGATAGTACTACAGTCTCCTCATCTGGATAGTCAATCTGAACCCCCAAGAAATTCCTGATCGCTCCCAAATTTTTAACTCTGAACCTTTCATTAATTTTCTGTTCTATATTCCGCAAAATCTCTTTACTCTCACCAAATAAGGCCAAGTCATCTATATAAACTGCAATAATTACCTTATCTAGATAAGTATGAATACAATTACTGGATTCTAGTCGTGTAAATCCCATCTCTTGTAAAGCATGATGGAGTGTTAAATTCCAATTCCGTCCTGATTGTCGTAAGCCGTAAATAGGTCGAAGCAGTTTGTAAACCTCGTTATCTTTCCTCTCGACTCCTTCTGGCAAAAGCATGTATATCTCTTCTTCTAAGTCGCCATATAGCTAAGTGTTATCTACGTCGAGATGTCTATTGTACCATTTCATGTTCAAACTTAACGTTATCAAAACTCTGATTACAGCTAAGTTAATAACAGGTGCATAAGTTTCCTGAAAATCGATTCCTTGTTTCTGTGAGAAACCTCTAGCTACTGAACGTGCTTTGAAACGCTCTACATTTCCGCTCTCATTTGTCTTCACCTTATACACCCATATGCTGCTAATCGGTTTCTTTCCCGGCGGTAATGTTGATAACTCCCAAGTGCCTCGTTCCTGAAGCACTCTAAGCTCATCGTCCATTGCTTTTCTACAATACACAGCTTCGGGAGATTGGACTGCCTCTTCAAAACTTTGCGGCTCGGTAACATCTAAAAGATTTAACTCTACTCTTGGTTTACCTTTCCTCCCATATGGATTTCTAACAACGCTTTTGGAGCTGGAGGGTTGTGGCAGAGCGTCCTCTACCCCCACTGAATCCGAATTACTCGGTAATTCATTCTCTAGGTCGTTATCATCATTAGTCTCAGGTTCTAGCCAAACGTGGTTGTACCTTTCCGGTTCTGTCTCTTCGACTATTTTGGTCCACTTTAGTCCAATTTTAGACTCATCGAATCTAACATGTTTTGTTTCAATCACCTTTTGTGATTCTGAGGACCAGAGACGATATCCACGTGTTTGAGTGGAGTATCCTACCAGAATACATCTACATGCCCGATGGTCTAATTTTCGCCTTCTTTCTCTTGGTATATGGCTATATGCAGAACATACAAATGCTTTTAGGTGTCTCACACTAAGATTTCTTTCCAACCAAAGTCCATCAGGTACTTTGTCTTTTAGAGCACTATTATATCATTTGTTTTTAATGTAAGCAGCTGTGTTTACCGCCTCTGCCCAAAATCTTTGGGGGAGATTAGCGCTATGTAAACAAGCGCGGGCCATGTCAAAAAGTGTTCGATTTACGCGTTTTGCCACACCGTTCATTTGCGGAAAATACACGTTCGTGCGTTCATGCAAAAGATAGAAAGTATCTATTGCCTCCGGTTGATTTTTCCGGCATTGGACCGCATATATCTGTGTGGATAAGCTCCAAGGTCCGTTTTGATCTAATATTGCCTAGGTTTTTATGTGACGCTTTAGTGGATTTGGCGATACAACAATCGTCGCATAGGCCTTTGTCTCTAGAGGAAATTTCTAAACCTATTACCAGCTCCTCCCGCGCCATCTTTTCAATGGCGTTACTGTCAATATGGCATAACCATTGATGCCACATTCTCAAGGAATTATTCTGAAAATGGTCCCTTTCAATATTAAATGCTGTTTTCCTAGAGCTTAAGGTCTTACCTTTCACAATGTAGAGGCCATTTAAATTTGTCGCTTCCGCTATAATCCTGTTTTCTGGGTTGAAAACGCGAGCTACCATATTACGGAAGGTCACACGGTTGCCGTTTTCTTCTATCTTGGAGACTGACAGCAGATTCCTTCGCACATTTGGGACGTATAGCACATTGTTTAGCTTGATTTCGATGCTTTCATTATGGATAGACGTCTGGAGAAATATGTGTCCATATCCTTTGGCCTCAGTTGTCCCACTAGCAGTCATGATAGGATCAGATGACACCTCCCGAAGGTCAACGAACCAGTCTTTTTTTCTGCACACATGGTTTGTTGCTCCGCTGTCCAGTAGCCACGAATCCTCGTCGCTCGTTAGGTTGAGTGCAGCCAGGAATTTATCTGATCTGTTTACCTTCCTCTTATAATGCTGATTATCGCGGTTCCCAGTAGTTGTTTGCTTCATTCCTCGGCATTTGGCGGCGATGTGGCCGATCTTCCCGCATCGGTGGCATTTTCTTCCACTGTTGGTGCTTCTGTTATTTTGATATTTGTTCGCTTGTAGCACCTCCTTGGATGAATCCTATTTTCTGGTTGTTCTCCTCTCGTGTTCCGTTAGCAGGACCTGCTTTACCTAGGATGACGTGAACTCATCATCCGTCATGTTTCCAAAGTTCATTATAATCCCATCATAGGAGTCTGGTAGTCCAGCTAGCATAGAGTATGCCAGATCTTCATCCTTTACTTCACATCCCGCTTCTCTGAGATGATCACTGCAGGTCTTCAATCTTGTTAGATAATTTACCATATTTTCTTCTTCGATGAACTTGATGTTCACGAATTGTTTCTTGAGTAAAAGAATTCGCGCCCTTGATTTCGGTTCAAATATTTGTTCCAGGGTCGTCCAGGCTTCTCTTGCAGTCTTACAGTCGATAATGTGTATTTGTTGCTCTGTAGAAATTGATAGAGCAATCGTTGCCAGTGCCTTTTCTTGTTCAATTTTTGTCTTCTCATATTTTATTTGATCCTCATCAGCGTCGATCGTTTCTTCGTTAATTACACATTTCCATAATTCTCTTTCGATCAGAAGCATCTTCATGTTAAACTTCCATGATCGATAATTGCTGCCGGTGAGCTTCTCGATGTTCAGGGCAAGCGCTTGGGAAGACGACACCATCTTGGTTTCACTTACTTTTCGTTCTTTTTATGCAGCTAACCACGCTCTGCTACCATGTTGTGGGTCGGTGTTACAAAAAGAACAGGCAAATAAGTGATTTTATAAATATATGATTATTATTAGATTCATAGATACATATGTTGACAAAAGAATAACAACCGCACACAGCAGTAGAACAAAAGCAGTCTTGAGGTATATACAAGGAAGAAGACTGACGGTTGAGGTGGGCCGTTCCCTTTGGTCAGTTATCTCCATGCAGCGCCTCCAAGCGGCGCCCGCGTCCACGCTTCTCTCATCACTGTCGAACCTGCCCGACCACTGCGACCTGTAGCCACAAAGCTTCTCTACCCTATGGCGGGAAACGTGATACACTATTTTTTGAAATTTATTTCATACGTGATAATATATAATATTTCAATAGCATACTGAAATATATTTTTGTCTTTCAATCTGAGGAAAATATGATATGATAAGATACAATTTAAATTATAGATTAGTACCATAAATTAACAAGACCACATCCAATTGTTTGTGACATTTTGGCAAAAACCCGGTTCCCATCATCATACAAAGCTTATAATTCTTAAAATAGTATTTTAGGGTTCTAAGATATTTATTTATTAATTTTTCTTATCACATTTATCTTCTTTATAGAGAATTGTTACAGCACCAACTATTTAAAAGAATGCTCCTTTCGCATAAATCGTAGCGCGGTTGTATCACTTGTTACTACGTGCACTTCGTATTACGGAAGCATGGGTTCGAAACTAGGTGCTTTTTTTTGTCATTTGGCGACTCTCGTGCGCTCCAGGAGTTCGGGTTACGCACACACCACATAAACCCGTCACGTGTAGAGTTCGTACAAAGTGAAGGGTACACGCGGGATAAATATAAATTGTTGATAAATCCATCAAGATTAAGTAATTTTGTATGATATTGGTAACAATTCGATTATGGTAACACACAATTTATTAATTTGGATTTGGTCTTATGGGATTCTCCGCCAGGTGGCTAACCAGAACGGACGCAGTAAACTTCGTCTCCCGATGAGTATTGCTTCTAACTATTATTCTATTCCTATATATAGTTTTCTTTACATTATCTCACTTTGAATATTTGCTATATATATATACGAGGTGTGTTCAAAAAGTATCGCGACTTTTGTGTTTTTCAAAAATTATTTATTTATTCATGAATACCTATTTTGTCCCCTTCAAAGTAATCCCCATGAGATATTACACACTTGTGCCAACGGTTTTTCCGATCTTCGAAGAACTTCAAAAATCATTTTTAAAAATCTTTTTCAGCTCCTCCTTCGATGCCGTCTTTATCTCGTAAAGCGTAGCGTAACGTCGTCCTTTCATGGGCCTCTTCAGTTTAGGGAACAAGAAAAAGTCACAGGGGGCCAGATCTGGGGAATACGGTGGCTGCGCGGCATCATTAGTGTGTAGTTTTTGGCCAAAAGGTCGCGCACAAGCAACGATGTGTGAGCAGGGGCGTTATCGTGGTGCAAAAGCCAATTTTTGTTCTTCCACAAATCCGGGCGTTTCTGGCGGATTGCTTCGCGCAAATTGCGCATAACTTGCAGGTAATATTCCTTATTGACCGTTCTACCCTGTGGCAAGAACTCATGATGCACCACGCCCCTGCAATCGAAGAAAACTGTCAGCAAAACTTTCACATTCGATCGAACTTGGCGCGCTTTTTTCGGTCTTGGTTCGTGCGGCAGCTTCCATTGAGATGATTGAGCTTTGGTTTCCACGTCATAACCATAAACCCACGCTTCGTCACCAGTTATGACCCTCTGGAGCAAATTTGGGTCGTTGCGGACAGAGTCCAACATCTCATTAGCAATGTTCATGCGATGGTGTTTTTGGTCGCAATTGAGCAATTTTGGTACGAATTTCGCGGCGACCCGTCTCATGCCCAAATCATTGATAAAAATCGAATAAAACAAGCCAATCGATATGTTTAGGTCCTCAGCAACTTCTCTAACGGTGATTCGACGATTGGCCAATATCATTTTCTCCACTTCATTAATTTTTTCGTCTGTTGGTGAAGTGCTCGGGCGTCAGGCACGCTCATCGTCGTTCACATCTTCTCGGCCTTCTGAGAACATTTTGTACCACCGATAAACGTTGCTTCGGTCCAAGGTAGCTTCTCCATATGCCACAGTCAACATTCGGAATGCATCCGCGCACTTAATTTCGTTTTTCACACAAAATTTGAAACTGGTTCTTTGATCCATTTTTTTTAATAGGTAAAAATCGAAGACGATCCAAAACACCTGCAAGCAAAGCAGCTGTCAACAATTAAGTGAACATTCAAAATGGCCGAGCTTGTCGGCATAAGTGAGAGACATGAGTACCAACATAAAGCCACAAAAAGATCGAAATTTGAATATACGTAACCCGCGAAAATTCAAAAGTCGCGATACCTTTTGAACACACCTCGTATATATAAGTAAACTATATAATTCCTTATTTTATTAAGAGGAAATGAAGTTGATAATAATTCTGCTTTTGTTTGATTGGATTGTAATTGAAGAAGAAACTCACTATAGGTCAACCTATGCAAATTTCAACAATGAAATTGTTTTGTGTTATGCAAATAAGTCTGAAATGAAAGTACCCTCCTATACTAAGAAAGCTAATCTGAAATGTATAGTACTATTTGAACAAAACGAAACAAACGAATTGAACAAAACCCAGGGCCTAAATCTACAAGACAGACAACGTTGGATGTAGGCAAAGAAAGAGATTTACACGAGTTAATGGTGGCGATTTCAAATAGAATTGATGATTGGGGAGCAAAGCTGGATTCAAGGTTTTCAGGGTTAGAAACAGGTTTTAAAAAATTAACCAGCGCCTACTACAACTGCAGACTTCCCTAGAAACTATAACGAAGTCTGTATCGGCAAACTCGGGAAAGATCTGTGAAATCGAGAAAAGGATGGATCTCAACGAGATGAAACAGAGGGAAAGAAACTTGATTTTTTATGGAATATAAGGAAAAGAAAATGAAAGCCCCGACGAATCTCGCTCGCTGATACGAAAACTAATTACAGATAAGATGCAAATATCAGAGGAAATTGAAATCCAACAATGCAGAAGATTGTCCAGGAAAGTCAATGCACCATTCATTCAAGCTCAGAGATAACCGAATTTTTCTAAACAAAGATTACCCTTTAAACATTAGAAACCAGAAAAAACTACTAATTAGAAAAAGGAAATAACTGGATAGAGGAATAAGAGCTAAACTGAGAGACAACACCTTCATAGTTGGAAATACAAGTTTGTTTCAAATGACCAAGTTATGGACCAGGGTGGTAATGTTATATAGCAATATATAGTTAGTAAACATTCTATGCTACGCCTAAATTCGTCTTCATATGTAAATAATTCCAATCAAAACATAGGCGCGTTTCAAAATAGACATTCGGTTTTTCTAACAAAAACAAAAAACCTGAGGTCAGTAATAAACTACCTAAAATATTATTTAGGAATATAAATGTCTATTTCAGGATAAGTTCTCTTTTTTCGCTTGTTGATTATGTAAGGCAATTTGACATTTTTGCCTTGGTGGAAACTTGGTGTTCTGAATATCTGAACCTCATACTAGATGATGACCAAATTTATGGATCACTAGCTTCAAGGCTGGTAAATCAAGGCAGATACTCAGGAGGTATTATTGTGGGTGTTAAGTTTCAGCGATTAATTGATAAGGTTGACATCGAACCACACTGGATTTCATTTAACTGGCCAAATGTTGGTTCAGAACTAAACAATAGGGAAAGAATCTGCTTTTTTTCACATATCTTCCCCCAAATTAAAATTATCTAAGTAGAAACAACCTGCTCATTCACGTTGAGGACAAAATAACAGACGGGTATAGAATTATGATATCAGGTGATCTGAATACACGTATAGGAGGGTCACTCGACAAAATCTAACAAATGGTTCTGAGGAGAACAACCTATAACGGTCACATCAAAATACCTCTATCTTGGGTATCTCCTCACAACATCAAACTAATTTGGCCAAGCTGCCTTACATTTCAAGAGCAAGGCGCTTGCAGCCACTGGCACAGCATGGAAAATTTTAGGGAAAAAAAAGCAAAAATGAATACATTTGGATCAAAGATTAAACTATTAGATTCAATTGTTCTATCACTTTATAAATCTATAATAAGACCAACGTTAACTTACGGAACCGAAATATGGTTTGAATTTATTAGCAAAAAATATATGTACAAAATGAACTCAATGCAATATCAAATTCTGCTATGGTGTACCCAAACATATAAAACAACCAGTTATAAATGTGTTCACACCTTAGCCAATATTCCTTTGATCACTGATTATATGGAATCTAGAATCATAGGTTATGAGTTGAATAATTTATCAACAGAACATAAACAATTTTATGATTTGTATATTCCAGGTATACTCAAAGATTTCATTATATCAAAGATTAATTTACTGAAAAAGAATACTAATCAAACATTTCAAAGTTTCTTTCCTTATGAAATTCCGAAATATTTTCGACCAAACTATTATAATTCACAATTCATCACAGATCATGGAAATTTCAGGTTTTTCTTAAGAAAATTCAGGCTGTGCAAGATTCGACATGTTTCTGTGGATTGGGGGAACAAACTTCAATACATCTCTTGCTAGAGTGCCCTGTCTTTCAAGATTACAGAGTCAACAACGATTTAATAGCTTTAGGCCCTAGTGATTTAATTTCAAGTAAGGACACATATATAAAATTTAATTTCCTTTGTAAATATATTTTGGATTTCATTAAGAAAAATGGTCTTTGATGTAACGATCTCAAGGAAATATTGGACATACTATATGGCTGTAAACAATATATAGGTGTATGCGTGTATATGTGTGTATATATGTATATATTTTAAATTTAATGATGTATAACTGTAAATAAAATTCAAAAAATATATCTATATGTAAATAATATTTATAAATCTTTCTAAGTTCTTTCTGTGTATCTTTCCATGTTGAATATTTTCTTTGTTATATTTGTATGTACATTTAGCGCAAGTGTCCCTAGGGGGACTTAGCGTTTTGAATTGAAATAAATAAAAATAAATCACCATTGTTGTATGCCGCTCCGAACTGGAAAACTGACCAAAATAAGACGATAGAACAAATCCAAGATAATTTTACCGACGACTGCTGAATCAGCCAAAAAATACACCAGGCTCTATACTGCGCATGGAAACTGAACGCTTCACACTTGGTGTCACTGCAATCAAATTAACGTTGAAGTTCTGGCTTAGATTGCTAAAAATGAAAAAAATAAAGACTACGAACAATCTGCTTAGACCAACTACGCAATATATCTTATAACTTAGGAGCCTTTATTGGCTTTCAAAAAAGCTTAGTACAGATATTAAATCCCACGGGATTTACCTGGCTAAAGTACTGCTCAGATCCTACTGTTCTACAAAATGAAATTACCAATATCATTGAGATTACAATTGAATAATCTATTCAATCAGATCAAGTACGAATTGTCAATTCAACGATGTATCCCATTATAAATACCTACACAAATTAGTAGCCACGGAAAATTACCTACTTACAGATATGCTACTGTCAACTAAGCGCCTAATAGCTGAACGAAGAATACTGTTTTTTTTTTAAATCTAGAAAGCCATGTGAAAAACCTGAAAGCAGAAGAACTAAATTGCCTACTATGCACGAATGAAATCAAGGCAGAGAGAAATAGAACACCATATATTTGAACTAAATCTCTTAACACAGAGAGAGAAACTCTAGTTTCTGAGATAGGCCGCCTGAACTTCATCGTACACTCTCTTCTATCAAATCTGATAAACAAACAAAAAAAGAGTTATGAAAAAGGCGGATCTGATAAATTAATCTTTCCAATATAATAATGATAATTAATCTTTAAAACCTTTTTATCTTCTTTTGCTAGACCATGCTTTATACTGCATTTCATGCAATATTGTACATGTAAAACCCCACTCATCCTAATCATTATTGTCTACACTCTGGAGAATCTGTGTAAGACCAATGGGGTCTTAATAAAGGCTTTGTGTGTGTGTGTGTGGATTTGGTCTTATTACAGTGTGTTAGTAATCACGATACTATTATGTAATGATAATTAAATAATAAATTTTAAGGCAAGATTTCAATTCTCATATTGTATGCCATTTCTTCTGCAAACGGAATTGTTCTAAATTCCTGCTACCTTAAAACAAACACAATCAAACCTTTCTTTGTATATTTGAGGTTTATTTATAAACTATAGTTGAATACTGAAACACCAATAACACGTCATTTTATTACACTTTAAAATTATAAAGTACCTTTTGGAACATCTTTATGTTATTAATGTGATAATTTAGCTAATATATATTAAATATTTGTTCAGATAAAAAACACACAGAGAAAGTGAGTGTTATCTTTATTAATTAGGTGACAAAATTCAAGAGAGAAATAGTGTGTTATATTTTTTAATTATGTGAAAACAATTGAGAGAAAAATATGTGTTATCTTTATTAAATAGGTGACAACAATTGAGAGAAAAAGTATGTGTTATCTTTATTAATTAGGTGACAACAATTGAGAGAAAAAGTATGTGTTTTCTTTATTCAATAGGTGACAATAATTGAGAGAGAAAGTATGTGTTATCTTTATTGATTAGGTGACAACAATTGAGAGAGAAAGTGTGTGTTATTTTTATTAATTAGGTGACAACAATTGAGAGAAAAAGTATGTGTAATTTTTTTAATAGGTGACAATAATTGATAGAGAAAGTGTGTTATCTTTATTGATTAGGTGACAACAATTGAGGGAGAAAATGTGAAGTAAGTGAAACAACGACCAACAATGGTGCAACCAAGGATACCATTACCCGGAGTTCCCCGGCGCGAGGTGACCTTGGCCATTTAACAATGCAAACTGTTTAAGCATCATGTAATTGCGCGCCATCTATATTTGAAAGGAAAAACTATAGTATAAACGATACTATAATATATGCTTTAATGTTTATGTTCATAGAGCATTAGTCGGTCGAACATGCGACCCAGCACATCTAATCTAAAAATGTGTTGATGTAATAAAATCAAATTATTCCTACGCCACCCCCCTCCCCTCTGTTAAAATTCTCCATTACATAAAAAAGGGGATCAAGTATCGGGTATCTCTCTCTATATATAAGTCAATGTATATATATATATATGTAGTATATTTTGACATAGATAGTTCACAACCTTCTTCTAATATTTATTATAACCCCACATCTATATAAAAATATGTATCAAACTTGTAACAATAGAAGTGACAAATAAAACAAAAGGAGTAGAGGTAGTCCAGACGACGCCATGGACCAGACGAACAGGTGTTTATGATAATGAGTTCAATCCCCCCGTCAGCAGGTGGCCGAACAGGTGGCCAGACATAATAAACAACCCGGCGCCTGACAGGTGGCGTGATTTTACAGGAACCAATCAGGACTCTCCGCCATATGCGGGCAGCCAATATAAAAGAGCCCAGAAATGGGACAAAGTAGTTGTTGTTTAGTTGTTTTCAGAGCGACTCCGTTATACGGTCGGGTCTCTCATCCCTATCCGCGATGTAGGCATCCGCGGCGTCCGTGGTTCGACTTACCTTCGTCCGTGGTCTACCTCTACCTTCTTGGAGTTACCATCTAGACCTGCCTCTGTCTCTTGCTGTCCCAGTGCGGGAATCCCATCACGCACCCACTACCACGACTGCCCAGCACATTCTACATCGGGATTACTACAGACCCGTTAAAGTCGACAGGATAACTGAGGACAGCAGCATGCAGAGGATGACGGAGGTCGGAGACGACTACTTCGCGGATGCCCTCACCAACATGCAGCCCCACTGCGAAGACCGAGTAAGCCACCTAACAGACGCCATGCGAGGAGTAGCTGCACCTCGCACCGAGAAGGTCATCATCGCCCCCATCGACATCGCCTGCGCCACGAACATCTTCCCCCATCGGCTCGAACAGACAGACAAGATTCATCGAGAAATCCTGGCATTGCCCCTCCAACCAGCATCGACGATGTCCCATGGTAACCACCGCAAAAAGATCACCAAGCCTCATCGCAGCCCACTCCACAAGAACCATTCAAGACATCCATCTGGTAGGAGAATTTTCTCTACAGAACTATTTAATGTAACACTATCTCCGTTTGCTCTGAATTAATTATTCGATACCATTTTAATAGCAATAACATAACATTATTATTATAAATCCATCAAGTTCATTATTTTACTATTTTAATAGCATTTCCATTCAAATTGTAAATCTTATACATCCTCATTTATCAATTTTTACTTAATTTAAGCAACTTTTAAATTTCAATTCATTTATTTCAATTTTACATAAAAAATCATATTATATTTTAATTACTCGAATCATATTTTCTAAACTTATTTGTGTGTTTTTTAATACCTTATTTATAGCCATAATATTAATAATTAAATTTATTACACTCTTTATTTTACTTGACCTATTACTATTCAAATTTATATTTCTCAATATTTTAAAAGTTTTAAAAACTAGTCCTAGATTTGTATTTTTATAAATATCAATTTTAAATTATCTCATCTCAAAATGTGCCTCCCATTTTTTCCCACAATTACAAATGCAACTATAAATGTAATATGCGAAAAGTAATATCATACCATAAAATTTCCATACCCCATTGCATTTCATTCCTGCCTGTGTTAAATTGTTATTCACAAAACTTTACCGAATTTTGTACCCATGACATAACCTTTTTTCTTAGAAAAATTTCGTAAATTCATTATTTTATAATTTTTTAAAACCTAATCACCGCTAATAATCTCCAATCTAACGATTTGTCTGAAATCTAAACGCAAAACTTAATGAGAAATTAAGGTTATTTCACCTAGAGAATCCAGGAACCTCGTGGACGAAGTTAATTAAGATTGTCACCTGTTCAAACATACATTTTTATTTCGCACTTTCTACATTGTTCACATCAATTTTAATTCCTCTCGCATATCCCATATCCCATTAACACATTTCGCATAATAATAACACATTTATTTATACACTAGTTAATTAATAAATTCTTTTATAGCCTACCTTTTCCCAATTATTCACACCCACGATTTCAATATTACAGATTAAATTTAATATCCTTCTAACAGAGGAACCTGCCAGATTAAAACGGATAGGAAAATTATATAAAATCCCTTTTATAGCAAATCTTATTTTTATAATGTTATAGGATAGTTTATCGTTTTTGTCAACCCGTTTAAAAATTAGGTCCCCACCATCTCTAAAAGCGAGCCTGTACATGACACCATGTGAGACGCCATCTTGGCCTCCAAAAAGGACAATTAAATCCCCAAAATGGCATCCATCGCCACGACAATATTCCAATCTTCATCCCAACGACAAACAAATCAACGACGCACTGATCTCCCCCTAATTGTTTTTTTTTCTACTTCGTCTTTCCCTCCCTACTTCTAAAGGGGTGGAATGACCTTTGTACCCACCATTAGCAGCCTGTCAATCATTCAATTATAGGACCACATTGCCTCCCCGTAAGCCAAATTAGAAAGACATCATTAATCTTGCACCTACAACTAGACATTGTGTGTAAATATGTTCCCTTTTTTCAGGAACGAATATTTTTTTTTTCTTTTAACTTTTCTCTCATTTATTTTGTAAATAGACTTACAGTTTTACTAGTTTTGTGGTGTTGGACTTTGTTTTTAACTTACCAATGTAGATAAAACATTTCACTATTAATCGATAATATCATTTTGTTTATTAATCAACATCAATGCCTTAAACTACCAATCAACCCTTTATATATTATTACCTTTAATATTTTTATTTTCTCTTTTTCTCATTGTGGTGTTTTGCATAACAATAGTTATGTTTTAGATAAATTGTCGAGATATGCAAATAAGGTTTTGCATAGTGTTTGTTTGTTTGTTTGTATGTTAATTATTTTTATGTATATATATGTATCATTAAATTGTAAATATTCAGTCAGATTAGTGTTATGAGCCAATAAAGATTTTATCTCGGACTTAGTGGATCTCGGTGACCTGGTGTAGTGTAGAGACACAACAGTGGCGACGAGTATAAAGGACGTAGACACAACAGTGGCGACGAAGGAAAAGTAAGCGAACAATGATGAACATTGAACAATTCAACCCAAACAATGGAAATGAAATCTCAAGTTATTTAGAACGCTTTGAATCCTATTGCATAGCGAATGATATAGTAAAGGTTGTTAAAAAGAAGGCAACATTTTTCTCGCTATGCGGAAGAGAAACGTATAATATAATACGGACGTTGACCTCTCCCAAGAATCCATTGGAGACAGAATGGGAGGAGTTGGTAACAAGGATTAAAAAATATTTTGATCCAACGCCAAATATAATAGTGCAGCGTTTTAAATTTACGAAAAGGCTTCAAATGCCAAATGAAACAATATCTGAATTTATAACAGCTCTAAAGAAAATTGCCGAGAAGTATGAATTCCCTGATGTGGAAGATAGGTTGCGTGATGCCCTAGTATGCGGCATTCTAAACGAAGAGATACAATCAATGCTGTTAATGAACAGTATGCTAACATTTAAAGTGGCTCAAGATATGGCATTGGCACATGAGGCTGCGGTAAAGAACGTTGCAGAAATTAAAGATGGAAAACCTCAGGAAGAAATGAATGTAATGGGAAGAGCTGTTAAGGTGAGACGGAGGAATGAGAAGATTTTTAAATGTTTCCGCTGTGGATACACAAACCACAGAGAAGAGCAATGTTTCTTTAAAGAGAAAAGATGTTTTAAATGCCAGAAGTTAGGGCATATATCTAGGGTCTGTAAGAATTGGAACTGGAGGAGCGATCGTAATAATTGCTCGATAGATGAGGAGGCAGAGGCAACTAATGGCCTTTTTAATATAAATCAAGTGAAGGACACAAGTAACATGCGGAATTATATGGTAAAAGTACGGACTAGCGGTCGAGATATGAATATGCTCATTGACTCAGGAACAAGAAAAAATATTATTTCTGAGAAGACATATATTGAAACTTGGGTGAAGTCAGAAAGGCCTAGAATAGAGAAGGATTATACCAAGTTGGTGCAATGGAACAGGCAGAGGTTATCGATTCTGGGTAAAATAAAAGCCGACGTAAAAGTAAACAAAAGAAGTATCACAATGGAATTTCTTGTGATCGAAGGTCCGGGCCCAAATCTGATTGGAAGGGAGGCGTTTGACCAGATTGGAATTGGTCTTGAATGGATAAGTTATGGCGACAGTGTATGTCAAATCAATGAGGTAATGAATGGAAATGGTATGGCCGCTGCGATGAACGGCAATGGCAATGGAGCTAAGTACGGTAATGGCAATGGAATGGCCGCGGCTATGAATGGAAACGGCAATGGAATGGCTGCTTATATGAATGGTAATGGAATGGCTGCAATGATGAATGGAAACGAAGGCAAATACGCCAATGGAATGATGAGCGGAGCTAATGGAATGGGCGCGGGTTACATGAACGGTGGGGAGGACATGTACAGTGAGGGTGACGGGCTGAGCGTGTACGGCAACCCCGGCGTGGACTTCCCACTTTTCGCCTGGGTGCCCGAGACCAGCTTCCAATGCGGACAACAGGAGCTTCCTGGATACTATGCCGAACAGGAGGGACCCACCAAGGCTGGAGGAAACACCTGGGCCAAGTAGACCAATAAGAAACCGGAGACTCCCCGAATACTTTAAAGATTGTATAACAAATTGGCGGTGAGAAGATGTGGTGTTTTGCATAACAATAGTTATGTTTTAGATAAATTGTCGAGATATGCAAATAAGGGTTTGCATAGTGTTTGTTTGTTTGTTTGTATGTTAATTATTTTTATGTATATATATGTATCATTAAATTGTAAATATTCAGTCATATTAGTGTTATGAGCCAATAAAGATTTTATCTCGGACTTAGTGGATCTCGGTGACCTGGTGTAGTGTAGAGACACAACACTCATCATGTTCAGACTTAGCATTTTACAACTTCAACTATCTTAGGCACCATTTAAAAAACCTACACCTAGCAATATTTATAATATTTCTTTAACAGATAAAACATTTATCATTTTATTTTTCTTTGTAGATTTCAAAATGTTATTTTTGACGCTTCCCTTACAACCTCTAACTCTATCCCATGAACCTTTCCTCCCAACTTTTTACAGCCATCAAGAGATTATTGTTCGTCAACCATCTTTTTTTTTTTTTTGTTGATTAACTAACTAGAAGACCCTTCCACGCTGTACATTTCCCAACAGTGAGCTCAGGAGACCCAGTTAGTTTTTTATTTTTTTCTCTCATCGTCCGGCTCATCATTTTTTTCATTTTTCAACTTTTTCTTTTCACCACACAAGCTGGACACAATCAAAATTGACAACAATAATTCTCTTACACCCACATCTCCTTTTCCGCATCCTTCAAACCTCCAACCTTCCAAGGGATTCCAGTTCGCCGAACATTGTTTTTTTTTTCATTGATTAATCCGACTGGAACAATCCTTCCTCACTATACCATTCCCGATAGTGAGTTCAGGATATCCAGCGCGATCTTTTTATTTTTTTTTCTCATCGCTCGACTCATCATATCAATTCACCATTTTTCAACTTTTCACTTTTTTTTTTTAAATCAACCGGGCACAATCATTATGGACAACAGGGATCCCTCTTACCTCTACCTCTCCCTTTTACCTCCATCAATCTTCCCACCTCTTTTCACTATCTGAGCTAATGATTAAGACGGAATATCTTAGGCCTTCTGTTAATGAAAACAATGCCTCACTTAAACAAGTTCGCATTGCATTGCAGAATGTTTGGGATACTACTTTGCAGAAACATGCTCAGATACCCCCTTTCCCCTTTCAACCTTAGCGTCACATTATACGTTCAGTCAATAAACTAACTTCATTTTTTTTCTCTCATCTTTAAGGCAATAAGATATTATTTTCCTTGTACGATTCATTTTACCATTTTTACCATTTTGTATTATATACTTTCTCTTAATCTTTTATCATTCATTTTGTGCGTCTTTATTTTATAACCTTGATTTTTATTTCATTGATACACCACCATTACAACATCTTTCTCTTTTTAACTTGTAGCTTAATAATAATTTTAACTAATTTGTATACAAATTATTTCTTTTATTTTTTTATAATAGGTTTGTTAGGTCATCATTCATTACATGTCATTCCCCCAACCAAACCTTCAACACCGGGGACACATTCTTTAGTATATTTTGACATAGATAGTTCACAACCTTCTTCTAATATTTATTATAACCCCACATCTATATAAAAATATGTATCAAACTTGTAACAATAGAAGTGACAAATAAAACAAAAGGAGTAGAGGTAGTCCAGACGACGCCATGGACCAGACGAACAGGTGTTTATGATAATGAGTTCAATCCCCCCGTCAGCAGGTGGCCGAACAGGTGGCCAGACGTAATAAACAACCCGGCGCCTGACAGGTGGCGTGATTTTACAGGAACCAATCAGGACTCTCCGCCATATGCGGGCAGCCAATATAAAAGAGCCCAGAAATGGGGCAAAGTAGTTGTTGTTTAGTTGTTTTCAGAGCGACCCCGTTATACGGTCGGGTCTCTCATCCCTATCCGCGATGTAGGCATCCGCGGCGTCCGTGGTTCGACTTACCTTCGTCCGTGGTCTACCTCTACCTTCTTGGAGTTACCATCTAGACCTGCCTCTGTCTCTTGATGTCCCAGTGCGGGAATCCCATCACGCACCCACTACCACGACTGCCCAGCACATTCTACATCGGGATTACTACATATATTTATATTTAAAAAAGATGCATATATTGGATTTCTAATTATTTTTATTGTTCCAATATTTCGAGGGGCAACTCGCCTCTCTTTATCGAGGATGTTTGTGTTTTTCACTAGAACACGCGCGCACGCGTACACCACTCTCGTTCTACAAGGCCAATGAAAGAACTGTATCTTTGACTCAACTATTGCCTTCAGTTTATATACAGCAAATAATTATATTTATATTTAATATTATAGATTATATATATGTAATATATATACGATATTTTTGGTGGTGGTTGTTTAAGTGATTGAGTTGTTTGATTATAATGATTGTTGTAGTAAGTAGATCCTGTTGACTTACTTGGTGATTGGTGTGGGCGCAGTCGTTTTGCTGAGATAGTAAGGTATTCACACAGGGGAAAAATAACGAGGACACAGGATTGGATTGAAATAGGCCAGTGATCAAGGGAGAGAGGGGTGACTATGGGGTTCTTGACTAAGGCTAGGCTGTGACATAGTGAACATTGGACTTATCTGGGTGATGAAGAAGGTGGTGGCGAGCTCCAACTTGTACCTTGGCCGGTCCAGGTTCTAACTCGATGCTGTCCAGGTCCCAACTTGTTGCTATGGTGCCGAGGTCCTAACTAACTAAACTGAGTCCGAGCTTTAACTCGTTAACTACTCAGGGTTCTCATTGGATGACTGTCCACTCGTGGCCGTTTCTCATTGGTCTTAGCTAATCCTCCTGGCTTCTGATTGGATCTTTGTTCATCCTTTGTCCTTGTCTTGTTTTAACATGATCCCAGAAGGGGAAGGTTCTTGAACTCAGTTTTTATGAGTTCCTGGATAATAAAACCTGCTAATGACCGTTTCCTCTCTGATGGCCTTTCTCCCAGATTCGCTAAGCCTTGCTTTTATTAAAATCTTTGGATCATACATTGCATACATATTGTGGTGGGGTTACATCCAGTTTTGTACAAATTATGACAGATGCGCCCCCTACATGTAAAGAATTCAAGAAGGGGTAGCCTGAGTGAATTCTGTAAAGGAAAAAAAATATTTTTTGTGGGAAAATTAATTATGGTTATTGAGAGGCTATATACAAGCATTGGTGGTGACATAAGAGATATTAGAAATGGTGTTGATGAGATATTGGTTGATTATAAGTAAGAGAAATCAAAATATTCAATTATAAGAAATCAAAATGAATGCCATGGTACATTGTTGGAAAAACAAAAGTAAAAGGTGCCTAAATACTATTCTACTCGAGATGGGGAACAAAATCGAGGGAATTTCTATTAGGGCTTTTGAGAAATCAAAATTAAAAGTTGGAAGAAATCAAAGTGAATGCCTTGGTGCATAGTGAGAGAAAAAAAAGAAGGTGTGCCTAAACAATATTCTACTCGAGATGGGGAACGAAAATCGAGGGAATATTTCTATTAGGGCTTCTGAGAAATCAAAAATAATATAAGTTGTGAGAAATCAAAGGGAATGCCTTGGCGCATGGTGAGAAAAAAATAGAAAAAGATGCCTAAACAATATTCTACTCGAGATGGGGAACGAAAATCGAGGGAATTTTTCTATTAGGGCTTTTGAGAAATCAAAAATAATATAAGTTGTGAGAAATCAAAGTGAATGCCTTAGCGCATGGTGAAAAAAAAAAATAGAAAAAGATGCCTAAACAATATTCTACTCGAGATAGGGAACAAAATCGAGGGAAATTTTCTATTAGGGCTTTTGAGAAATCAAAAATAAAGTAAGTTGGGAGAAATCAAAGTGAATGCCTTGGCGCATGGTGAGAAAAAAAGAAAAAGATGCCTAAACAATATTCTACTCGAGATGGGGAACAAAATCGAGAGAAATTTTCTATTAGGGCTTTTGAGAAATCAAAAATAAAGTAAGTTGGGAGAAATCAAAGTGAATGCCTTGGTGCATGGTGAAAAAAAAAGAAAAAGGCTTTTTGGAAATCAAAAAATAAAAAAATATATATAAAATATCTAATTTTAAAAGAAAACCAGTGAATTTTCGTTTAGAAAAATGTGTTTAGTGGTTGAGAGTCATTGGTTTATATATATATGAACAAAATAAAAAGAAGTTGTTATATAAATGGTAAATATTTGATTAAGATAAATGATAAGTATTTGAATTTGGATAAATGATAAACATTTGATTAAGATAAATGGTAAATTTGATTAGGAATTTTGATTTTAAAATAATAAAAGATGTAAATGAATGGGGTAAGTTAAATGTAGAGCGAGGTTTCACAAACTCCGTGATAACATTACATGCCAAAGTCTATGTCACGCGGCGCAATCAGCTCTTTTTATTTGCCTCGTAGATTTTTTGTCTTTGTGCGTATTGTGGAAAATGTTATAAGTTTTTGAAAGAAATGTGTAAAAATGAATTCTATGTGTTGTCAAAGATCCAAAGGTCTGTTGTATTTGAGTGTATGTTAGATATGTGCCTAGTGTGGGTAAATGTAACGTTTTTTGGAAGAAGAAGAATAAAAAATAATAGAAAGGGTGAAATTCATTGGGATGTCGGGAAATGTATTAATATAATGATATTAATATACTTAAATTGTGTTTTTGTAAAAGTCAATATGTAAGCTCGTTGTAACTGGGAATCCAAGATCGTTAAAAATGGCGGACGTCTTTATGTCGCTGGGAGAATATGACCTCCCATCTTATACACCGGAAATTGGGCCGGCGAGAATTGAGGGAACATTCTAACTTTGTCCTCCCCTTGTGTAATTTGAGACTTCCTGTCCTCCTAATTGATTTCTGCACGTCGTCTTGGGGTGCCCTAATTGTCCTCTGGAAAATTTCTCACTTACGTCGGCTGAGGTCCTTTGAATTGCTCTAAGTTTTCTTCCAGTATCTCCCATATAAGATTTAGAAATTCTAAAATTGCATTGCCTATATGGAAGACTGCTTCCTGTAGTTGGTAAATCCGTTGGGGCCGTAGGGCATATATTACCATGTAAACTATTAATATAAATGGAGCTAGTCTATAGGGCATAACCAGAAGACAGATAACACATATCAGGTGAAATATGGGATATTGGCACATCTTCTCCCATGTCCTCTCCACGAATTGGGTTTTGTGATTATCAGGTTGTAATTCTACAGGTTGTGGTGAACTTGGAACGGGATGTGTTTGGGGATGGGCTATATCGCGTTTCTTGTGACCCTGGGTGAGTTGCGTAAATCGGTTTTTGGGAAATATGGTAGGATCTAAATGGTTGTTAGGTTCGCTGTTCACCAGCTTGGTTGTCAATGGTTCTGTTGAAGAAATGTCGGGTGTAGGTGTTTTAAGTGAAAACGTGTAATTGTTCTTCTGTCGTAGATCGTGTATTTCTGGTATTGTGTGTGTGGTGTTTTTTGTGTACGGATTTAGTTTGTTTATGTGGACTGTGTTGGGGTCTCTTTGGAGCGGTTGGTTGGATTCATCGATACTTTTGCTAATTGGCAGGTGGGACAGGTTTTTACCTGTTGTGCAATGTCTTGTGCCATGTTCTGCCAATAATATTGAGCGGAGATGAGTCTCGTCATCTTTGAGATGTTTGGATGGTTGTGCTGTGTGTGGACTGATTTAAGTAGTTTGTTTGCGAGTGGTTTTGGAACTATAATTTTAGTTACACCTTTTCGGGAAACGGTATGCAGTCCATTGTGATCAATGGTCAAGCTAGAATTTCCCGATGGGGAAGGCTGATGGTTCTTAATGAGGGAGGCGTCTAAGAAGCCACAGAACGGGTTACGAGTTATGACGTCCGTTTCATATTGTTGTACTCCATTTATGCTACGGACCTCATATTCGTATCTCGATAGCCTTAATCTCCATCGAAATATTCTACCTGACTGGTTTTTGATCTTTTTCAGCCACTGCAATGCGGGATGGTCAGAAAATATAGTAAATTTTCTGTCCATCAAACAGACGCGGAAATTATCCACACTCTCCACAATTGCTAGGCATTGTAGTTCAGAGCTGGAATAATTTCGTTCGTGTGCACGCAGAGAGCGGCTGAAATTTTGGACTGTGTAAGTCTTCCCATCAGGGTAGACCTGTTTGAGGACGCCTGCGATGCCGAGTGTTGAGGCGTTACAGTACACCTGGCATGGCAGACCTTCCTGGTAAAGGTGTAACGTGGGGTGTGTTATAAGGCTTTCTTTCAGGCTAGTGAACGCTTTCTGGCATTCGTCATCCCAGACCCACATGACATCCCTTTTTAGAAGGTTGACAAGTGGCATCCGCAAGCGGGCGTAGTCCGGAATGAACTTTTTATAAGCGTTCACAGCGCTTAAGAAAGATCGCAATGTTTTGCGATTGTGTGGTTGTTGGGTGGCGTGAATGGTTTCTATGTTTTGTGTAGATGGGGTGGTTGTTTTGGCAGTGGTTGTGCATCTGTTTGCGTGGTGTTGTTTTCGCTTTTTGGTGCGAGTGTCGCGCTTGTTGCGATGTTTGTGCGTGTGACTGGTGTGACGACGTGTGGTTATATGTGTACGTTGTGTGTGAGTTGTCCTGTTGGATGGATATTGTCTGGGCATTGTTGTTGTGAGTGTCGTGTTTGTTGCAATGTACACGTGCGTGACGGTTGTGTAGTGACGTGTGGTCACGCGTGTGTTTAGTGTGAGAGTTGCCCTGTTGGAGGGACACATTTTGTGCATTGTCGTGGTGAGTTGGAGCCGTTGTGGCCTTGTGTATTGAGGGCATATAAAAAAGGCAATTGGCCTTAGTGAAAAATTTGTGTTGTGCGTGCGCGTGACTAGATTGGCATGTGGGTGATTGGGTTTTGACCAATGGATGCGCGCATTGGGTGCCATGTGCGGAAGGTTTGTGTGCATGGTGAGTCCTTTGTGACATCGCTTGGCACTCCCAATATATGCATTCATTGGGTACATGGTTGAAATTATAGGTAGGGGTAGACAATGGAGCGCCAAGCTGGAATATAGTGCCTTGGTTGAGGTCTATTGTTATTTTAAAATTTCGGAGGGTATTTATACTGAGAATTCCAAATGGCAGAGGTGCTTCCACCACATGGAAATTCTCTTTTTTAGATAGTTTACCTATTGTCAGGGGAAGGAATATTTTACCTATTGTCGGCACAAGACCGTTTATGGCCTGTAGGTCTATGGACTCTTTCTTTAATTTTAAATTAGGGAGGTTAGTTTTTAGAATTTTATAGAGATTATGGGGCACTATATTCAAACTTGCGCCTGTATCAATTAAAAAGGGAGGTGACAGTTCAGGGATTAGGGACAGTTTCATCGTCAACTGGTTGACGACAAAGGGTTGATGGTGCCTTCCTACCTTAGTGACGAAAGGCTTGGGCAGCTTGTACGTCTTTGACGTGTTGTGGAGGTGTGGGACGCCGGGCGTGCTGCTGAGTTGGAGCTGCTTGCACTGCCCGTGCGCTCGCGTGTTGAGTTGGGGCTTTTGCACTGCCCGTGCGTTCGCGTGTTGATTTGGGGCTGTTTGCACTGCCCGTGCGCTCGCGTGGTGAGTTTGTTGGGATGGGTAAGTCCACCTACTTATTCTTTTCTGGGCGCTGGTGTACGGATCCGGCATGGTGGGTGATGGCTCCTCGGGGTGGCGCGTCAGGTAGTCCGGCAACATGTCGGCGGTAGCTCCGTCCGTCTCCCGGGTGGTCGCTCGGCGGAGTCTGTGGGCGGCGTATGTCCCGTCGGCGGGGCCCCGGTACGTCCCCTCGCGTCGGGTCAACTTCACTTCCTGGAGAGCGGCAGTCAACTGGAGTAAAACCGCCGCTAGGGTGTGTCGTGCTATCTTCCTTCTCTCCCCTATCCCGCTGCCGCTCTCTTGAGCTCGTTCGTTTTCCATTTTATCCTGTCGACTCACTGTAATATATATACGATATTTTTGGTGGTGGTTGTTTAAGTGATTGAGTTGTTTGATTAATGATTGTTGTAGTAAGTAGACCCTGTTGACTAACTTGGTGATTGGTGTGGGCGCAGTCGTTTTGCTGAGATAGTAAGGTATTCACACAGGGGAAAAATAACGAGGACACAGGATTGGATTGAAATAGGCCAGCGATCAAGGGAGAGAGGGGTGACTATGGGGTTCTTGACTAAGGCTAGGCTGTCACATAGTGAACATTGGACTTATCTGGGTGATGAAGAAGGTGGTGGCGAGCTCCAACTTGTACCTTGGCCGGTCCAAGTGCTAACTCGATGCTGTCCAGGTCCCAACTTGTTGCTATGGTGCCGAGGTCCTAACTAACTAAACTGAGTCCGAGCTTTAACTCGTTAACTACTCAGGGTTCTCATTAGATGACTGTCCACTCGTGGCCGTTTCTCATTGGTCTTAGCTAATCCTCCTGGACTCTGATTGGATCTTTGTTCATCCTTTGTCCTTGTCTTGTTTTAACATGATCCCGGAAGGGGAAGGTTCTTGAACTCAGTTTTTATGAGTTCCTGGATAATAAAACCTGCTAATGACCGTTTCCTCTCTGATGACCTTTCTTCCAGATTCTCTAAGCCTTGTTTTTATTAAAATCTTTGGATCATACATTGCATACATATTGTGGTGGGGTTACATCCAGTTATGTACAAATTATGACATATATAAAATAAAGAAGGCATTTCCTGACCACGAGCACATGTGCTTTTTAGATGGCAGAGCGCGATCTAGTGGAGAAAAAATAAACTAAACGTTTATTTAGCTTGCTCAGTGATATTTGGCCAACCCAATTTCTTGATAAATCAAGAAAAGCCATCAACGAACGTGTTTCGCGCTGTTGGCGCTCGTCAGCGTGGAGAAGGCTGTAACCACTGCGACCAAAAAGATTTTTGGTCCCAATGGCTTCCCGAAAAATCAAAAAATGGGTATTCAAGGCCAAATTTCCGCAAAGACGCTTAACACATGAAAAAACAATAGAAAAAATAAAAGATAAGTGGGTCAGGTGCTGATATTAAAAATAGAGAAGGCATCTCCTGACCACGAGCACATGTGCTTTTTAGATGGCAGAGCGCCATCTAGTGGAGCAAAAATAAACTAAACCAGCGCCAACAGCGCGAAACTCGTTCGTGGATGGCTTTTCTTGATTTATCAAGAAATTGGGTTGTCCAAATATCACGGAGCAAGCTAAATAAACGTTCAGTTTATTTTTGCTCCACTAGATGGCGCTCTGCCACGTAAAAAGCACATGTGCTCGTGGTCAGGAGAATGCCTTCTTTATTTTTAATATCAACACCTGACACACTTAATTATTTATTTTTTTCTATTGTTTTTTTTTCATATATATATATATATATATCTGATAACACTGATAGACAAAACTTAAGGAAGTTGTACCTTATAGCATATATATATCGGGATTCAGAAAATACATATATGCTATAAGGTACAACTTTCTTAAGTTTTGTCTATCAGTGTAATTTAAAACCCCAGTCATTCTACCATGTTCCTGTATATGTCCCACCACCTTGTACCCTGTACCAAACTTATAACTACTGTATAACATGATGTACTGTTAAGAGCCAAATAAAGTACGGACTTTATGTCAGACAGACAGAGAAAAACAAGGAGATAATACGATTATAGATATTAATAAACGATTGCAGTTAGGCCTAGAGTTAAGAGGAAAGATTCCCATCTCACATCATTCTCCACATATATATATATATGTGTGTGTGTGTGTGTGTTTGTTGGGGCTATGCACGTCCTCAATATATAACTAATCGGGCTAAATTTTAAAAGGACATAGAGGTAAATATTGTTGCATCATGGCTAATGTACCTATTTTATTTTAATTTTTAATATTATATTTCATATATTTTGAATTCAAAACCATATTTTATATTTACTTATTTTATTAAACAGAATATATATATTATAAACAGATTTATGTATTATAAAAATCATCATTTGTATTCAGATACACGTGTGACCTCACTACTCTCTTTGATGTGAGAACTAAATAAATTATTCTGGAGGCTACTTAAAGTAGAGTTATCTCATTATCCGCTTATATAAATTTGTAGGATGGTTGAAAAACGCTCTGGTAAGATGCAAGACCCAGCAGAGGAGAGGACCAAGTTTGAAGAGTCTGCCAAGCCGCAACCTGGTGCAACAATTGGTAGAGATGCAAGTTCCGACCTAATTGTCCCGAATCCCAACATATCCCACGCCCATGGATTGAATCTCTTGAAGAAATCGGCTTCCTGTACCATTGGGCAGACTACATTATCTCCCGTTATGCTGCCATGAATATGATTGGTAGCGCCAAAACCTGGCGGAACTTACACAAGATAAGTTTCACCAGCTGGGAAAATTTCAAGAGCCGCCTAATTGAGGATTTTGCCTCAGACGCTAACAAAAAAAGAAATGAAGATGAGACTAAACAGGATGCAACAGTGGAATGAACTTGCAATCAGGTTCGCAGAGGATATCCTTGTACTGTGCAACAAGGTCGACCCCCGAATGGAAGAAGAGACTAAAATAAATTTGGTTATTTACTTAAACCCTCCTAAGAATACCAACGAACTTCTAGAATTGTGTAAAAAGATGGATTTGTTTGAAAATAATTATCAAGAACGTGTAGAAAAATCAAAAGCTCTATATAACGGACCACGCTCTCCTCGTCCCCATCATCAAGAGCGATGGAAGAACGCTCCGTCGTTCAGAAGACCATACCAGAACACCTCCAAGCCCCAGGCCCCTGCTCCGAGGTACTACCAGAACAAGCCTCTGCCCCTAAACGAACTTACACTTCCAATCCTGAGCCAAAATCGGTCTACCCGAGGAAAACATACAATAAGACTCCAGATTCAAACAAGAATAGGACAGAAGACGGGAGACCCATATGTTTCAAGTGTAACAAGCCAGGACACGTAGCGCAGTACTGCAGAGTACGGCTTGTAAGAATTGTGGAAGAGGACCCCATAGTTACACAAGACAAGGTCGAAGAAGAAATTCGAATGGATAAGGGAACTGAGAAGTCGAGACCTTTGCTCTACGCTGACGTAAGTAATAACACGCACTCGAGTATTCCTACACGGAATAGATATGCCGCGTTGTAAGATTTAAACTAAGCATCGCGGCTGAGTTCGTCAATCAAAGCAAGTCGACCATAAATGAAAATAAAAAGTTGGAACCAAAATATAAAATGAACATTAGCGTTGATAGAATCGGTATCTGCGAAGCTTTGATTGATACAGGAGCCGATCTTTCAGTGTTCGACCTTAGTACAGCTCTTAATACAGGTCTTGAAATAATAAATCCTGATAAAATGTGCTCTGGACCCGATGGCAAAGAATTAGATACCGTAGGAAATATTGTTTTAAATATAAAATTTGATGACAAAACAATTACACACCAATTTGTGATAATGAGAACACATTTGCGAATATTTATACTTGGACGAGATTTTCTTAAGAAGATGAACGCAAAAATTGATTGTCAGCGTGAAAAAATCAAATTTGACTTGACAGGAAATCGTGACGTGATCAAATATCAACAGAAGAAAATAAAAGTGCAAAAGATGCCATTATAGCAGAACTTTCTATTAAATTGATTAAGGCATTTGTAGAAGCAGAGGATGGCGAATACATCATCGAGAAGAACCATAAAATGTTTCAATCAAATGGACTTCGACTAGCGAGAAGCTAAATAAATGTTGTGAATAAGGAGACATATATCTGGATAACAAACCCTTACCCTCGACCATTAAAAATATTAAAAAACCAAACATTGTGCTTTGGAAGCCAGCCAGCCAAAATGAATCTTATGGAAGAAAGTGAACAAAAGGAGCATGGAGAACCTAAATTTCAGATAAACGAAAATTTATCATATGAGGAAAAGGAGAAATTGAAACAAGTTTTGGAAAAGTACAGATATTTGTTTTCGTCGGGGTTAGGAAGATCCAAGTTAGCGAAACATCGGATTGATACAGAAGGTGCGAAACCGATCAAACACAAGCCGTATAGCGTGAGCGCTAAAGAGCGAGAAATCATAAAAGAGCAAATTGATTAAATGCTTAGAGACGGCATAATTAGACCATCCTCGAGTCCCTGGTCCTTCCCTGTAATATTGGTCAAGAAGCGAGATAATAAGTACATATTCTGCGTGAACTACAGAAAATTGAATGATGTAAAAGTGAAGGATGTTTACCCAATTCCCAGAATTGATTAAAAATTTGACAAACTTCAAGGATCCAAATACTTTTCAGCAATTGACCTTAAATCAGGATATTGGTAAGTAGAGGTTGAGGAGAAAGATAAGGAAAAGACAGCCTTCACTACAGCACATGGCCTATATGAGTTCAACGTAATGCCCTTCGGACTATGCAATGCCCCTGCTACATTTGAGAGGAACATGGGAAATATGCCTGGTAATCTTAGTTGGCAGTTTTGCCTCTGTTACTCAGAGAACGTAATCATATATAGCTCGGATTTCTCAACACATCTCAAAATAATAGAAGCTGTTTTAGGATGTTTTCGCGAGGCTAATTTTAATTGAACACCAAAAAATGCCAATTTGTTTTCGAAGAACTGGAGATTCTTGGCCATATAACTAGCCAACATGGTATAAAACCAGCTGAGCATAATATCAAGGCTATTAGAGATTTTCCTCGGCCCAAAAATATAAAAGAAGTTCAATCATTTTTAGGAATGTGCTCATATTATAGAAAATGTATCAAAGGTTTTACGAAAATTGCTGATCCATTAACCAGTCTTATAAAAAGGAATGTACCTTTTATCCGGACAGAAAATCAAGAAAAAAACATTCAAACCCTTAAAGTAGCATTGATAAATCCCCCAATCTTAGGGCACTTTGATCCGAATGCAACTACTTACATTCATACTGACGCGTCTACCATCGGCCTGGGTGCAACCTTAGTCCAAAGGTTAGGCGATAAAGAAAAGATTATCTCATATTTAAGTCGAGCACTGAGCAAACCTGAGCAAAATTATTCGACTACTGAAAAAGAATGTCTAGCTGTTGTGTGGTCAATGTCCAAGTTACAACCCTATCTATATGGAAGGCATTTCAAAATCGTAACTGATCATCATACACTATGCTGGCTTAAGAATCTGAAAGATTCGACCGGTCGATTAGCACGATGGGCAATGAAGATTCAGGAATATAATTTCGAAATTATACACAAATCGGGTAGAAAATATCTGGACGCTGATGGTCTATCTAGAGGACTCTTACCGGAAAACGACAGGGACGAAGATTACGAAAGCCAATTTCTGAATCAAATAGTAGAAGAAAAGGATGATTTTATTGAGAATATTAAGGAGAACCTTAGTGGAAACAAGCGTTCAATTACACAGAATTTTAAAGAAGAAAATGGGTGACTCTACAAGAAAAATCCAAATTCTGAAGGTAGGGCATGGTTGCTGGTAGTGCCAAAGAAAAGAAGGAATGATATCATGAGTGAATACCACAACCATATGCTGAATGGCCATCTGGGCGTCGCCAGAATTGAAGAATAAATACTATTGGCCTTTTATGCTGAAAGATGTTTTCGAATTTGTAAAGACGTGCCATCTTTACCAGAGTCGAAAAGGTTCAAATCATTTGCCTCTTGGACTTTTACAACCTATTCCCCCAGCTAACTACCCTTTTGAAAGAATCATAATTGACTTTGTTGGCCCCTTGCCATCAACGAAAAGAATAAGGAAGTGCATAATTTTGTTAACTGATTATTATACCAAGTATGCTGAAACAAAGGCAGTATCAGAAGCAACAGTGAAAGAAGTATCTTCATTTTTAATCGAACATATTATTTTACGTCACGGGGCCCCGTGATTTCTTATTAGCGATAGAGGTTTACCATTCACTAGCAATTTGATGAACGAAGTAATGAAAATGTGCAATGTTAAATACTGCTTCACGACGAGCTACCATTCCCAGACAAACGGACTAACGGAACGGCTAAATAGAACATTAATCAATATGATCAGCATGTATTTGAACACAGACCAGAAGAACTGGGACGAAATCCTCCCTTTTATCACCCACGCGTATAAAACCACGATTCAAGAAACCACAGGCTACTCTCCATTTTTCCTGTTGTTTGGGAGGGAACCCATGTCCCTCTTAGATGACGAGAATATCCCAATGGACAGTAACATGGATGATTACGACGAATATATAGGAAAATACTTAGATAAAATAGCAAGGACGAGACAGGTAGTCGTAACAACACAGATAAGACTCAGGAGAGAATGAAAATAAACTATGACAAAAACACAATGAGAAAATCTATAAACCGGGAAATTTAGTGGCAGTTTGGATACTAGTCAGAAGAATCGGAAAATATGAGACACTATTGAGAAAATATTTTGGCCCATATCGAATAATAAAGCTGTCCAACGTAAATTACTTAATTGAGTCGAAAGATAATCCTAGCCAAGACCCATTGATAGTCCATGTCTCAAGACTCAAACCCTATTTTGAAAGAATTGATGAGGTCACTCACGAGGACGTGACGACCTCTGGAAAGAGAGAAGTGTTGCATCATGGCTAATGCACCTATTTTATTTCAATTTGTAATTTTATTTTTCATATATTTTAAAATCAAATTTATATTTGATATTTATTTATTTTATTAAACAGAATATTTATATTATAAACATATTTTTGTATTATAAAAATACCATTTGTATTTTGGTACACTGTATGACTTCATTGCTCTCTTTGTTGTGAGAAATAAATTGATTATTCTGGAGGCAACACAAAGTAGAGTTATCTCATTATTTCATTATATAAATTTGTAGGATGGTTGAAACACGCTCTGGTAAGATGCAAGACCCGGCACAGGAGAGAATCAAGGTTGATGAGTCTGTCTAGCAGCAACCTGGTGCAACAATATGGAAGTTTTTTTGACTAATTTTTAACCAAGAAAAACTAAAATTACCCAAGTACTTGGAAACAATAAATATATTTTAGTCAGAAAATGATTATGACAATATTGTTGCACTCATCTTTGATTGTCATGAAAAAAAATCTTTCGGCGAATATTCACTAAAGCAGAACATGGGCAAAGCCCGAAAATCATTTTTAGTAGGCAGAAGCAAGATTCTAACAGCAAAACATTTACTCGAGCAGAAGACAGACGAAGCCGTATAATCTCTCTATATGGCTAAGATCAAAGTGTAATATCTATTCTGTCTTTATATGTAGAATCAATGTATATATACGAGGGGTGTCCCATAAGTCGGTGGCCCGACATATAATGAAAATGACTAATAAAATGATTTTGATTTCCCAAAAGAACGATGTTTCAAGTGACTCAAAAAATGAGGTTACAGCATCAATGGCCTCTTCATCTGACCTAAAATGAATGCCAGAAAGCGATTTTTTTCAAATGAGGAAATAGGTGGATGTCAGGCGGAGATATATATGGTGAATAGGGTGCATGTGGTAAAGGTTCAAAGTCAGAATCATAAATAGCAGCCATGGCTTGCAGCGACCAATGGCTCGGAACATTATCTTGATGGTAAACAATCTTCCTGGACAACTTTCCTCTTCTCTTTTCTTTAATAGCTTCTCGTAGTTGCTTCACAAGATTTGCATAATAATATCCAGTGATGGTGACCCTTATTCAGAAAGTCTATAAGAAGTACACCCTCGGAATCTCAAAAGACAGACACCATATCCTTCGCTGCTGATGGAACTGGCTTGGCTTTCTTGGGGGGAGGGGAACCGGAGTGTCTCCATTGCATGAATTGTTGCTTGGACTCTGGTGTAAAGTGATGGGCCCAAGTCTAATCCAGGTAACAAATCTATTAATAAATTTCTCTGGATTGGGTTCAAATAACGCAAGATTGTCCGAAGATAACTTTCTCCTTACAGCCTTTTGATCGGTTGTCAAACGTTTGGGGACCCAACGGGCAGAGAGCTTCCTGAGGTCCAAGTGTTCTCTCATGATCCGATCTACTGTTCTTTTTGGAATACCCAGGTCTCTTCTAAATGACGAACTGTCATTCTTCTGTCCAACATAACCAAATCATGTATCTTGTCGATGTTTTCTTGAGTAACTGAATCAAAAGGTCTTCCTGGTCGATGTTTGTCTTCGGTGCTGATCCTCCCTAATTTAAATGCAGCTACCCACTTTTTACTGTGCTATAGGAAGGAGCATCTTCCCTTAATGTATCCACCACATCCTCATAGATTTCCTTCGGCGACATTCCTTCTTACAAATATATTTTATTACAGCACGAATCTCGTTTGTCTCCATTTTAGATGATTCCTGTTTCTTCTCCTCTTTCAGAACCTATAACAAAAAACGGTTAGTCATAGAAACTTAAAAATTTACATATCTTTATACAAGGCTTTAAGGTATATTTTGTAAAATTTATTAGTTTCTAATATTTCGTTCTCATGGTCGGGCCACGGACTTATGGGACCTCCCTCGTAAATTGTTCAAAAATGAAATATTTTAATTAAAAAATCCTCTAAACTCTTTTATCCTTTTGTGTTTGAGTACATACACTGCGTGACATTGAAAATGGAACACCAAGAAATAGTGGCCAGAAAATTATGCAAATTTCAGGGTAGACGCGCTTAACCGAGTTATGCAAATGATGTAAAATGCGCAGCTCTCGTGCGCACATGGAGTAAGATATAATGGAAGGAACTTGCAGAAAGGACAGTATTCGTGTCGTTATTTCTTCAAGGAAAATCATTGTAGAAATTTTGTTCTTGTGTCGAAAGACACGTGTAATAACAGAGAATGCCAGGTCATCGTAAACGGAGGCAGTTCAAGCAGACAGACGCTTTTACGAGGGGCATGGTGATCGGACTGAAAAGGGCAGGTTGGTCCATACGTCAAATCGCAGCTGATACACACCTTGGTGCGTCCACGGTGCACCGACTGTGGAGAAGATGGTTGGAACAAGGAAATGTGGCAATTTATAGGAATGCCGGTGCAACCAGAGTGACGTCAGCACGTGTGGATCGGCGTATCCTTCGACAAGCAGTGGCGGCCCCACAAGCCACTTGTACCGCCATCCTGCAACATGTGCAAGACACCCTAGATCATTCCATCTCGACCAGAACCATTTCCCGTCGATTGGTTGCTAATGGCTTGCACTCATGCCGTCCGCTAATAAGACTGCCATTGACCCCACCGAATAGGCGCCAACGTTTGGAATGGTGCCGGACTAGATCGACGTGGATGACGGAATGGCACAGGGTCGTGTTCTCAGATGAGTCGCGTTTCTGCTTGTCCAGTGATAGTCGCCGTGTACGCGTGTGGCGTCGACGTGGAGAAAGGTCCAATCCGGCAGCAATTGTGGAACGCCCCACCGTGCGACAACGTGGAATCATGGTTTGGGGCGCAATCGCGTATGATTCCAGGTCACCTTTACTTCGTATTCAGGGCATTATGACGGCCCAACGATACGTTGATGATGTGCTGCGACCGGTGACACTGCCCTACCTTCAGGGGGTACCCAATGCCCTTTATCAGCAGGATAACGCCCGACCGCACACTGCTCGCATTAGCCAACAAGCTCTGCAAGATGTACAGATGCTTCCCTGGCCACCGTACTCTCCTGATCTCTCACCAATCGAGCACGTCTGGGACATCATTGGACGCAGTTTGCATGCCATGTCACAGCCGCGTTCAGAAGACGAACTGTGGCAAATGGTTGAGAGGGAATGGAGAGCCATCCCTCAGGACGCCATCCGTACTCTGATTGACTCTCTACCTTGACGTGTTGCTGCGTGCATCGCCGTCCGCGGTGGTCCTACTTGCTACTAAGCCGACGCCGTTCTCGCTCTGTATTATGACTATCATTTTGAAATAAAGATCACTTATTGTTCGTCCCTGTCTCTCTCTGTCTGCCGAGTTTCTTCACTTTCTGGCCACTATTTCTTGGTGTTCTATTTTCAATGTCACGCAGTGTATTACCATGGTTCTGTCTTTAGCTCTTTTTCTACACTAAATATCTTCACCTTTTCCTTTTTTTCTATGTTCAGCTTATATGACGCGTAATTGCCGAAGCTTTTGCGTGAAACTTGTTATAACCTTTATTGCGTTAATAAAAAATAAAAAAATATTTTTGAAATTTATTTCATATTCATATTTCATTTATTCACTTCCTTATTCATTTTTCACAACTTTTTAATGTTGATTCGGATAATTTAATAATTTAATTTATAATAATAATCACAAAAAGGATATTTTTAAAATATATATATAGAATCTTAGTGTAAGCCTACTTTGAATTGTTTTAATTATTTAAGATTTTATATATTTATATATATTTTTTGTTGCCCAATTCATTTTTAAAATTATTAATGGCCTCTACACTCTAGGCCTGAAAATAAGAACCTCGTCTTAAAAAATTCACTTATAACCAAAAGGCAGATTTGAGAAGGCCCAGAGAGAAGGGTGCTACTGCTGTAGTTTGAATCTAACTCTATATGTGAAACTCTCCCTCATATTACTCAGGACTTTTACTTACCTCATAAATATACTTATTATATTATTAGTAGCCATTAGGCCTCTTATTCACGTTTTTCATTGGAAGGTACAAAGCTTACCGCTGAGAAGTTATGAAGCCTGTTTGAAGGCCACTGCTCTCAAAGTAGTATTATGTTTTGGCTATCTTATACCCCTGTATTCCCCTCTCCTGCATCCCCTTATGGCTCTCTACCATATAGTGCTGCTTTTCCCTGCATACCTCGTGCAATATATATATATAACTCAAAATAATTAAGAAAAAATAGATATATAATAAGTAAGATAAGTTTATAATAATATTTCTGAAGTGAATATTATGAAAGCATCAATAAATATTTATTTATTGGAATCAAGCAATTAAATCGGCTTTTACACGCCTTGAGCTTGTCCGAAAAACAACTGGGATAACGAACCAGATATTCTTCAACCAAATAGAAAAAAATGTTAAAAAATATATATATACTTTTTATTTATTTATATTAAATATCTTGCCGTTAAACAATTTAAATATTTACTGATCCTTTTATAATAGTCACCTCAAAAATATTATTATAAACTTATTATATTTCCCTCATTTTTCTTCTTTCTCTTTAGTTATATTAAATCGGATTAAGAAGGCTTCTCTGTTAAATATATATTTGCGTACATTTCTCTTTCCAAATTATTTCAACCGCATTTAAAAAAAAAACACCTTCATTATCAATTTTGCAATTTTTCTTCATTTATACATGGGTCACAACTTCCATAGATTATAGGAAGGGAGCTATGCAGCAGAGTATTTATTATATTTTATATACAGATTATTGATTTTTTAAAAATATTTATAATATTTATATTTTGCTACTCTGGAAACTTCCCTCATTGCTTATCTTGTATCTTATAAATGTTGATTTTGTGCTTGCATTAAATAAATTGTTGTATCATCCAGAAATTTGTCTTTCCTAATTTTCTCTCTCTATGTTATAATATATATAAACACAAAAATATGTTGATATATATATGGAAAAATAATAAAAAGTCAGGTCTTGGTATTAAAATCAAAAAAGGCATTACCTGACCACGCTCACATGGGCTTTTTTGGATGGTACAGCTCCATCTAGTGGAACAGAAATCAAGTAAACGTTGATTTAGCCTGTTCCCTGATATTTGGCCAACCCATTTTCTTGATATTTTCATTTTTATATTTTTTCACATATGTTCAGCGTATTTACGCAAGTTTGGCCTTAAACACACATTTCATAATTTTTCAAGAAGCCTCTTGGACCAAAATATTTTTTGTCGTAAATGTACAGCATGCACCACGCTGACGAGTATCAACAGCCCGGAACGTGTTCGTGGTTGGCTATTCATGATTTATCAAGAAAATGGGTTGGCCAAATATCCAGGAACAGGCTAAGTCAAGGTTTAGTTGATTTCTGTTCCAATAGATGGCGCTTTGCCATCCAAAAAAGCTCATGTGAGTGTGGTCAGGATATGCCTTTTTTGATTTTAATATATATTTGTGTTAAAATCAAAAAAGACATATCCTGAGGACGAGCACATGAGCTTTTAAAAATTAATTTTCACTTATTTTTATTATTTTTCATTATTTTAGTATTTATTTATTCATTCATTCATTTTTTAAATATTTTCACACACATATATATGAAAAAAGGCATCTCCTTATCGTGCAACTGAAAGTTGCTGATGGCTTGCGCCATCTATCGGAATAAATATCAACTATTCTCGTTGATTTTTAATTATTCCAGATTTGGCATCAAGATCAAGAATGGGTATTTGGCCAAATCTGGAATAATTAAAAATCAACGAGAATAGTTGATATTTATTCCGATAGATGGCGCAAGCCATCAGCAACTTTCAGTTGCACGATAAGGAGATGCCTTTTTTCATAATTATGCACCTTATCCCAGTACAATATCACATTTTTACTATTTTTGTGTGTGAAAAATAAGAGAAATATAAAAAAGGTCAGGTGTTGATATTAAAAACTAAAAAGGCTCATCTTGTAGATATTTATCTATTCTTATTATAAACACATTTATAAAGGGACTATCAACATTGACCGAAGTAAAGGTGCAACCGGATTATAGGTTGAACGACTCAACTAGATTCTACAATATAAAAGAGCTTGAAGGTCCATTCTTCTCTTTTTCCATTTTGGTAGATTTATTGAGTCAGCGTATTTGCTGCATCAGCTTTGACGTCACCGTTATTTTCTTTAAGTTTCCAAGGAAATGTATTTATCTAGGTTTCTATCATAAATATCTGTTAAAACTTCAGATAACTGTATAGATATAATATTTCAGCTCGTTATTTGATATTAAGAGTTAAAACACTTTGAAAGATATAATATTTCTAACATATATGAACAAAGAATATATTTATAATTTATTTTCATTGCAATCACTATATAAGGATGTCAATCCACAGTGCAACTTATATATTCTGTAATCAAATAGTTAACAAAATTATCTCAAAGCTGAAAACACCATAAAACCTCGCTATAGTTAAACCTAATGGAACTGGACTTTTGATTCACTCAAGCTAAATTATTTAGAAATTAGGGATTCAAAATTAGTTTAGTAAGAGGGGTATTTTTTTATAGTTATTGTATGTTTCAAAGAAAGGAATTGGGGATCAATTTAGATTCGTTATAATGGAATGATCGCTATATCCTCGGTTCATTTTAGTAATATGTTACTGAAAATTACGGTTTTATAAAGTAAAGACTCATCAAGCATTTCGATAAAATTTATTAGCCTGACGTTTCGACCATCAACTGTCGGCCTGTTCAAATGATTGAATACTTATTAGCGGTGTTGTCTTTCGTCGATTGTATATAAATATTAAAAATAAAAAAGAGCATTTCCTGACCACACACATAAGTATTTTATATCACAGAGAATTATCTAGTGGGATAAAAATAAAACTAAACGTTTATTTAACTAGTTCCGTGATATTTGGCCAACCCAATTTCTTGATAAATCAAGAAAAGCCAACCACGTATGCGTTTCGGGCTGTTTTGGCCCTCGTCAGCGTGGTGTAGACTGTACCTCAACGACCAAAAAGTTTTCAAAATCTTTATTTATATAATATCAACACCTGACCTTTTTAAATATTTTTTCTTTCATCACCCAGGTTATTTAACCGACTTACTTCCAGTCTGTCAGAGGGCTGAATTTTATTTTAACTTGTGTTCATTTACTTGGTACATATTGAAATATCTAGATTATTTACAATACATTGGAGGTATAGAAGGGTTTCATAAGGTATATAGGGACATAATTATGTTATTTACAATACATTGGAGGTATAGAAGGGTTTCATAAGGTATATAGGGAGATAATTATGTTATTTACAATACATTGGAGCTATAGAAGGGTTTCATAAGGTATATAGGGAGATAATTATGTTATTTACAATACATTGGAGGTATAGAAGGGTTCATAAGGTATATAGGGACATAATTATGTTATTTACACAATAATCTTCTTCATAAAATACCGTTGATTTTCACATATCCCCATGCCTCCAAAAAGCCGTTCGAATTTGGGTTTTGATTACTCTCTGTAGCATTTGTATGTGTATGCATTTAAACTTTTATATGTTTTTTTTTAAATTATCATTTTGCCCTCTTTAGAGGTTTTTCCTTATGTACATATGTACCGGAGAATAGATCGATAAAAGACAATATTTCGTTAAAAAGAACTCCATCTTTAAAAAGGCCGACAGAGGGTCGTCGAAAGGCCCGGACAATAAACCTCTATATAAAGTTTTAATGAATCTACACCGTAAATTGGTCAGGATCCAACTTACAATTATGGTATTCTATATAGAGTTACGAGCGTCATGCGTTCTTCTTCTCTGTCACCGTTTTTTTTTTTTTTTTGGAATGGCTCTCTCCTATTGGTTCGCTACGATGGCGCCGCCACTGCGAGACACTTTGCCCCCCCCCCCACTCGCTTTTTGGTTTTTGTAACTATTGTGTTGGAGCGGGTCACTCCTTAAATAAAAATGCATATATTAGTTAATAACTAAATGGAATTCTTTCTTTCTTTTTCCCAGTAAGAGACGCCTACGGAAGCCAACAGTACATAGACAGATAAAGCACATAGGCTATAGTTATTAACTAATATATGCATTTATTCAAGGCGCCAATTTATAATTGTAACAAATAGTATTTGAATAAAAACATTCAATCGGGTAAAACACGGGCGTTAATGATCCAACAGGTCCACGTGTCTAAATTAAAACACGGGCGTTGCCCGGGTCATTCGGCTAGTTCTCTATAAAGCTCACAAAGAAATTCTCTGAGCAAAAATTCAAAATAAAAATATATAAAATAACTTCTGAGAAATCTTCACAATTTTTTTATTATTTATTTATATTATATAATTTCTTGAAGAGGACAACAGCGCTAGAAATAAAATATATACCAAATATTTTCCCTTTCAATTTTTATTTCATTCTGAAAGCTTTCAAAACAGATAGATTCAGCTGTGTTAGATCTTTCTCAAAAGTTGAAATGAAACAAACCAAATCTTTTGATTAAATGTATTTTAAATACATAATATATTTCGGAATGCTGAATATTGAAGAAGAATAATTTTTAAAATTAATTAATATATTATAATATTATTCATAAATATATATTTTTAATTCAGCAATCATTCTCTCATTGAGTCACTGTTCTCTCACTTATATAAGTTTGAATCTGTTTTGCCTTAAAATGAATTACCACGCCATCTAAGGGGTTTGCCTTTCCTAATTTCTTTTCTACGTGGAAATATTAAAGGTTTAGGAACTGTTTATAAGCTGAAATTTCAATATATATATTATATAATCTAAAAACTCAAATATTTCTATATTTTAAAAAATATATATTTTATTTTATTCATTGATAATTTTACTTTTGTTATCATCGTTTTTAGAAAGACTTTCAGTTTTGTTGTAAATATGCGTAGTTAACATAGCTATCCTTTCAAATCACTAATATAGGGGATTAACTTTATAAATTATATATAATGTGAAAATAACTAATGTGTAATCTTTCCTCAAGTAATTGAAAATAAAAGCTACTTGACGGTAAATAATTATATTTTTCTTATCACGACTGCACCTCAACCCTTTATCTTATCGATCCTTTGTCTTATCAAGCTTTATCTAACAACAACAAAAAAATATTCATAACATATATATATTTCATTATAAAGGACTGCGGCGTATGATTATAAAACATTTAAAGTTGCACCGCATAAGTTTATTTTCTGTGAAAAATCAATATTTATTTCAAAGAGAAATATTTACTATTTCTAACTTTTTTGGATGAAGTATGAAAAGGTGAAAATATGATGAATTATTTTTCCGTTCGCCATTACTCTTCATATTTTCACCCTTTCATACTTCATCCAAAAAAGTTAGAAATAGTAAATATTTCTCTTTGAAATAAATATTGAATTTTCACAGAAAAGAAACTTATGCGGTGCAACTTTAAGAGACTATGAGACACTCTATATATATATATACTAGACGAATGACCCGGCTTCGCCCGAGAATTCCCCCGAGTGTAATTTCTTTCATACTGAAAGTACATCAATAATAAATAGTAGACGTGCCATAGAATAGAAATACAGAAGTAACACATAAACCACAGGCAAAAGTGTGTGTAATGGCAAAAAATGTATTATATTAGTGTTTAGGTATTTGATTTAATTATCATTTGCAATCCATTTAGTTGTTTCAAAATCAATATAGTTTAAATAGATGGCAGCTTTTCCACCCAACCCCGAGGTACCCGCCCCAGCGCATTAACCTTTGAAATTGTCTGAGTTGAGTGAGTTACTGCGATGGATCTTGACTGCAATGCCCATCTTCTCAGTAAGAATAGGAAAAATAGGTTTATAAAAAAATACTCCAAAATACTGGCATGTAAATATTTTTCTATAAAAAATAAAAGGGCACATGGAAAATAGGCAAACATAAGTGTTTGCTAATGACTGCGACTGCATTTTAAACGATAAAAAAAGAGATAAAGAAACAAAGGCCAGAACAAAAATTTATGAAAAATACGAAAGCCATTATTTACATACAGTAAAGTTAATTTTGTAAAGTTTTTGTAAAATTGCATTGAATGTACTTACCGTAACTTAGTAATATAAATTTCTCTCTCAGTACTCAATACTTTTGTAAAAAAAAGTAACACTTATATGAAAAGATATTTCAAAAAAAGTACGCAAGAAACTTATGAAATGCAGAACGCTCATCGGTTGCTTAATTGGCCTGGTGTTGTTACTTCACCTCGTATTTACTCCGCGTAAAAAAAGTTCTTCCAATGAAAAAAATAAATAGCAAAAAATACTAATCAAAATGTAGCCGACAATTTTTCTCTGGTTTATAGAAAAGCAATATGCAAAATTTGGTATCAATTGGTTCAGTATTTTATTAGTTTATCGCGAAACAGACAAAAGACATTGACTTTTATATATAAGAAGATATAATATAAGACAATATCCTGCCACATATATATAAGAAATTGAACTTTTAAGCACATTTTTACTTTTACACATAAAACAAGCTTCTAATGTCCTTACTGCGATGAAAAATATCGGAAGCGCTTGGCTTATCAGTGGTCAACCCTATCAGCGGTTTCGCCAATTTAATCTACCAGACCGCTCTTTAGTTCTCTCATACTGTATTGTACCATTCTAATTATATATTTGACACTGAAGATTGATTACAAAAGTTACTTTGTACGGTTTAAACGAAAAAAAATATACTAGGGCCTAAAGTAAAAGTAACTTAACACAGAGAAACGCGCACACTCAAAAGTTCAGCAAAATAAAAAGAAACGACGTAAATAAATAAATAAATACAAGATTAGTAATAAAAAAACTAGTACTTATCGTTTATTTTTCAGGGGTTGATAAGGCGCTGACTAGGGCTACACAGGTTTGTGAATAGATCACCAGACAAGGATCAAGCACAAAGAGAACGCTTTAAGCGTCTTCATACAATCACCTGGTAGAGCTCTTGCATTCCTTTTGAGCCTTCTTTTTGTACATACATGTCCACATTCGTCCAATGAGAAGTCGTGGGAGATCAGTTCACTTAACAAATAAACAACATTCTTCTCACATAATTGAGAGGCTTAAAACTGCTTATTTTTGTCAAATAATTAGATAGTGGAATCGTAGTTTTGCTATTTAAGCAAACTATAGACATTTAGTTTCCTCTTTCATGTTGGGTTCATTTTTTTTTTCGATAATGGAATCTTCGTTATAATAAAAGTTTCTGTGCTACTTCTTCCTCCAATTTCCAGAAAAATTAAACCCAATTTTAAAATGACCATTCTTTAATCAAAAGACTTATTTTGATTATTCAAAAAAATTTCAAAATAAAGAGAAACCTTTATGCAAATAGGCATACAACCTTGCGAAATATTAATTTTACAAAATAATTAAATGTTTTATTTTGATCCTAAATAACCTTTTGACTAATAAATCCATACGGATTATTCAATGTTCAAGATAGCTAAGATTAATAAAGGAAAAAAATTGTTCCAGTATTCTTTAAAATCTTTAAATTTGTTCATGCATACACTAGAGTAAGAATATTTTTCTAATCAGGCAATTCCTTAAATAAAGGAGATGAAGAATTATTGAAAGAACCTACCATAAATGCATTTTCATTTAATAATATTGTGAAGGGAAACTGAGAGACTCTCATAGAGAACATTAGGATCAGCTGTATATTGGGCTTTTAAGAAACTACAATTATTCCATAAGAATGAATAAACAAACTAACAATGATTTTGTGTTATTAAAAAGTCAACTAAACCGCGATAGAGCCAAAGCACATAGTGGTCGGTGTAGCGAGCGATATGATGGGCGTTATAGTGGTCGGTGTAGAGGGTGGTATAGTGATCGGCGTAGCGGGTGATATAGCGGGCGGTATAGTGGTTGGTCTAGCGGGCGTTTAGTGGTCGGCGTAACAGGTGGTATAGCAAGTGGTATAGTGGCTGGTGTAAGGGCGGTATAGTGGCCGGTGTAAGGGCGGTATAGTGGCCGGTGTACGGGCGGTATAGTGGCCGGTGTAAGGGCGGTATAGTGGCCGGTGTAAGGGCGGTATAGTGGCCGGTGTAAGGGCGGTATAGTGGCCGGTGTAAGGGCGGTATAGTGGCCGGTGTAAGGGCGGTATAGTGGCCGGTGTAAGGGCGGTATAGTGGCCGGTGTAAGGGCGGTATAGTGGCTGGTGTAAGGGCGGCATAGTGGCTGGTGTAAGGGCGGCATTGTGGCTGGTGTAAGGGCGGCATATTGGCTGGTGTAAGGGCGGTATAGTGGCCGGTGTAAGGGCGGCATATTGGCTGGTGTAAGGGCGGTATTGTGGCCGGTGTAAGGGCGGCATAGTGGCCGGTGTAAGGGCGGTATAGTGGCTGGTGTAAGGGCGGCATAGTGGCTGGTGTAAGGGCGGCATTGTGGCTGGTGTAAGGGCGGTATAGTGGCCGGCGTAAGGGCGGCATAGTGGCTGGTGTAAGGGCGGTATAGTGGCCGGTGTAAGGGCGGCATATTGGCTGGTGTAAGGGCGGCATAGTGGCTGGTGTAAGGGCGGTATAGTGGCCGGTGTAAGGGCGGTATAGTGGCCGGTGTAAGGGCGGTATAGTGGCCGGTGTAAGGGCGGTATAGTGGCCGGTGTAAGGGCGGTATAGTGGCCGGTGTAAGGGCGGTATAGTGGCCGGTGTAAGGGCGGTATAGTGGCCGGTGTAAGGGCGGTATAGTGGCCGTTGTAAGGGCGGTATAGTGGCCGGTGTAAGGGCGGTATAGTGGCCGGTGTAAGGGCGGTATAGTGGCCGGTGTAAGGGCGGTATAGTGGCCGGTGTAAGGGCGGTATAGTGGCCGGTGTAAGGGCGGTATAGTGGCCGGTGTACGGGCGGTATAGTGGCCGGTGTAAGGGCGGTATAGTGGCCGGTGTAAGGGCGGTATAGTGGCCGGTGTAAGGGCGGTATAGTGGCCGGTGTAAGGGCGGTATAGTGGCCGGTGTAAGGGCGGTATAGTGGCAGGTGTAAGGGCGGTATAGTGGCCGGTGTAAGGGCGGTATAGTGGCCGGTGTAAGGGCGGTATAGTGGCCGGTGTAGCGGGGACGTTCCCAGGAAATGTCATCAGCGTGACGTCGCAGCCCGTGGTATATAGTGGCGTTGGCAGTGTTGGCGCGACCCACAGACAGACAGCATGCATCTCCCGTCGGCCTTGGACAAGTGGCTAGAGAGTAAGTTCCTCTGGTGGTGGTAGAACTGGCGGACTTTACCGTTTTCTAATGTTTTCTCTTAGACACGATAGCGCGCTTCTCTTTACCATTCTTTAATGTTTTCCTTAGACACGATAGCCGTTCTATTTACCATTTTTAAATGTTTTCTTAGACACGATAGCACTTCTCTTTAGAATCCTTTGATGTTTTTAGACACGATATCGTTTCTCTTTACCATTGTTCAATGTTTTCTCTTGACACGAAAGCCCCTCTTTTTAACTCTTCTTTAATGCCTTCTTAGACACGATAGCCCCTCTCTTTACCTTTCTATAATATTTTCTCTTTGAAACAAAAGATAGCCCCGCTTTTTACACATCTATAATGTATTCTCTTAGACATGATAGCCCTTCTCTTTACCATTCTATAATGTTTTCCATTAGACACGATAGCGTTTCTCCCTTACCATTCTATAATGTTTTCCGTTAGACACGATAGCGCTTCTCTTTACCATTCTATAATGCTTTCTGTTAGACACGATAGCGCTTCTCTTTACCATTCTATAATGTTTTCCGTTAGACACGATAGCGTTTCTCCCTTACCATTCTATAATGTTTTCCGTTAGACACGATAGCGCTTCTCTTTACCATTCTATAATGCTTTCTGTTAGACACGATAGCGCTTCTCTTTACCATTCTATAATGTTTTCCGTTAGACACGATAGCGTTTTTCTCCCTTACCATTCTATAATGTTTTCCGTTAGACACGATAGCGCTTCTCTTTACCATTCTATAATGTTTTCCGTTAGACACGATAGCGTTTCTCTTTACACCATTCTATAATGCTTTCTGTTAGACACGATAGCACTTCTCTTCACCATTCTATAATGCTTTCCGTTAGACACGATAGCGTTTCTCCCTTACCATTCTATAATGTTTTCCGTTAGACACGATAGCGTTTCTCTTCACCATTCTAAAATGCCTTCCATTAGACACGATAGCACTTCTCTTTACCATTCTATAATGCTTTCCGTTAGACACGATAGCGCTTCTCTTTACCATTCTATAATGCTTTCCGTTAGACACGATAGCGCTTCTCTTTACCATTCTATAATGCTTTCCGTTAGACACGATAGCGCTTCTCTTTACCATTCTATAATGTTTTCCGTTAGACACGATAGCGCTTCTCTTTACCATTCTATAATGCTTTCCGTTACAAACGATAGCGCTTCTCTTTACTATTCTATAATGTTTTCCGTTAGACACGATAGCGCTTCTCTTTACCATTCTATAATGCTTTCCATTAGACACGATAGCGCTTCTCTCTACCATTCTACAATGCTTTCCGTTAGACACGATAGCGCTTCTATTTACCATTTTCTAATGCTTTCCGTTAGACACGATAGCGTTTCTCCCTTACCATTCTATAATGTTTTCCGTTAGACACGATAGCGTTTCTCTTCACCATTCTAAAATGCCTTCCATTAGACACGATAGCACTTCTCTTTACCATTCTATAATGCTTTCCGTTAGACACGATAGCGCTTCTCTTTACCATTCTATAATGCTTTCCGTTAGACACGATAGCGCTTCTCTTTACCATTCTATAATGCTTTCCGTTAGACACGATAGCGTTTCTCTTTACCATTCTATAATGTTTTCCGTTAGACACGATAGCGCTTCTCTTTACCATTCTATAATGCTTTCCGTTACACACGATAGCGCTTCTCTTTATTATCCCATAATGTTTTCCGTTAGACACGATAGCGCTTCTCTTTACCATTCTATAATGTTTTCTGTTAGACACGATAGCGCTTCTCTTTACCATTCTATAATGCTTTCCGTTAGACACGATAGCGCTTCTCTTTACCATTCTATAATGCTTTCCGTTAGACACGATTGGCGTTTCTCTTTACCATTCTATAATGCTTTCCGTTAGACACGATAGCGTTTCTCTTTACCATTCTATCTATTTTTTATCTCAACAGTATAGAGCACTTCTCTTCACCTTCTATAATATTCCATATAATTACTTTTTAAAAACTATCTAGTTTTTATAACTATGGATCAATATTGTTTTAAAATCTATTATTTATCCACTTCTATATATTTTGTAAGTTTAACTAATGTTAATGAATTCAACTTTTTTTTATAACTCTAATGTTTATAAACGCGATAGCTCTTTTTTCAGGATTCTCTAATATTATAAATGTGACACATCTCAATTTTCAATATTTTCTCTGGCGTTTATAATCGCAAAATAGAAAAATAATATAATCCTTAGCCATCTCTGATGTTTATAAGCACGATATTTATTTTTCTATATAAAAAGGTTTAGCTCCTGTGAGACCACAGCCTACAAGCATGACTTCACTCTCCTCGAGATGATCCTTTATCAAAGACTATGTCATGTCAGACCAAGTCAGGAGGAATTTTTCATCCAAGGTAGAGCTTCTGATGAGAGACCTTCTCCAAGATTATCCAGCTTCAACCATATTTATAGACTATTATCTCTCATGGGAGACTCTACTCTATCTTGTTCTAGGTAGTTTTGGTATTAGGTTTGGAAATTCTCGAAATAGTGATGCATTCTATAATGTTGATATGTGAATACGTGCTTTTGTTATCTAAGATAAACTGTATTATTTATCAGTTTAAAACACTTTATCTATTCTATAAATCCTTAACAGCTCTTTTTGGTATGTTACAAAATTATTAATATTTATTGAATCGTTTCCAACATCATATGTATGATACGAAATTGAAAAAGGCATATATATAAACAAATATAATATATATAGACATAAAAATCGATAAAATACTGTTTTTAAATAAGCTTCAATCAAAATATAATGAGTCTATATAGATACAATTTTTTAGATGCAAGATAATACATTTAAAAAAATAATATTTGTTTGGAAAACATTCACTCGAGGGCAATACCGGGGAAATCGAGTCATTCGCTAGTTTATTAGTCAAATACTCGCGAACAAATTAATCTAAAAGATAAAGTTATTTTAAACACTTTTTCAATGGTACTACTGTGCATTAATGTCGTCATTTATCAAAAATATGAGCCCAGAAGTAAACTTCCAGCCTAGTGGTCAGCCAGGGACAGGGTGTAAATAAAGCTGCAACGGCCGCCAAGAAGGTGGTCCGCCTTGACGCCGGCAGTTTTTGTGGCCGTTAATTCCTTTCTTCTGATAGGCATCTAAGGATAGAGCTTGATCTCGCCTTATGGCTATTTCTGTTATCATTGTGGGTTCTGAAGAATATTTACTACCATTAATGAACAGTATTTAAAAGTCTAGCCTAATGACCTGGCTTCGCCCGCGTTCTGCTCGAGTGAATGTTTTCTAACTAATGTTATAGAGAATAACATTATTGAACTTTGATGAAATATTTAGAGGCAGCACTTCAAACTTCCAATTTTATTGTCCGACCTTTCAGCGGCCCACTGGAGCCTTAATCAATATTGTGTGCTGTGCCTCTATCACTAGTTTGAACCAAACACTCAATATTAATTATTATATCTCAATATACACTGGTGTCCAAAAAATAAGAAACTTAACCAATATTGATATTTCTCAAAAGCTAATTTATTAACAAATATAAAATTTAGTATACAAATAGTTTAAACTATGGAGAATTTGACTAGCTATATGAAAAGAAAAAAAAAATTGAAATTATGAAATATGCAAATTATTACCAACATACCCAAAGCTAAGGTTCCAGATCTTAAAGAAATAAGATATCAATAGGGAGTATGATCACCTCTAACAGCTATCAAAGTCTCACAGCGAGCCCTCATACTGTTTACCAGGCTTTGGAGGAGGTCCAGGGGTAGTAAACCCCACTCCTCCAATAGAGCAGTTCTTAGCTCAACGAGGGTTCTGGGAGAGGGGTTACGAGCTCCAATACGCCTCCCTAGAGCATCCCACACATGCTCTATTGGATTCAGGTCCGGAGATCTGGCTGGCTAATCCATCCTTCGAATATTCTCACTCAGGAGATATTCATTGACTAGCCTAGCTCTATGCGGACGAGCATTATCGTCCATAAAAATTAAATTGTGACCGATTTGATCTCTATATGGTCTTAGATAGGGCTCAAGGATCTCGTCCCTGTACCTTTGGGCAGTTAAAGTGCCCCCAGAAAAAAATGTGGAGGGGTGTGTGTCTGCTAGAACTGATGCCAGCCCAGACTAAGAGACTGCCCCCTCTAAAACTGTCTATTTCCCTGATGTTACTGGGATGATAGCGGGTTCCAGGCTCCTTCCAGATGAAAACTCGTCGAGAATCTGTGCTTAAACTAAATCTTGACTCGTCACTGAAGAGAACATTGGCCCACTGATCATGAGTCCAGGCGTGATGTTCCAAGCACCAATTCAAGCGGGCTCTCCTGTAAGCAGAGGTTAAAGGGATACAGACCATTGGTCGTCTTGCATAAAGAGAACCTTCGTGAAGCCTTCGGTAAGCAGTTTGTCTTGAAATTCTCGTTCCAGTAGCACATGAGAGTTCATTAGAGAGTTGAATAGCTGTTAATTCCCTATGGCCCTTGGCAGTTACGACCAGATAACGGTCTTCAGAGGTAGCTGTTTTTCGATGGTTCCTGTCTCAATGAACTGTTTCCATATTATGCTGATCACAGATTTATTCACATTTAGCCATTTTGCTATTTCAACTTGTGATTGCCCTGCCTCCATTCTTCCAATAGCTTTCCATTTTAAATCACCTGCTAAAATTTTTCGTAAACTCATAATTAACTAAAGATTGAATAAAATTATAATTGGACAATCCTTAGATGGGGTAAACGACACGCCAAATAGCACACTTATAAAGACAAGCAAAAATTTGCATATTTTCAATTTTACCGAATCGAATGGTTGCGATAAATAAATTCTACGACTTAAAATACCTAATTAAATTACTTTTTAGCTTTTAGCGTTGTATATTTTAAAACATATCATTAAAAAACAAAAGTTTCTTATTTTTTGGACACCAGTGTATTACACACACATTCTTATTATTATCTCCAACTCCATCCTGATATAGAGAAAGACACTCACTTGCCGTTGTATTGTAAAAAGCTTCTAAAGATGGTAGAACTAAATATATATGTGGCAATATAATAATATAATAAGGTTGGGAAAGAGAAATAAGGACACCACAAGTTGGTAGAGGAATCCTAGACAACCAGAGAGAGATGGAGAGAGACGGGAGAGGTCCGCGACCGGCCACAGCCGGGCGGCCGTTTGTATCGCACACAATCACCAACTGTCTTAATTAGTCCTGAGGTTCCAAGTAACGGGGCCCCAGTTGTCGCCCCTTGGAATGTCGCTGCTGTCTCAAGTGACCGATCCTGACCCGCCCATCTCTCTCTGGGTTGACTGTAGGTTTGTTTTATTATTCCTGGAAGAGCATATATTATGACATATATGGTGTGGAAGGCAAGGGAAACCATCGCATTAAATATACCCCGAGAATATGCAATTTCACAGATACACTGGATCAAAACTACGTCTTGTCACAATATTAGGCTAGGCACACAATGCTAGGGACTGATATAATCTTTTGAAATCACGAAACGACCATTATTTTACTGACACCCAACATGTGTGAATTAGTTCACCACTTGCATAGTCTTCGAATAGCTCCTAAGTTAATCTATATTTTTAGCTACTAAACACATAAAATTTAAAAATTATGAATTTAGTAGTTTTGTTAGGGAAGAGAAACAAATATTCTTTGAGCCTTATATATGCTAGACGAATGACCCGGCTTCGCCCGAGAATTTCCCCGAGTGCAATTTCCTTCATACTGAAAGTGTATCAATAATAAATAGTAGAAGTGCCATTTATTTATTTTATTTGACATATCGGACGCGACATCCCAGCTCGGGATACTTGCGCCTAAATACATTTTAGTAGATTATATACAATTCATTTTATACAATTTAATAACCGGACTAAAAAAATAATTAAAACTTAAACGATGGCACTCTAAAACAGAAGAGAAAATCCAAAATGGATTATTTTATCAACCTATATACAACTCAATAACCGACTAAAAACACAATTAAAACTGAAACGATGGTTTTCTCAAACAGAATAGAAAATCCAAAATAAATTATTTTAGCAACCTATATACAATTCAGTATATACAACACAATAACCGGTTAAAAACACAATTAAAACTGAAACTATGGTTTTCTTAAACAGAAGAGAAAATCCAAAATGAACTTACAAAAATTATTGAATTTTACATAAGTGTCTTTGTTATATACAAATTCGCAAACCTCTTCGATGGGATAAAAATGATTACTTCTGTAGCTGTGGAATATCGGACATTCCATCAATAAATGCATTGAGTCTTGGTTTTCTTTTCCACAGAAACAGCTAGGATCATCCGTTGCCCCGATTTTCGACAGAAATTCTCCAAAATTACCATGACCCGTGACGAACTGTGAGTTATAAAAATTCGGACGAAAATAAAAAGGAATTCCAAATGGGAAAAATTTTCTGAATGTTTCATTAGTGTTAGCTATTGTTTCAGCCATTCTTGATTCTATGTAGTTATGAATTATAGTCGGGGCATGCGGTCTGAATACATTAATTTCTTCTTTTGATAAATTGGCCAAATCGTATTTTATTATCAACGATTCTATTTGATCTGTGAGAATAGGTATTTTTGCCAAACTATGAATACAATTTGATGAGGTCGTTTTATAGGCTCTCACTACCCAAAGAAGAATCTGATATTGCTGAGAGTTTAATCTTTGCTTACTTCTTTTATTAATAAATTTATACCATATTTCAGATCCATAGGTTAGTATTGGCCTGAAAAGAGTTTTATATAAAATTAATCTTTTTTTAGCATCCAATCCCCACATCTTCCCACAGAGTGAAAATAAAAGATTTTTCATACGGTTGATTTTACAAAGAATATCATTAATGTGGGGTGTGAAGTTAATTTGGTTTTATTATGAAATTTGGAGTTCCCATTGGAATATTTTGTTTGCCGTGCATATGTATTAAGCCGGTGCCATAGAATAACAATAAAGAAGTAACACATAAACCACAGGCAAAAGGTGTGTGTGATGGCAAAAATTGTATTATATTAGTGTTTAGGTATTTGATTTAAATATTTTTTGCAATCTATTTAGTTGTTTCAAAATCAATATAGTTTGAATAGATGGCAGCTTTTCCACCCAAAGCCGAGGTACCCGCCCCAGCGCATTAACCTTTGAAATTGCCTGAGTTGAGTGAGTGACTGCGATGGATCTTGACTGCAATGCCCATCTTCTCAGTAAGAATAGGAAAAAATAAGCAAAAATAGTTTTATAGAGAAAATTAATCCAAAATTTAGCATGTGAATATTTTCCGTAAAAAATGAAAGAGCACATGGAAATTAGGCAAACATGTGTGTTTACTAATGACTGCGACTGCATTTAAAACGATTTTTTTCAAGAGATAAAAAAAAAAAAAGGCCAGAACAAAAATTTATTAAAAAAACGAAAGTCATTATTTACACACAGTAACGCTAATTTCGTTTTTTTTTTTTTAAATTGCATTGTGTGCACTTACCAAACTTAGTTAGTAATGTAAAAAAGTAACACTCGTATAAAAACATATTTCAAAAAAGGTACACAAGCAACTTGAAAAAAAATGCAGAACGACCATTGGTCGCTTAATTGACCTAGTGTTGTTACTTCGCCTCGTATTTATACCGCGTAAAAAAATTTCATCAAGCGAAAAAATAAATAGCCAAAAATATTAATCGAAATGTAGCCGAAATCTTTCCTCAGGTATATAAAAAGCGACATGCAAAATTTGAAACCAATTGGTTCAGTAGTTTTTGTGTTTATCGCGGAACAGACAACAGACATTGACTTTTATATATAATTTTAGTCGTAGAGGTAGTTTGCACCACGCTGACGAGGGCCAACAGTCCGAAACGCGTTCGTATTTGATTTTGTTGATTTATCAAGAAAATGGGTTGGCCAAGTATCAGGGAACAGGTTAAATCAACGTTTAGTTGATTTCTGTTCCACCAGATGGTGCTCTGATATCTAAAAGTTCATGTGAACGTAGTCAGGTATGCCTTTTTTCAAAATTTTAATAACAAACACCTGAGCTTTTTTTTAAATTTTTATTATTTTTATTTTTTCACATATCTCCTTGTCAAGTATGTTGTCTGTTTGGCGATTAACTCAAACACTACTTAACCAATTGGTACCAAATTTTGCATGTCGCTTTTTATGAACCTGAGAAATTTTTTCGATTACATTTTGATTAGTATTTTTGGCTATATATATGTCATAATTTGTATATAACTGTATGCACCCCTGACCCACTATGTATGTACAATGTATGTTTTAAAAAGATTTAATAAAAGAACAAAGGTAACTGGAGGATAGAACGCCTTAGAGAAAAACCTAGGAAGTAGGCTTAGAAGAGAACACAACTATTAATAAAGTTACAGTCAACCTTATGACCCCGGAAATCATAAAAGCTAAGTTTAACGACCAGTATTTCCTGGGCAGGGCCGGGCGTGTCTTCCGACAAAGACATCAGTAAGGACCAATTAGAAAGTATCACCTAAATAGGTCAACCAATAGAAAACGGCCATGTGACACCTTTCGACCAATGGGAAAGAAGATAGGTCTTGGTGTTAAATCGAGAACCTAGAATAGGCAGTCTTCGACTCGTTCTCACCAAGGTAACATCTGCTCTAGAGATCTCTCTCTCAACTCATCCCATAATCAAGTCGATCATCACCATGTGATCCGATAGTTAATAGTCAAAATCGCTCCGCTTTCTCAGCTTTCTTTCCTCCAAACCAGTTGCCTTTTATTTCAACCCATCAAGTGTTCTGGCTTATTTCCCTTGTGTGAAAACCTTTACCATTCAGACACCACGACTGCGCCACCACTTCAACAATCTTCAACCCCAAGAGTAAGGTTTCCCAGCATAGCATAATACCACAGCTATATTGAAAGTCGACAGGATCATGGTGGAAAGTAACCAGGACGCACGCAAAACAAACGGCAATGACAAACCGAGAAAGGAGAAGCTGGCAACGAACGAAGCGACAAAACACACCCTGGCGACAATAATTTTGCAGTTGACCGCCGCACTTCAAGGAGCAAGGTCCACTCAACTACAGACGGCGTTCCGTAGCGCCACCCCCGGAGCAGCCCACACCCCCCGCCGACCGAAAGGCGAGATGGACGCGACAGCCGACGCACGTGCCACCACCCCAGGCAAGTGTCAACGTGGCCGGACACCGACCACCGAGGAGTCATCCACCGCCATGCCGTACCCGTACACCGCACCCGAAAGTAATCCGCGCGAACCGGCACAGTGCAAACGGTCCCAAAACGACATTCCAGTACCGGACTTCACTTCAATTCCGCGGACGGTGCAACCATCCCAAGCCCAAGACGTCCCAGCCGAGCCGACCTTTCGAGACTAAGGTAGGCACCCACCCTATGGCGTCAAGAATTGACTTTGGACTTATATCTAACCCTACCTACCCCTTTAACCATGTATCTAAACATGTACCAAATGAATGCAAGCACGGGCTAGGCCAAAACCTGTCCCAAAGGACTCGCACAGCACCCAAAGCTTTCACACATGGAAACCCTTGCCTGCATTCATTGCCCCAACCCCAAATATTTACATGCCACCATTCTAATCTCACACCACGCAACTTTTCACTCAACCCAATTGCCAGTACTATATGCCCACAACACATAAAGCCACAACGGCTTCAACCTACAATTCCAATAATGCCCAAAAAAGTGTCCGTACAACAACACAGCTCACCCATTTACCACACAAAATCCATACGTGACCATACGTCGTCACGCCACAATCACGCAAATGTACCTCACAACAAACACGACATTCACAATAACAATACCCAGACAGCACCCATCCAACAGGACGGTTTTCACGCTAACAAACACGCACCCATACGTCATCACGCAACAAACACGCACAACCCGCCCAACAAGCGCGACACTCGCGCCAAAAGACGACAACAACCAGTAAGCGCATGCACAACCGTTAAGAATAATACAATCACTCCGTCTACACAAAACATAGAAAAAATTCACGCCACCAAACAACCACACAATCGAAAAACATTGCGATCTTTCCTAAAAGCTGTGAACGCCTATAAAGAGTTCATTCCGGACCACGCCCGCTTGCGGACGCCACTTGTCAACCTTCTAAAAAGGGGTGTCATGTGGGTCTGGGGTGACGAATGCCAGAAAGCGTTCACTAGCCTGAAAGAAAACCTTACCACACACCCCACATTACACCTTTACCAAGAAGGTCTGCCATGCCAGGTGTACTGTAACACCTCAACACTCGGCATTGCAGGCATTCTTAAACAAGTCTACCCTGATGGGAAGACATACCCAGTTCAACATTTCAGCCGCTCTCTACGTAGTCACGAGCGAAATTATTCAGACTTGGAACTACAATGCCTAGCCATTGTGGAAAGTGTGGATAACTTCCGCGCCTGTCTAATGGGCAGAAAATTTACAATACTTTCTGACCATCCTGCATTGCAGTGGTTGAAAGAGATCAAAGCCCCGTCAGGCAGATTGTTTCGATGGAGGTTAAGACTGTCAAGATACGAATATGAGGTCCGTAGCATAAATGGAGTACAACAATATGAAACGGGCGTTGTAACTCGTATCCCATTTTGTGGCTTTCTAGATGCGCCACTCATAAAGAGCCAACAGTCTTCTCTACCGGGAAAATCTCGCGTGACTATGGATCACAATGAACTGCGCACCGTCTCCCGAAAAGGTGTACTTAAAACTATAGTCCCAAGTTCACTTACAGCCAGACTTCTTAAGTCCGTACACACACAATACCACCATCCAAACATCTCCAAGATGACGAGACTCATCTCGTCACAATATTATTGGCAGAACATGACACAAGACATCGCAAAACAGGTAAAAACCTGTCCCACCTGCCGATTCGCTAGAAGAATCGATGAATCCAACCAACCTCCACGTAAAAATACCGACACAGCCCCCAAGGCAAAACAAAATTCGTACATAAAACACAGCGTACACACAACACAAACAATGCCGAAATTACATCACCTACGTCAGAGAAACGCTTACACATCTCCACTTAAACCAATTACCGCCGACATATCTCTAATAAAATCATTGACGATCAAACAGGAGAGCTGCGAACCTGACAACCAATTCAATCATATCACACCACTCCCCAAAGATATCAAACAGTGCGAAATTGAACGACCAACAATGAATAAGGTTCGAACAAATATTTCAGAGTCCCCATTTACAACAATATGGAAGAACATGTATCGATACCCCATCTTTCATCTGCTTGTCATCCTTTGTTTGCTAGTCTTACCCTACAAATGTATCCCAGTTTTATTTCTCAGTTATTTGTTCATTTATATCATGCCCCCTCATAGAATTTTCGAACTACAAGAGGCAGTTTTTAATTTTGGACAAGCATTTATAAAACTTCTCATAATTTTAGGAAACATTTTTGCAGAAAATCTAAATAAATTCCGAGGAGATAGAAGTAACTGAAAGTAACAAGATCCGAGTCGCACACACAAAGTCAAATAGGAAACAGGACGTAGCTCCGCGAGGTCATAAAATTTGAATAAGATAGCTAATGCAAATAGAGGGAGCGTAGTTCCCCCCACTTCCGGATCCAATTACTTGCAAATAGTGGGTGGGTAATTTTAGATCGGATCCTGCTTCCCCGGCACACCCCACTTCCGTATCTCTAATTACAATGAGAAAATCACCTATTGAGGTCAACTGGGAACTTCTCTATGCCACCGATTTTGGATTCCAGTTCGAGCCTGCGTATCGACTTTTACAATACAATTCCGCACACACAAGACGTCACACACATCTAAATGAGTTCACATCCCTATTATACTTGATCATAATTACTTTACAGACTTCCAAAAAACAATATACACAAAGACAAAAAATATACATAAAGGTTATATAGATTTCCATGTCTCCTGTACACATAGCATAAACGCGCACTTGAGGACTAGGATCACGTTTTCCGCCTAAGTGTCGCTACAGATGAGACAAAAAATTTATAGGGCATAATTGAGCAATTAATACATCTAGATCAGGGCATGTAGATACAAAAGGGTTCAAACCAATACACCTTATTGTTTATATATTAATCATTTTCATTATTTTCTTTCAATTAAAATTTAAAATATTTAACCAATTTAGCAATTTATTCAATTTATTATCACTTTTAATCATTAATTATCATTTTATTTACCACTTAGTTTATATTATCATAGTTTCAAAACAACAAAAACTCACTGGTTTTATTTTAAAATTAGATATTATATTTTATTTTGATTTACAAAAAGCCTTTTTCTTTTTACCATGCATCAAGCATTCACTTTGATTTCTTCCAACTTTTTATTTTATTTTTTGATTTCTCAAAAGCCCTAATAAAAATCCCTCGATTTCCATTCCTAATTTCGAGTAGAATATAGTTAGGCATTTCTTTTTTACCATGCAACAAGCACTTTTCTTTTTTTTTTCACCCTGCAACAAAGCATTTTTTTTTTTACCATGCAACCAAGCATTTACTTTGATTTCTTCCAACTTTTATTTTATATTGATTTCTCAAAAGACCTAATAGAACTCCCTCGATTTCATTCCCAATTTCGAGTAGAATATGGTTAGGCATTTTCCTTTTTTTCTCACCATGCATCAAGCATTCACTTTGATTTCTTCCAACTTTTTATTTTATTTTTTGATTTCTCAAAAGCCCTAATAAAAATCCCTCGATTTCCATTCCCAATTTCGAGTAGAATATAGTTAGGCATTTCTTTTTTACCATGCAACAAGCACTTTTCTTTTTTTCTCACCATGCAACAAAGCATTTTTTTTCCACCATGCAACCAAGCATTTACTTTGATTTCTTCCAACTTTTATTTTATATTGATTTCTCAAAAGACCTAATAGAAATCCCTCGATTTCCTTCCCAATTTCGAGTAGAATATAGTTAGGCATTTCTTTTTCCCACTATGTACCATAGCATTCATTTTGATTTCTTACAATTAAATTTTTTGATTTCTATTAATTATACTCAACCTATATCATCAACACCATTCTATTTTACCTCTTATATCACCACCAATGCTTGTATATAGCCTCTCAATACCCACAACTAATTTTCCCACAAAATTATTTTTTCCTTTACAGAATTCTCTCAGGCTAACCCCTTCTTGAATTCTTCACATGTAGGGGGCGCATCTGTCATAATTTGTATATAACTGTATGCACCCCTGACCCACTATGTATGTACAATGTATGTTTTAAAAAGATTTAATAAAAGAACAAAGGTAACTGGAGGATAGAACGCCTTAGAGAAAAACCTAGGAAGTAGGCTTAGAAGAGAACACAACTATTAATAAAGTTACAGTCAACCTTATGACCCCGGAAATCATAAAAGCTAAGTTTAACGACCAGTATTTCCTGGGCAGGGCCGGGCGTGTCTTCCGACAAAGACATCAGTAAGGACCAATTAGAAAGTATCACCTAAATAGGTCAACCAATAGAAAACGGCCATGTGACACCTTTCGACCAATGGGAAAGAAGATAGGTCTTGGTGTTAAATCGAGAACCTAGAATAGGCAGTCTTCGACTCGCTCTCACCAAGGTAACATCTGCTCTAGAGATCTCTCTCTCAACTCATCCCATAATCAAGTCGATCATCACCATGTGATCCGATAGTTAATAGTCAAAATCGCTCCGCTTTCTCAGCTTTCTTTCCTCCAAACCAGTTGCCTTTTATTTCAACCCATCGAGTGTTCTGGCTTATTTCCCTTGTGTGAAAACCTTTACCATTCAGACACCACGACTGCGCCACCACTTCAACAATCTTCAACCCCAAGAGTAAGGTTTCCCAGCATAGCATAATACCACATATATATATATATATTTTTTTTCATTTGAAGAACTTTTTTTTCGCAAAGTAAATAAGAGGCGAAGTAACAACACCAGACCAATTAAATGACCAATGAGCGTTCTGATTTTTTTTTTCAAGATGCTTGCGTACTTTTTTTAAAATATATTTTTTTACGAGTGTTACTTTTTTTACAAAAGTAATGAGAGAGAAACTTATATTACTAAGTTACGGTAAGTGCACACAATGCAAATTAAAAAAAAAAACTCACAAAATTATCGTTACTGTATGTAAATAATGGCTTTCGTATTTTTATTCATTTTTGTTCTGGCCTTTGTCTTTATCTATCTCTTTAAAAATCGTTTAAAATGCAGTCGCAGTCATTAGCAAACACATATGTTTGCCTAATTTCCATGTGCTCTTTTATTTTTTACAGAAAAATATTTACATGCCAGTATTTTGGATTATTTTTTTTATAAACCTATTTTTTTCTTATTCTTACTGAGAAGATGGGCATCTCAGTCAAGATCCATCGCAGTCACTCACTCAACTCGGGCAATTTCACGGGTTAATGCTCTGGGCGGGTACCTCGGGGGTTAGGTGGAAAAGCTGCCATCTATTTAAATTATATTGATTTTGAAACAACTAAATGGATTTCAAAAGATAATTAAATCAAATACCTAAACACTAATATAATACAATTTTTGCCATTACACACACTTTTTGCCTGTGGTTTATGTGTTACTTCTTTATTGCTATTCTATGGCACTTCTACTATTTATTATTGATGTACTTTCAGTATGAAGGAAATTGCACTCGGGGGAATTCTCGGGCGAAGGTGGGTCATTCGTCTAGTAATATATATATATATATATATATATAGTGTAGAAACTATATAACAAAATTATAACAGTGATTCTAATTTTAAAAACTTAAGGAGCAAACTGATAATAATGATAACTTATATCAGTTAGATTTGATTAGATTAGCAAGCTAAATCTAAATTAATTATAACAATAAATAGTTATTTAATTTTATAGTCCAGTTTTGTATTAAGATTATCTTCACTATTATGATCATTTAAATACAAATTATAAAATTTGTAAAATGTATTTTACAAATTTTATAATTTGTATTTAAATGATCATAATAGTGAAGATAATCTTAATACAAAACTGGACTATAAAATTAAATAACTATTTATTGTTATATATATATATATATATATATATATATATATATATATATATATCGAATCTTGCCGAATCTCTGTTCACCCTGTAGTAGTTGTGACAGCTAAGGTGCTATCAACTGGAAGTTCAGGATTGGGGTGAATTTGCAGCCGTGATTAAATGAGTGAGGACACAGGATAGGTTGGTCAAGGGAACCGATGCTGACAAACAGAGAACATAGGAGGAGAGTGAGATTATGTGCCACGCGATTTACGCTGGATCAGGAGACACGTCTAGTACGGATGAGACTCGGAGATGCTACTGAGGCTTACCCAGTCGGGTGGTGTCACGTGACCTATACAGAGATTTTGATTGGTCATTCATTACATCATGGAAGTTGAAGAATCGCCTTGATTGGTCCAAACGACTAAGAAGCTATCTTTGATAGTTATAGCAGAAAATGTGAGGATGGAACATTGACCCAAATATAGTTGCTTTTAGGGAATTCAACTCCGAGGTCCTTTGTGTTGGAGTTCTCTGAAATAAAACTGTCGTTGCCCTAGCGCTAATGATGCGAGATGGGAATCTTTCCTCTTAACTCTACCCCTAACTGCAATCGTTTATTAATATCTATAATCGTATTATCTCCTTGGTTTTCTCTGTCTGTCTAACATACAGTCCGTATTTTATATGTCTCTTAACACAGTACATCATGTTATACAGTAGCAGATTTAGTTTGGTACAGCGTACAAGGTGGTGGGACATATGCAGGGACATGGCAGAATGACTGGAGTTTTGAATTATCAGATATATGTGTGTGTGTGTCTTTGTGTGTGTGGTTGCCATTTAAATATGCATTATGTTTATCAACCAGTATAAAATTTCTGCCAAAACCAGTTCTGGCAAATTAAGATAAAGGCCAATCTTTATACCATGATTTCAGGTTCTGGCCCTCAACAGTACAAGGGAGGCTTCGATTTCATAACTTTCTACAAGAGGAGTATGAAATCGGTCGAATTTACCAAAAAGATGCTTAAGTGGTAGGGTATTTCAGGTTATAAAACAACATAAAGTTGCGAAAGGATTATATTCATGTGCTAAAAAGGTACCTCTCCTTTTATAATTACGTCCTGTACCTATTGAAAAAACGAGCCTTAAAAATATAACGCACTTCGGTGAACAAACATCTCAGAGAGTGTATGTGTTATTTATGCTCCAGTTTACAATAAAAATAAAATATTACCTTATACATCTTTGATACAATCGAAAAATGTAGGAAACTTTCAGACAAGTCCCTTCTATCAGTTTGATGTACAAGTGGTAGAATAAATATTTTTGGCAACAAATGTGCCGTAAGCGGATGATACCGTAAGCCTTTGTTGTTTTGATTGATTTGATTTTTTAAAATTTGATTTTGATTGTTTTGATTCAATAACAAGTTGCGGCGTAAATTTGACTTTTTAGTTCTTATCGAAACCGGCAAACATAAAATATGGGAATATTTTGTTAATGCTATTTTATTATCGCGTCCCCTATATAATACTAATATGTTACCCTGTTACAATTGATGCTATATATTAACGTGATTCATTATTTTTTAAATAAAGCTGCATTTTATATTGTCCTTACTGCGATGAAAACATATTAGGAAGGCTCATGGCATCGATGGTGAAACCTCCCAGTGGCTTCACCTGTATATTTGTCTCTCTTTAAAATAAAGTTTTCATCAAATACTTTTCAAATAAATCCACCTAAAATATGCTTAAATTATGTAATCATTGCTGTATGGGAGCAGTTGAAATTATTTGTTTTATTAAAAGAAACATGTGTAATTCTAATTAGTTTATACATTTGGCTGAGAAAATATGTGTTCTATTAATATATACAGTAATAGAGTCATCAATCAACAATTCTCAATAATCAATTCTGTCACCGTTTGCTTTCGTGAATGGAATAAATACCCAAATATGGCCATTTCTCATAACCATCGGTGGTTCAGTGATAGAATGCTCGCCTGCCACGCTGGCGGCCCGGGTTCGATTCCCGGCCGATGCAATTTTTATTTATTTTTTACAATTTTTAAAACACATTTATATATTATACAAGAATGACATCCACGGCGCCAATTTATAATTGTAACGAATAGTATTTGAATAAAGCATTTAATCGGGTGAAACCCGGGCGTTGCCCGGGTCATTCGGCTAGTAATCCTATAAACGCAATTTTTAAAAATTATATTTCATTCACACACACAAAAATGAATCCTTTATCATCAACAAAGAAACTACATCCACAACAATCACTACTTTATATGCTACAATAAAACTTCATCCGGATTAGTGAGAGTCACTTTATCCATAACAAGATTACTTTATCAGCAAAAATATGATAACATTTTTGTATTTATACTTGAATTGATATGAGTTATATTTGAAAACTTCTCTGTAGGGTTTGGTTCAAATACATTAGTGTAGTTAATATAAAAGGCATATATTGGAATTAATAAAAGATTTATTTTGCCAATATTTCGGCTGGCTGAACGCCAACCTTTATCGAGGCATTACATTTTTGTATACACAAACTCAGCGCCGCATAGTGTTATAATACATTAGTGTAAATAAATGTCGCGCATTGAAGAAATCGGTGGACTATCATGATACTATTGACCTGAATGTACAGGTTATTACAAAGCCCCAAATTATAAAAACGTGAATATCTACACGCTATTAATTATTTTTATACCTTTTACCTACAAAAATCAATCATTCATTGCACGGCGCTAGAAGTTAATTTGAACAAAATTCAATGTTTTTTTTTTTAATTAAATTCCTTCTGTATATAACACTCTTTATTTCTCCACTAGTGAATCTATAGATAACGGAAATAGTGTTAAAATGTATATAAAGAGATTATGATATTGAAAAAATAACAAGAGAATCTAAATTCATATTTTTGTTTTTCTTTATTTCGATTAAATTGAGAAAGCTCTAAAGGCTTTTCTTCACGAACTAAACAAAATAGCGGGCTTAAATGTGTCAAAAATCTCTTAACATGTTCGTTATCAATTTCGGTAAGTATTACTTCTACACAATAGCCGGAGTTTCTAAACATCGGGGGAACTAGGTCAAACCTACCTGAACTAAGTAAGGCCAAGTCGGTATGTTAAGGGTTAATGTGAGGCTCCAGCTGGGAGAAAGCTTGCACACGCGGTTGGTGTTGTTTCTTCTTATTCCTATTAATGGATATGGTAATAAATAGAACCAACTTTATTTGTGACATTTCAATAGCTTGACGTTTTTACAGGATTGTTTTATACACCCATGTTTGGCGAATTGTGGATACAATCAAGGATATATTGGGGACTGGTATTATTGATTTTCCACTCGGACACTAACAGCACATTTTGGGAATGCTTATGATTTTTTTTTTCGCCTTTAAACTCACTGAACGTCCTGAATCTTTAAATTATTGACTGTTGATTTCCATTTTCTACTCTGTTAGTTCCTAAATAGTTATAGGGAGAATTATGTTCTGGTTTTCTTTTAAAGTAAAACGTATTTAAGTAATTTTGGACTGGAAAACTATAGATTTTTTGTGAAACAACTTTGAACCTAATCTGGAAATAAGCAAAGCCATTTTCAACCATTTTCTGTTATATATATTTAAAAATACAAAAGAATTGAGCTTTCAACTATAATTCATAAAGTTTTCCTTAATATTTATATAAATATATGTTTGCATATAGAATTCTAAAAGAATATTTAACAAAAATATATCCACTCTCTATCTTTACTGAAATGGAAGAAAATATGAGGATAGCATGGTTCATCAGTGGTGAACTCTTTCAGCGTTTTTTCGTAAAATTAATCTACCAATGCAATATAGAGTGCGATTTTGTGAAATTCTTAGCAAATGTATTTTAAATATTTTTGTCGAAATAAATAAAGGTATAAAACTTGGAGGCTATTGAGATATCTATAATATTGGGAGAATTTACAAATTCAAACTAATATATGCAAATGATGTTCGAGCTTTGTTCATCCACAAGTACACCACAACTAAGCCCGTGAGAGATAGGCATAATTCAAATATAATACATTTGAATTACTATTTAAGGAATAATTTGCTTTTACACATTAATAATTTTTTATTCTCTTTTCGGCCAGCTTTACACACATTGCCTTAAATTACTCTTCCAGGCAAATATTTTATTTATATTTGGACTATGCAATATGTTTGACCACTTTTCCAGCTAAAAACTTTGTATCAATTTTTTTATTAAAGAATTCATTGTGAATCTCATGAAGTCATATAGCTCGCCTTGGATTGACGAGAGTCATTAGCCCCAAACCATGGTTTCTAGGTGATCTTTATGAATTTGCTAGAGCTGGTATTAGAACCTTGTAACAGACTTGAATTTGTTAGATTAAAGAGACCGTGCATAGTTTTAATTTGCGTGAATTTTGAGGTAGCCTTTTGTTTGATTGGTTAAATCGACTAGTACACGCTCTATTATTTTAATATTACAATATATGTGCCGAATTACTGTTATCATTTCATTTAGACATACACAAAATATAAAGGTCATTAGTGATATATAAATTTGTATAGTCACAAAAATTTAAAAATAACAAAGTTATGAAACAAAAAAAAAAGACATCTGATCGTGCAATCGAAAGTTGCTGATGATTATCACGATCAGATAATGCATTTCTCCTAGTTTATCGACCGGATCCCAGGTCAATTTAACTTTTTTCTAACATTCTAAATAATTGTTATAGACATTTGAAAATTTTCTCCACTCGTAAAATTTTATATAGCCGTTGTGTACTGATAAGCATTTCCGGTTAAAATTGATTTAAACAAACGCAGTTCTTCATATAGAAAGTATAATATATAATTTTTAATTATACCTTTTGGGTATTTATAAATTTAAGAATATATATAGAATGCACATGTATAGAATACGCACAATAATTTTTTGTATAGGTATTAAATCCAGTCTTTGAAACGTTGTCACACTAAGGTTTACCTTTATATTCTGGTTGAATCATCATCGTGAAAAAATAAGGAATAGAAAATATTTTATGTTATATTTATAAATGTGAGTTTTTTTATTATTATTATACCTTTCTGACAAAGCGTAGATCTGCTATCACCCATTTCTTTTTAGTTTTCAGTGAAAAGCAGTGATATATTTCCAAAAACGTCGGAAATAATGTAAAAAGAAAGGTTGTAGTGGATAACAAATCATAAACTAGTGGGAATACTATTTAGATAATTAGCTATCATCTCAGTATATATAATAGCCATGCATTGAGACATTAAAGTAGTCGGGAACTGTACCGCTATAATATAGAAATTCCCTGTTCAGGATCTTCGTCGATATCGCACCCCCTTAGAATTCATCGAGATCCTATACCAAGGTAGAACACATAGTAAGAACACTCTCCACTCAGGAGATGTCAAAGTCCATGTTAATTTTGAATAAAAATCGAAGAAGACATGAATGCGCTATTTATAATCAGTAGACCAAGTTGACCTTGAGCTTCTCGTGACCCACAAACTCTTGTCGCGTGATGTTTCATCCTTGGCTGTCCACGCAGGTACAATCGTGAAACTTACCTTTATGAACCTAGTTGGGCTAAGAGCTTTATCTTTATCAGACTATTCTTCAAATTGTTCCGCTCCATGTCGGTTTCACTCCTTAAACATCCAGAATCACATACCATGGCGGAACCTCTGAACCTAGTTTAGTTTATGGTTTCAGCAGATATGAACTACTGATAGTCTATTGTTATCTTTAATGAGAATTTTCATTCTTAGTACATCAGCAAAAATGGAAAAACTTACTTCTCTGAACGGAGTGTTGATCCGTTTCATGTTTTTCACTATCGTTGGTCATTTAAAACCACATACTATGAGGAAATTTACTTCCCGTAACACAGTTGAACTGAAAGGTTTATCAGAACCAACCTGCCGATTTCCAATTTTATTATACGAGATTTCCTTTCCTTTACAACCACATACCATTGCTAACCTAACTTTACCTCTCAGAATATATTTGAATTGGTAGGTTTATCAGCACAACACTAACGATATTTTATACCATTCCACGAGGTTTCCTTTCCTTAGCCACCACATACCATGGCTAAGTTTACTGCTCAGCATATCGTTGAGCCGCTAAGTTTATCAACACCAACCTACCTACCTATCTCTTATTCCATTAGGCGAGGTTTCCTTTCCTTAGCCATCATATACCATGGCGAAATTACTTCTGTGAACGCAGTTGTGCTGAAGGGTTAATCATTTCCAACCTATTGCTCTCATTTTGATATATATCCTTCCATATATATTTCTTATTCTTTATAACCCAAAATCACATACAATGGTGAAACCGACTTTAATGATCATAGTCGAGCTGAAGGTTTTATCTGTCACAACTTATTGCAGTTCTCTTGCTTCGGGTCATATGATGTCCCATCTTTACACGTCCATTCAGCTTTGTCCACATCACAACGATGCTTATTCCACGGAACATTGCTGTGCTGATAGCCTTTTCTGCCTAATTTAGTTATAAAAAAATCGTATTTTATTTTATTCTTGAAAATTTGTGTTTTAGAAAAATAAAACTCAATAAATAGAATTTATTCTAGAGATCACTAAATTCTCTATTAGCAAAATTTTATTAACTGACATGTATCGAAATATATAAAAAAAACTTATGGATTCCTTATGAAATTCCGATAAGGCTGATTTCCCATTTTCTTGTAAAGAGCTATTTCAAAGCCTTCTATTACGTTTAATTTTTCGTATTTCAGTTTTATCGAAGATATTCTTGTCATAATTAATGTATTTTAATATGAAGTACTCTCTATATTTCACTATCGATATGTGTCAGTGAAGAGAAAATTCAAATTTACATAAGAGTTTAAAGCCCAGATAAGAGATATACGTGATAAAGTGAACGAGTAAAAAAAGGTGATTTCTTTATCTTGCGCAGAAGACCAAGTGACGAAGCTAAATAATCAGTTTTAAAAAAGCAAGGCCCGAGGTAATTTTGCTCAAGGTCAAAAGATGATTCACTCAAAATTATGTTGAATGTAATCTGATGATGTTTTGTCTGAATAAAGAAATTCTTAGTATACAAGGCAGACTTCCAATTTCCTTCTCACGGCTTATTCTTGTGTAGCTTCTCTTAGCCGCTAGTGAAATATAAGTGGTCTCTTATATGCAAATATAGTTTTGAACTAGAGCTAAGTTCTTACATTAATTTGAATATACAACTACCTTTTTATCTTGAGACGTCTTGATGACAATGCAAGTTGACAAATTTTAAGATTTCTGGATTGCCAGGGTGGCCGGAAATGGACAAATTTCTAAATTGCCTTTCAAAATTTGTAAATTAATTTTAATATACCTCCAGATCACATAGAAGTATGAAAATTTTAACACTCACTCAGTCCAATGAACAATGCAATTGTACAAATTATCAGACTTCTAGGTGGTCGGAATGGCAAGGAATGAACACATTTCTATATATATATAGTTGATTTCTGTTCCACCAGATGGCGCTCTGCCTTCTGTAAAGCGCATGTGCTCCTGGTCAGGATATGCCATTTTTTATATATATATATATATATGTTATGTTACGCCCCTTACAAAGAATTGACCAATCCGCCGCAAGCAGGCTTCCGTCTATTTAAGGCATAATTCCTTAGTGAACTATTGATTGTAAGTTTTGTAAATCCGCGATAAAAACTAAATAAATAATTAATAGATAAAAATACATTTTAAAAAATCTTTTATTTAAATATACTAAAAAGGTAAAAATAAAATATTGTATATTCTGTCATTGAGCAATTAGATGTATCTGAGTGAAAATAAAAGCGGCGGGGGAAGATTATATTTAGAGAATAGGTGAAAATATAGCAAACATTTATAAAAATCGCTAATCAGCTGCTACATATTAAATCACATTAGGTTCGAAATTCATGATGATCGTCCCTAGCCGCTTTTATTTTCACTCAGATACATCTAATTGCTCAATAACAGAAGATACAATATTTTATTTTTACCTTTTTAGTACATTTAAATAAAAGCTTTTTTAAAAATGTATTTTATTTATTAATTAAAATTTAAAAGAACAAGGATTGATTTATATTTCATCAAAAAACTGTTTTTAAATATTCGAATGCCTATAATTATAAGTGATTTTGCAAAAGGTTACATTTTTAAATTTTCCAAGAAGAAATACTCGTTTACCCAAATTTTTGAAATTATGAAAGAAAAGAATATTGATATTACAAAGTTCACAATCAGTTGCATAATAAAGGAAAGCAAAAAAATATATATATCTCTGAAATTAAGCGAAAAAATTCCTCTGAAAGAAGGTGCCTGAAAAAACCTTCAACTCCAACCGAAAGAAAAATGAAGGAAATGGTTGTCAGAGACTTCTCAGAGGAACATTCACACAATAACCAACATACCACTTTCTACCGTTATCCGTATTATTAGGAAAAAATCGGCTTAAAAATACGTAAAAACGCGAAAGGTTATGTCCTCAAAGCCGCACCATATTGAGGAACGAATGACCTGCAGAAGGGCCCTTTATGAAAAGTACCTGGCACGTGAAAAATGGAAGTATGTTGTTACACTGGACAAGGCATGCCTTTCCCTCAATGATAGCAACCAAACCCGTGCCATTTACTACGCTAACTCAAATAAACACCTTTCAGAACTGGGTCAAACAATTCAAGTTTATCAAAGGGCTTCATGATCGTTGCAGGTTTATGCTACAATGGGGAGCTTCCAATAAAGAAGGTACACCCAAATGTCAAGAAAAATTCACAAATATACCAAAGACTTGTCTTAGACCGATTATTCGACAATTAGGTCTCGTTTTTGTATCCAGGTGACTCAAGATCCGTGTGGCGCACCAGGATAAAGCCACAAGTCATACATCATGTTCAACACGTCAATACCTGGACGAAAAGATTGATTTAACCGGCATTTCGTACCTCCCTTTTAAGCACATCCCTGCAAAATCTCAGGACTTGGCCCCTATGGATTTTTGTGCTTTTGTCTTGCTGAAAACTGCTCTTAAATATAGAAAACCGAAGATGCTAGAGGGTCTCTGGTAAGTTGTTAAGGACTGTTGGGATGGCCTTGATCAAAATATTCTAAGACAAAGCCTTATTTCTTGGAAACATCGACGCAGGGCTGTTGCTAAACGTCAAGGTTTACACATAGAAAACAATAAGTTGTACAAACATTAATAAATTATCCTTAATAAAGCACTAAAATTGTTATTTTGAAAATGGAACACATTGTATAATAGAATATACATAATTATATATATAACACAATAAAGTAAAAGGTGTCACACAATTTTGGCACATAATTATATCAATTGATTTATTTGATTTATTTTAATAAAAATAAAATGGTCAGGTGTTGGTAATAAAATCAAATAAAATAAAAAGCTCATATGAGCGTAGTCAGGATATGCCTTTTTTAATACCAACATCTGACCTTTTATTTTTTATTTGTTTTTTACATTTTCAGTGTATTTACGCAAGTTTGACCTTAATTACCCATTTCTTGGTTTCTGAAGAAGCTTCTGGGACCAAAGTATTTTTGGTCGTTAAGGTACAGCCTGCACCTCGCTGACGAGGGCCAACAGCTCGAAACGCGTTCGTAGTTGGCTTTTCTTGATTTAACAAAAATATGGGTTGGCCAAATTTCAGGGACAGGCTAAATCAACGTTTAGTTTACTTCTGTTCCACTAGATGGCGCTCTGCCATCTAAAAAGCTTATATGGGCGTAGTCAGGATATGCCCCTTTTTTATTTTACATATGTAATCCCAACACCTGACCTTTTTTATTAGTTTATTTTTTTTTCACATAAATGGAAAAGGTCGCGCGAGTGTTGATAATAAAAATAAAAATGAAATTTCCTGAACGTTCACATGAGTTTTTTAAATGGCAGAGTGCCATAAAGTAGAGCAAATCCACCAAAAGTGGCATCTCTCCCTTATATGCGAAATTATATTATTTTGAAATATTCAAATATATTAAAGTATTTGTTTTATTTAATTATATAGGGTTTAAATACTGACACGCATATTTAAATATTTTTTATATAATTTAATTCTTGATTCAAATGTTTTTTTTTATTTAGAAATCAATTATCTATGATAAATTTATAAATATATAAGTCATACATGAATAAAAAATTGAATAAATAAATAATTAATTAAACACCCATTTAAAAATTCTCATTAAAGTCCTCCTTAAAAGGAGTAAATAAATCTTTCAGCTAACACTATTGAACAATTGAACTTAATGTGATTTGATATGACTCAGCATGAACAGAAAGTTTTTATTTTTCATAAATTTTTATATCTTCACTCAATATAGGATTTTCGTACTATGTCGCTTTAAATGTTCAATGGCTTTGGCTGAATATCTATTTTCTATATACACCTATCCCCCGATTTACACGGTAGATACGTTCCTGAGAAAAACGTGTAAATCGGGGGATAGGTGTACACAGAAATAAAAATAAAATGCATTGACAGGTTAAAATATGTAGTCAGCACATAAGCTCGGGATTCTTCTTGAGATTTGTACACAGCGAATGTGTTCAATCACAGTAGCATTTAGTATAGTGCAATAAAAACAACAAAAAAAAACTTATTTGGAAAACCGGGTAAAAGCGAAAACGTGTAAAAAAAGTACCGTGTAAATCGGGGGATATATAGGTGTATATATTAATGCATTTTAATAAACCTTTTTGAAATTTATTTCAATTGATTAATATAATTTATATATCCTAAAATAGAATGTTAAAATATAATTTGCCGAACACCTTTTTAGTGTTTTTCAGGCAAAGTGTTATTAAAAAAAAGGCCTGATATAATATATAGTAGAATAAATCCATACATACACTGCGTGACATTGAAAATGGAACACCAAGAAATAGTGGCCAGAAAATTATGAAAATTTCAGGGTAGACGCGCCTAACCGAGTTATGCAAATGATGTAAAATGCGCAGCTCTCGTGCGCACATGGAGTAAGATATAAGGGAAGGAACTTGCAGAAAGGATAGTATTCGTGTCGTTATTTCTTCAAGGAAAATCATTGTAGAAATTTTGTTCTTGTGTCAAAAGACACGTGTAATAACAGAGAATGCCAGGTCATCGTAAACGGAGGCAGTTCAAGCAGACAGACGCTTTTACGAGGGGCATGGTGATCGGACTGAAAAGGGCAGGTTGGTCCATACGTCAAATCGCAGCTGATACACACCTTAGTGCGTCCACGGTGCACCGACTGTGGAGAAGATGGTTGGAACAAGGAAATGTGGTAATTTATGGGAATGTCGGTGCAACCAGAGTGACGTCAGCACGTGTGGATCGGCGTATCCTTCGACAAGCAGTGGCGGCCCCACAAGCCACTTGTACCGCCATCCTGCAACATGTGCAAGACACCCTAGATCATTCCATCTCGACCAGAACCATTTCCCGTCGATTGGTTGCTAATGGCTTGCACTCATGCCGTCCGCTAAGAAGACTGCCATTGACCCCACCGAATAGGCGCCAACGTTTGGAATGGTGCCGGGCTAGATCGACGTGGATGACGGAATGGCACAGGGTCGTGTTCTCAGATGAGTCGCGTTTCTGCTTGTCCAGTGATAGTCGCCGTGTACGCGTGTGGCGTCGACGTGGAGATAGGTCCAATCCGGCAGCAATTGTGGAACGCCCCACCGTGCGACAACGTGGAATCATGGTTTGGGGCGCAATCGCGTATGATTCCAGGTCACCTTTACTTCGTATTCAGGGCACTATGACGGCCCAACGATACGTTGATGATGTGCTGCGACCGGTGACACTCCCCTACCTTCAGGGGGTACCCAATGCCCTTTTACAGCAGGATAACGCCCGACCGCACACTGCTCGCATTAGCCAACAAGCTCTGCAAGATGTACAGATGCCTTCCTGGCCACCATACTCTCCTGATCTCTCACCAATCGAGCACGTCTGGGACATCATTGGACGCCGTTTGCATGCCTTGCCATAGCCGCGTTCAGAAGACGAACTGTGGCAAATGGTTGAGAGGGAATGGAGAGCCATCCCTCAGGACGCCATCCGTACTCTGATTGACTCTCTACCTAGACGTGTTGCTGCGTGCATCGCCGTCCGCGGTGGTCCTACTTGCTACTAAGCCGACGCCGTTCTCGCTCTGTATTATGACTATCGTTTTGAAATAAAGATCACTTATTGTTCGTCCCTGTCTCTCTCTGTCTGCCGAGTTTCATCACTTTCTGGCCACTATTTCTTGGTGTTCCATTTTCAATGTAACGCAGTGTATAAAGGCCGTTATTATTCAATATAATACGGGCGATCCTTTAAGACATTTTAAAAACAAAACACAGTAGAATATTTAAATATCAAAAGTCTTACCATTATTAAAACATTCATACATGTTATAGAAAATTATAAACCGTTACTGAGGTCAGAGGTGGCAACGTGCCATCGAGTGTATCAATCCGCTAGGTCAGGTTAAGTCATTTCAAAAATTGAACAATTTTCGTCAGCGAGTAGGTCTAGAGCGAAATAATACAATATTAGGTACTTTTTCACGCAGCTGCAGAAATGAGAATCCCACCAAAGTGTTTAGTAAAAAGTATAATATGTATCTTTTTAAAAAAAATTATCCATATAATGGACTAATAACAAACAGTTTACCAGAACTTATTGAGAATGAAATTTATTCAAAAATACACTTGAAAAGGCGACAAAAGGACAATGTTTCCAGTTATAAAGCAGACGTCAAGGACGACAAAATGGAGATTGGGGACAAAGGTACCTAATCATTTTAAAGTAGAAGGACCTTGTAGTTCCACGACAGTAGGTCAAAGTATTGTGCTAACGTTACGAAAGGAATAATCATTTCCATCAGATGAGTCAATTCTTTTGTAGAAAATGTTTCGCTCTCTTGGGTCAAAACTGGCATTGCCCCACTCTTCATGCATTTCATTAATCATATTAACAATAGAAATCTGTATGCCTATTAGATACTAGAACAGCAGCCTACAGTCATAGCACATGTACTTTTTCTTGAATAATTCAACCTGAAAATGTATCGAGATCGTCTAATGTATTTTCTACTGTAGGCTAAAACTCCCCATTACAGAATTAGATCAAGTGTTTGACCCCATATACAAGACAGCTTCATGGAAAACCTAATATGGATATAATTCAAAACTCCGACCTCCAAATAAATATTTTTTTTAAAGGCCCAAAATGATAACAAATAATAATATTAACAACATTTTTATATAAAGAAGGGTCACCTCCTCGTCAAAATGAACCCATATACTAGATGGCATAAACTAGATGGCATAAACTAGATGGCATAAACTAAATGGCATAAACTAAATGGCGCTTTGTTTATTCGTTCATTTTGACTGGGGAGATGACCTCTCTTTTTTAGATCAATACACTCCGGCAATAAAATAATTCTCCAAAATATTTAGTATGCAATATAAAAAAGAAAATCAAATTCCGAGATTTCAAACCCTGGTCGTTTTTAATACCTCGAAGTAGCCACTGAGATAAAATATTTATTGTATTACTACCTTAAAGTGTTGATTGGTAGTTGAAGGTCACGTGATAGAAGATTACCAATCAGCGAGCGATTAAACCGGAAACCGTTAATGATACCTGCACCTAAATTTACATAGCCCATAATCGCCCATACGACGGAACGTCCCAAGAATAATTGCACCTTAAAATGTGTCGCTAAAAAGTTTAAAATGTCTAATAAAATTATTATCCATATATATATATAACCTTGAAATAAATCCATTTTTAAAGTATAACGGAAAAAATGAAGCATTACACCTAAGAGAGCGGAATTCTGAAGAAAATTGCGAACGTACGATCTTATATTAAATACAGTGTTTCGTTACTCGTTGCAAACACATAAATAAAAAACAACACACTGATTTGTTAATCAACTCAAAATTAATTGGTCGCTTAAAGACATGTGATAAAAAAAAGAATCAATCAGAAGGAAAATAAAAAGGACATCTTAGTGATAACATAATAAACACAACTTGATCAGGGAGTTATCCCGTCAAGGAATTTAGCTGATTCACTTTATTTCTATATGCATCTCTTCAAAAACATCAATTCAGGAGAATAGGATTTGAAAAAAATAAAATATAAAATAAGAAATTAATACTATTATTAAATTAACAACAAGAATTAACTAATAGCTATAAACTACCTTTTGGAGAATCTGGATTGTTTTAAATTTAAAACCAACAATTTTTTTTTGCAAACTAAAACATTATTTTAAAAATCATTTGCTAGTTGGGAGTTTGTTTAAACAATAAAGGTTACATCAACCGCTCTTTTAGTATTTATCCCCCGACGTTTCAGTCACTTTGTCACCTTCCTCAGGGGAAATAGTGAATTCTAAATCTACTTGTAAACTACATGGAACGACCCTTGTATATCCAGTTCAATCACCTGAAAGTAAAGAACGGTTGATGTAGGTGTCTTTTTCCCAAACGCTATAAAAACGATATATACTTTATTGTTTTGTTAGAAATTTGAAAGCAAAGTTTTTGATGTATTATCAAGAGCAAATAATTCGTATAATTTTATAGATTTGAATATTCCGCGAAGTTATAACTGACAAGAATTGAGTACACAGAAGTACTGTGTGATGTTACTACATGGGTCAAACTACTCAGATATCTGGATGCTTGCAAGTAATTTGTGGCAAGTGGATGTTCTCATAAATTATAAATAAAATGCTCTTCCCTCAGCTACTTGTCTTTTATTTCTATTTACGGAAGGGATTATAATATTAGCAAGTTCTCACAAATGTATGAAACTGTGGCACCAATTAGCAACTACAGTCGTGCCCTAGGATTTGTTATGAAAAGGAACCAGAGCAAGGAGAAAGCCTCTGTGTGCCACACGCCATCCTATCGACCTGTGATAAGGCGACACCTCTACGTCCAAACATGTGTCACTCCACAACCTGCTCACTTATACCAACCTCCCTTCTATATAGCTCTGCTAGTGCATTAGTCTACATTCGCACAGGTGCTCCATTTTCATTTCAAAAATATTTTTATTGGGTGTAGCTCAAATAAGAGCAACCTACTTACAATAAGAATTAGATACGTGTTCATCCAATTAGCAGTGTTTTTTTTTAACTATGCCAGTTAGCCTAGTATCGAACTAATTTGTATGTTCAGGGTTTAAAACTATGACAGTGGCTACTTCCATTCCTAACACTATCTATATTTTCCAAGTTTCATCCGGGTCGGTCAAATATTGGAGAGACAAACGGAATATGTCGGCCATCTGAACAAATACTCGAAACAATTTCTTTTATGATTGGTTGGAAATAAGGAATCTCTGGATGAAAGTTTCTTGTTGATATATATTGAGGTAAGATATTTTAAAATAAAAAATATTCTTATTTCACATATTTTATTACCTAAATGTTTCATTATTTTGCCCAAATATATTGCTTTTTAGACTCATATTTGTATTCCCTCTTTAATCTACGGGAGCATTGTAGAATGGTAGGAACACCCTAAACTTGTGCAATGATATTTCCAACTAATCATAATGATACAAGAGATTATATTCCTCTGAAAATTTTTCGATAAACTTGTAAAATATCTTTGAAGTTTAAGTAAGTTGTCATAAAAAGAGCTAGATTTGTAAAATGAGAAATGCCAATCATCAATACGAGAGAGAATCCCAGCCTGTGACAACAGCACGAAGACATCCATGCTGTGTGACAATGTGAGAGGATATGAGAACGGACATCCGGGCTGTGAAAGGAATGGTCAATAGACCGCGGAAATTGTTAGCTCGGGGCCACGTTAATGTCTGCCTGATGTTAGGACTGATGTTGTTCTAGGCATTCATGGTAGCGAGTGGCGTGGAGGAGATCGATTACAAGCCGGTTGTCAAAGTGCTTGAGGTGGAAAAACCTGTGAGAGTGCAGTGCTAATGTAGTTAAGCTAGGGCGATCATAATGGAATTTCAGCCTCAAATTTCCTATCTATTTCTACTCAGATTAAAGTGATGGTGAGCAATATTTATGTCATCTAAGTGTTTCCTTTCTATGGATATTTTGATGGAGAATCGAATAATCTTCTTACAAAATTTTATCTCTGAACTCAATTTTCGGTTTTCCACCTATACATCCTTCTTGGATACTCTTTGGTATACCATCCTACTATGATCTTGGTAAAAATAATGTTGTGATTATTCCTTTCCTTCAACTTCGCAGAAATGCATTCATTATCATTGTCCGTCCTCTAAGGATACTTGATGCCCCCACGTGGCGGACAATCCTATAGTGCGGCTAAGTCAGGAAGGGGCCGAACAAAGCTAACACATCTTAATATGGAAGAGAAATTAATTTTCCCTTGTAGTTGGAAACTCCTAAAGACGAATGAATCTCCTGTTGGGTCAACGGAATATTGAAAAAAGTGTAATATCGCATCTGTGCTAGTACGGCCTGTTAGCTTTTATTGTAGCTGTGGTGATACAGCCTGCGACATTACTGATTTTATGTAGCTGTGGTGATACAGCCTGCGACATTACTGATTTTATGTAGCTGTGGTGATACAGCCTGCGACATTACTGATTTTATGTAGCTGTGGTGATACAGCCTGCGACATTACTGATTTTATGTAGCTGTGGTGATACAGCCTGCGACATTACTGATTTTATGTAGCTGTGGTGATACAGCCTGCGGCATTACTGATTTTATGTAGCTGTGGTGATACAGCCTGCGACATTACTGATATTATGTAGCTGTGGTGATACAGCCTACGACATTACTGATTTTATGTAGCTGTGGTGATACAGCCTGCGACATTACTGATTTTATGTAGCTGTGGTGACACGTCTCGTAAAAATATTGATATTATTGTAGCTGAGTGGTACGTCCTGTGGTATTATAGATATTATTATAACTGTGGTTATATACGTTATGTTACATTGAAGTTATTATTATAGCTGTTGTGATACGTTCTGTGACATTACAGATATTATTGTAGCTGTGGTGATACGTTCTGTGACATTACAGATATTGTTGTAGCTGTGGTGATATGGTCTGTGACATTACAGATATTATTGTAGCTGTAGTGGTATGTTTTGTAGCAATATAGATATTATTATAATTGTGGTGATACGTTCAATGACTTTGAAGTTATTATTATAGCTGTGGTGATACGTTCTGTGACATTACAGATATTATTATAGGTGTTGTGATAAGTTCTGTGACATTACAGATATTATTGTAGCTGTGGTGATACGTTCTGTGACATTACAGATATTATTGTAGCTGTGGTGATACGTTCTGTGACATTACAGATATTATTATAGCTGTTGTGATACGGTCTGTGACATTAAAGATATTATTGTAGCTGTGGTGGTATGTTTTGTAGCAATATAGATATTATTATAACTGTGGTGATACGTTCTGTGACTTTGAAGTTATTATTATAGCTGTGGTGATACGTTCTGTGACATTACAGATATTATTATAGGTGTTGTGATAAGTTCTGTGACATTACAGATATTATTGTAGCTGTAGTGGTATTTTTGTAGCAATATAGATATTATTATAACTGTGGTGATACGTTCAGTGACTCTGAAGTTATTATTATAGCTGTGGTGATACGTTCTGTGACATTACAGATATTATTATAGGTGTTGTGATAAGTTCTGTGACATTACAGATATTATTATAGGTGTGGTGATACGGTCTGCGAAATTATAGATATTATTGTAGCTGTGGTAATACGGCCTGTGACAATACATATATTATTGTAGCTGTTGTGACAATATTTATGCTATAAATAGTCAAATTCCTGAAGCGAAGAGTTTCTTGCAAAGTTTTCTTTTACCGAGCTTTCGAGTACTTCTGCTCTTTCACAGGAACAAAAATGGAAGGGCAGAAATGCTCTAAAGCTAGGTTCAATAAAAACCTTACAAGAAACTCTAGGTCTAACGATTTTCTACTTTTATTAAATAATAATCTGTTATTGTGTATGTGATGAACAGAATGCTGCATTGTTAATGGCGTTGCAGCTGTAATAGGGCGGCCTGTGACAGTACCGATGTTATTGTGCGGTAATACATGAGGCAGTTCTGTTTGCATTGCAGCTGTGATGAACAACCTTTTGAAAGACCGATGTTATTGCAGCTGTGTGATGAACAACCTTTGGAAAGGCCGATGTTTTTGCAGCTGTGATGAACAACCTTTTGAAAGGCCGATGTTATTGCAGCTGTGATGAACAACATTTGGAAAGGCCGATGTTATTGCAGCTGTGATGAACAACATTTGGAAAGGCCGATGTTATTGCAGCTGTGATGAACAACCTTTTGAAAGGCCGATTTTATTGGAGCTGTGATGAACAACCTTTGGAAAGGCCGATGTTATTGCAGCTGTGATGAACAACCTTTTGGAAAGACCGATTTTATTGCAACGGCGATGGCCAACATCTGGAAGGTTCTATGTCATTTCAGCTGCAATGAGACGGTCTGTGACATGTCCTACAATGGCGACACCTCAGGACGTGCCTGTCCACATCTTACAAAGTCCGACAACCGCAGAAAGTGACATGTGTTTAGAATCCTAAAATAGGTCAACTTGGTGACCTCTGACATCAATACAAATATTTAAAACTTCTTCCTCTTTTTATCTTTACACATTATTTATATAATATATTTTAAAATAAGAATATATACCTTTATTTTTCAATTATTATTACATTATATTATTTTTAGACCAAAATTATAGAAAATTTCAAATTAATACATTAATTTTTACATAAAACTCAAATATCGGTTAATATAGACAAATAAATTGTGCATCATCTGTCTGTGTCAATTGTTAATCTCTTCAATATATGTATTTAATTTCCAGAAGATTGGTTTTAATTGATAACGTTTTAAAAATTTAAATACTATTTTTAACATCTTGATAAAGGCTCGATAAAAACGATTACTATTACCTAGAGTAAATTTAATTTTTTAATAGGGCATAATGGTACAATTTTTAATATATATTTTCAAAAAATACTTCTACCTTTAAAAGGACAATTCAGTTAAAAAGACAGTATATATTCCATTATGTCTTATTAAAAGAAACTATTCACCCTCGTTATAGCAATCTTATATAGATATAGGTCAATTTTTTGTGGATGATTATATTACTTTGACTTTTCTTACACTTGAATAATTCGATGAAATATTTGAAAAGACACTTTTCCCTGAAGGCCTGATTAATTTTATTCAACTTGAATAATATTTTGAAAATTATTTTAAAATCGTACACGAAAAAAAAAAATCGATAAGAAATTTTGTTATCGAATACTCAAACGATGGACAAATAAATTTCTTTTTCGCTTTTGAAAACAGTTCTCCTAGATAAATTTTTCTGCACAACTTTGTTTCATTTCAACACTTTTATTTAAAATGCAACTTTGGTATTACCCCTGCAAAATCAACATTCTCAACTATAACATAGTTGTTGTGGAAAACCAAGTAATAGAACAACTATTCTATTACAAATACCTAGACTCCTTTAGGATGGATACAGAAGCTGATGCAATACAAATAACTAAATCTAGAACCATCTTTTCACCGACAACAAATTAAAATATATAATCTAAAATACCTCATTACTCTAAACATAAATAAAGTTAATATATAGCCACACCAATGTTTAATAAATCAGGGATTACACGATATGACCATGAAAAACAAAATTCTTAAATAGCCTCTTTCAATATCACTTCGCCAAACACTTAGATACTTTTGGAATTGACCGTAGCAGAAATGTTCCTCAAAATTCCAAACAGAAGCCTATCATCATCACAGTCAGAACCAATAAGCCTTGATGGTTGGGCAATCAACTTGGACTTACTTTTTTTCCTAATTACCTTTCTTCTTTAACCCAAATAGAAGAAGAATTAGAGGACATATTTGAAAAATTTCAGAAGTACATCATCGATCTTTTCTTCACCACAGATTAATGACATGATGCGAAATACCAGAGACAACTTCGGAATTTCTTGATCATCTCATTCAAAATAGTATCGTAGTGTTGCTCTTTCGTCCACCAATACACACTTCTCCAGTATCGTGATAATTCGCATATTCCTATGTCTAAGCCATGACAGTGAATCTTTCCTGAGCTAACGTTCTAACCTGTCAAAAGTTTTATTCGGATAGGTCAAATGTTGGGGCGGCAAATTTAAAATAAACACACCCGCACACACTTTATATACATACATTCTTAAACATATATATGTTTTAAAATGTACGAGGATGTGTTAATTGTAGATATACGTTCCATAATATTTACCTATCTGTTTGGAACTTTGGCTGAATGCAGAGTTAGGCCATTGACGTGAAATGGAAAGATTCTAGAGACCTACTCCTAGAAGAAGATGGGCATTCAGCCTTGTCGAAATATAGGATGATATTAATGAATTATTTTATACAAGGTTGTCATTCTTAAAGAATTTCACATGGATTGCCTAATACACGGTGTGTCCAATAAATAACGAGACTGGTCAAAAATAAAGAAAAAATAGAATGATTAAAAAGATTTTATTAGTATTTTTCAAAATAGTTTCCTCCCGCATCTATACATAATTTCCATCTCTTCTCTCATGATTTAAAAACATTTAGAAAAGGCATCTTTCGGGATGTTCTTCGAGACCTTTTTCGAATCCGTCATGATGGACTCTCTAGTGTCAAATCTCCTTCCTTTCAGAGCCATTTTGAGTTTTGGAAATAGAAAAAATGATTTGGAGCTAGTTCTGGGGAATAGGGAGGTTGTTGAATAATTTGGATGCCGTGTTTAGCCAAATAAGCCAGTACAGATGTAGCGGTGTGTGGTGGTGCATTATCATGATGGATAATCCAATTTTTGGAACTCCACATTTCACTTCTTTTCAGACGAATTGATTCACGTACACGTCTCATAATGTTTAAATAAGACTCCTTATTGATTGTTTGACCTACCTCTAGATATTCATAATGCACAATTCCCTTTATGTCAAAGAACGTGACCAATAAAACTTTGTTTTTGACTTGCAAAGTCGGGATTTCTTCGTTCTTGGTTCATCTTTTCCTTTCCACTCCATGGATTGGCGTTTTGTTTCCGGGTCATACCCGTAAACCCATGTCTCGTCTCTAGTTATTACTTTTTACTTCCAATTAGGGTTTTCTTCCACCATTTCAAGCTTTTTTTTTTGGCAACCTCAACGCGATTCTCCTTTTGTTGGATTGTGAGCATTTTAGGGACAAATTTTAAAGGTGTCTTCTTTAACTGCAAGTCTTCTTTAATTATCGATCCAACTAATGATTTTGATATCCCTGTTTCTTCCTCAATGTCCCTTAACCCTATTCGTGGATTTTCTTTTATCAAATTTGAAATTTGGCTCATCCTTTCAGAGTTCCTGTGCAGAATTGGACGTCCAACACGCTTCTCATCTTTCACCGATTCCATTCCATTTTTAAATCGTGAAAACCATCTAAATGTGGTGGGCTTATTTAAATTTTCATTTCCAAATGCCAATTTCAGCAAATCTAAAGTTTCTGAAGCCGATTTCCCAATTTTGTAGCAAAATTTAATACAAATTCGTTGTTCGAATTTTCTATCCATTACAATTTAGAAGTTGTTATTCAAGGCGTTCTTTTTACAAGCTTACAATTCATCGACTGCGCGCGCAATCACGTGATGTGATATACCGCAGTGTAGCTGAAGCTTTCTATATTTTTAATAGACCTAAAAAAATTATCATTTTATTTTTTCTTTGTTTTTGACCGGTCTCATTATTTATTGGAGACACCTTGTATATTTCCTTTATAGAGATTCCAATTCTCGTTGAAGTTTATACTCTTCAGCAATTCGTGCCTGAATATTGTCTCTCTATAAGATACCATTCGGTCTGTGTAGCTGCCAACCCTACCAGTCCATCTAACGTCGACTGTTCCCAGGCATCAAGAAGCCCTCGGCCACTGCTGACGAAGAGAAGGCGGAGCTGGAGCGCGGCCACTGGGGAGGACGGTTCGATTTCCTGCTGGCATGTCTGGGCACAGCGGTGGGACTGGGCAACGTCTGGCGCTTCCCCTCTCTTACCTTTGTCAACGGGGGAGGTACGGACTGTCAAGACAACATTGATTGTCTTCTTTTAGTCTCAATTCCCTAAAAGTACACGAATGAAGATATAAAATTTGACTCCCAAGAAGTGAGCTGGGGGGGGGGGTCTCTATCTTATTTTCCATTATTTGTCTGACACAAAAACTTGCATTACTTCTCGCTGTTCTCAAGATTATAGGTTTCAATAGTACAGAAGAAGTATTCTGACTTATGAGGTTTCATGCTGCCTGACTAAATTCCAATCAAGCATTAGATGAATTATTTTTGCTCGATATGTTATTTGATGGACAATGTTGCACAAGGTTTGTTCTTTTTCACTTCGAAAGTGGCTAGAAGGTGGGTCCTTCAATTTGTGGTTAATATAGGCTTTGGCTACAGGCTTTATCCAAGGTTTCCCTGCAAATTTTACTGTATATTTGATTTTTAAATTTGCGGTAAGTCATTTATTATTTTATTCTTTCAATAACATTTTATACTATAAAGCTTTAGGCTTTCCGCTGAATATAATCTTCTACCATTATTAAAAGGAAGAATACGTTGCATTTTTTCTCTATTTTCTCACAATATTAAGTGAATAACCTTATTTATTAAGGCTTAATTTCGTTCTTTATTGAATTCTTTGAATCTTTACTGGAGAGCTGGGAGAATTAACTTCCTCTTCGATACTATTCTGCTCGCAATTAATGAACATCTTCCAGTTGTTTTCTCTGCTTGCCTTTATTGAAAGTTCGTATCATATTCATCGCATTCTATATCTTCAAAATATCTAAAAATTTCTAATGTATATTCATACTATTTGTGTTTTTTAATTTGCTAGCAAGGCCAAATCGGCAAACTTACTTAGATCAAAGTTTGTATAATAAGTCTGATATTAATATGTTAGTAAGCAAATACTTTACTTATACTTGTTTGCATTACTCTTTACCAAATCAAATATAAATTATGTCTTTCTATTTTCATCCTAAGTGGTTTTGTATTTGGAGGGCTCTATTTCTTACCTTATATGGCTCCCAATATACATGACATTTTTAATATTATATGAATTTATATTGTATACATTGTATATTGAGTATAAACTATAGTCGAAGCGTAACTTGAGATAATTCATCAGTTGTTGATGTATTTACAGGAGCATTCTTGATTCCCTACATCATCATGGTCTTCCTGATTGGACTCCCAGTTTTCCTGGTGGAATTGGCTCTGGGGCAGTACAGCGCGATGGGACCTCTCAAGGTCTTCCAGAACATCGCACCTGTTTTTAAAGGTAATTACCATCCAAGCATTTGTGAACATCGTTGGCTGGTTAGGAAAATTATTGTATAAAGGTGCACACATCAACCTTTTTTGTTCTTATTTTTAATAATATAAAACAATCGATGTTGGACGAAGCGCATTTTTTATTGTTGCAAAAAAAAAAAAAGAGAAATATTTCAAACATGACGCCTTTTACAGGCTTAGGGCCGAGAAATTGCAATTTTTCCAACAATAAAAAACATTATGATGCATTAGCGCGCCATCTGTTATGAAAATTCGAAACTATTATAGACGCGTATGATTCTTTTTAAATTGGCGAAACCGCTGGGAGGGTTCACCACTGATGAGCCAGGCCCTCCCATTAATTTTTTCATTGCAGTAAGGGCAGTAGAAATAAAAGACATTCCCAAAGACCGATTTGAATAAATTATAGGTGATCATTTTTTCGTTACTAATATATTCGTTGTCTTATTTTTTCCCAAAAGAATTGTATTTTGAAATCCTGGCATCTATAGAAGAAGCCAGAATTCTAGACTACAATCACCTTGACAAAGAGAGTAGCCGAAAATGCACGCACGTTGGGTAAGAATAAAAATTGTTTAATGTAATTATATATTCACTTTATATCATAGAATTGTATATTAAGAATTATGTCACATTATGAAGATACAAAAGAATCAGCAGTTTGTACATCTTCAGAAAATATATAATATGCATTAGATGCTGGATGTTTTATTTTTTAAATATATATTTCAAAACAGTTTTATTGAATTCCGTCAACATAATATTATATATTTAAGAGATACATGTTAAGATAAAACTATACAGACGACTATTTACAATGGATGTTAGAGAGCAGGCAGGAGCTGTGGTGTTGCAGGGCTTGGGTACGCCATGATCCTCGCAGCCTCCATGGTGGCCATTTACTACAACATGATCATCGCCTGGACGCTCTTCTATTTCTTCGATTCCTTCCGCAGCGCCGTTCGTTGGAGCGACTGCAGCCACGACTTCAACACCCCGCGTAGGTCTTTGACTTAAATATTTTCATAGACCATTCCATCCATGTGAAAATAATGCCAACTGGATATGGGTTGGGTTCAAAAACCATTCCACTTTTATCTAAAGGAATACTAACCGCACATATGTTGAATCCATATAACATTCTGAGCTGATAAAGTGGGTAGGCCACATTAAAAGCCAAAATAAAGGTGGAAATTTTCCAAGAACACCTCTTTTGGATATCATGAAATATAAAACCGCCCTGGACATATGGGGGCCAATAGCCCGAAACCATGGTTTCCTGGTGGACGTTCGAAGGCCATCCATCCTTGTCGAAACGATTGTTAATCGTCTCCTATTTTTTTAAGCAAGATATTTAGCTTGAGACTACTTTTTATTTAAATATTTATCTTTAAAACAAGCTTTTTCACGGATCAAGGTTCATCTCTAGGTTTCTCTTGAATTTACTTCATTTTTTACTATAGATTGAATAGAATCTTTTGATACTAATTGACGATCAGAGAAACTGTTTGTTTATATCAATTATTTACAAAAATTCCAAATATATAAAGTGTGTTTTGAAGTAATTACGATTTTTAAAATACTGAAGCCACACATAACATATTTATTTCTAATAGAAACCATACAGAACATATTTATTTCTAATAGAAACCATACAGAACATATTTATTTCTAATAGAAACCAAACAGAACATATTTATTTCTAATAGAAACCATACAGAACATATTTATTTCTAATAGAAACCATACAGAACATATTTATTTCTAATAGAAACCATACAGAACATATTTATTTCTAATAGAAACCATACAGAACATATTTATTTCTAATAGAAACCACACAGAACATATTTATTTCTAATAGAAACCACACAGAACATATTTATTTCTAATAGAAACCATACAGAACATATTTATTTCTAATAGAAACCATACAGAGCATATTTATTTCTAATAGAAACCACACAGAACATATTTATTTCTAATAGAAACCACACAGAACATATTTATTTCTAATAGAAACCATACAGAACATATTTATTTCTAATAGAAACCATACAGAACATATTTATTTCTAATAGAAACCATACAGAGCATATTTATTTCTAATAGAAACCACACAGAACATATTTATTTCTAATAGAAACCACACAGAACATATTTATTTCTAATAGAAACCATACAGAACATATTTATTTCTAATAGAAACCATACAGAACATATTTATTTTTAATATAAATAAAATCGCAGCCGACAATAAATGTTCGAAATCTTGGTATTTAGAAAAGTAATGTCTGAAAGGTAGGTGGTTGGTTGACACAATCTTCTATTGAGCATCAGAGTCGAATCTGCTACTGAAGCTGCCAGAGACGACACTAGCGGATGACAGCATCCTATTCCAGATAAGAATGCGGATGTCAGAGTGTTACAGGCAAACGTAGCTTGGTACACCCGGAATTGAATCCAATACGTTGGACTCTTGCTGTAGTGAGAGAATGTTCCGTAATCCAATTTATGTATTCGTCCACATAAAGTCGATGTGCTTCTCTTTATAATCATTTTGTCCTCAAAATTTATTTTATACTCGTTTGCCATTCAAGATGATATTTATAAAACTTAGATAATAAAAAGCCATATTTTGGATTGATTGAAAGATTTATTTGACAATATTTCGGTTAGCTGAACGCCAACCTTTTTCAAAGCATTACAATTTTGTATAAACAAACTCAGCGTCGCATAGTGTTATAATATCACAGTTAAAATAATTTAAATAATACAAAGGTGCTGGTGGAGGGGGGAGATTTGTGCATTAAAAAATATTATATAAATTACAATCAGAATAAGTTAAATATCTTGAAATATTAAAGGAGAAAAAATGAGGTCTATTCTATATTTTAAAATAATTGTATTAAGTACATAAAATATAATTCATCATTAATTCTTCAAGAAATAAATATAAAAAATATGTATCTATTAAAATATTTGAAAATAAATAAAAATGATTAAACAAAAAATGGCAAGAAATTAAAAAAAAAAACTATAAATGTGTATTTTAAAAATTCAGTTCAAATATTTATGGATATCAACATATCTATGAACAAAAAAATATTTTATAAAAATGGATTAAAATGGAATTAAAACAATTTAGGATGAGTATATGAAAAATAAATAAATAAAAGGTGGAAACTAAAATGTTTAATGCATTTTAACTTTTGCGTTTTTAAGCGATAAATGTAAAAAATATTTAAACAAGTGGTGCGTATTATTTACAGGTTATTACTAATGTATGAAAATGAAAAATTTAAGAAACTGCGGTTATTTTACAACAGAATTTAAAAATTCATTAAAGCAAAAAAATAAAAAAATAAAAATAGCAAAGTCATGTAATTTGAAAAAACGGCACCAATTGAAATTAAAATAATTAGACAAAAAAAAATTAAGAAGATCTAAATGGTGTGTAAATTGGTTGATTTTCGTTTACAATTGACTTATTATTTTAAAGGGAGAGGTGCCGTTTTATCAAATTACATGACATTGCTATTATTATTATTTTTTGCTTTGATGAATTTTAAAATTCTGTTGTAATAACCGCAGTTTCTTAAATTTCGTTTTCACACATTAGTAATAACCTGTAAATTATACACACTACTCGTTTAATTATTTTTACATTTATCACTTAAAAACGCAAAAGTTAAAATACATTAAACATTTTAGTTTCCACCTTGTTTTATTTATTACCAGTTGCAAATAAAACACACTATATCCGATCTGGATAATTGCGCGTGAAACCATTTACAATACTTCATATTGTAGTAGAGTAGGTAACAGAATTGTCAAAAAGAAATTAAACAACTAAGAAAAAGAGCATTAAATAAACATATATATTATACAAATAAGCATCAACATAAGCAGATAGAAGAAATCGCAAGGTAGTTATCTACAATATGTTAGGCCATGATGGAAGTTGATTTAATGAAATTACCTGCAATAATTAGTATCGTGGAGAGAGAAAGTTGATCAAGTTGGGCTATTTACAATGAGTTATATTCTAAATTAAATTATTAATTATTTACATTGATGTGTAAATCAAGTCGCATAGTAGTGTAGTCTCTCAAGCTACATGAAGTTGTCTATTTATAATAAAAAGTCTGCAGAACCTATTAAATTTCGTATATCTTTCCTTATTTTAAACTATTTGACCCATATAGGTTCTTTCCATCTTTCTCTGCTGTCTTAGATTTGACACAGTGGGCATGAGTTCAGAATGTGTTCGGGGGTTTCTTCTTCCGATCCACAAGAGCATCTGGGCGAATCTATTTTTCTAATTCTGAAGAGATATGATTTGAAGTTACCATGACCCGTAAATAATTGAACATTGTAGAAATTTGGTTTGACAAATTTTGTATTTTTGAGATGAAAAAACTTTTGAAATTATTGTTGGATTCTTCATAGTATTCGTGTAATTTTATTTCATTATAGTTAGCAATTTCTTTTCTGTTTTAGAAATTAAATCTATTGTAGCCTATTTCATTTTTCAATATGTTGGATTCTATGTAATCTGTGAGTTTTGGTATTTGTGTTAATATATGTGTACAGTTTGAGGATGTTGTGGTATAAGCCTGTATGCAGTGTTTTAGAATATTATACTGCAGGGAATTTAGTTTGTCTTTGGCTTTCTTGCTTATAGATGGAAACATTATTGTTTGACCATATGTTATTGTACTTCGGAATATTGTCTTGTATAAAGTTAATTTTCGTCTTCATTCTAGACCCCATGCTTTCTTTATTAAACTGAGTAGGTAACCGCTAGCTCTAGTAGTTTTGTCGACGATTTCATCAATGAGTTTCAAGAAGTCCAGCTTGTTCCTGCTTAGATGATTTTTCAAGGTCAATCTCAAGATCTTAAGTGTTCCGACAGGTCTAGCTATATTTATATTAAGGAATTTTGTATCATTTTTGCAATTACATAAATATAAAATTTTCGTTTGTCTTTTTATATCTGTAATTTACTGCTTTCACAACCAGGTATTAATTTTACTAAGTACAATGTTAATTGTTGTCTTTAGTTCGTCATGGCTTTTGTTCCAGCATATTATAGTTATGTCGTCAGCATAGCCAACTGTTTCACTGTTATCATCCAGATTAGTGTTTAATAATTCTTCAATCAGTATGATCTATAATGTGGGAGATAGTGGTCCTCCTTATGGACATCCTTTAGTTAGTTTTTTAGTGGTATTTATAGAGGAAGAATATTTGAAATTCACTGTTCTTTTGTTAAAGAATTATTGTATCAGTTTAATAACACTAGTACACAAAATAATAAAAAATTCTCCTCCTCAAAAAAAACAATACATTTTCTGGGTTAACTTTTTGTGCTGATCAACGTGATATCAATAATTGTTGTCAATTAGCTCAATTTCTCAAGTTATGGATATAATGTCTTTTACCTATGATATTCATCTATTGGACGAAAGGTTATGACATTAAACTTATTACTAAATAAATAAATCCGCCAAAAATAGTGCAAATGAAGAAACAATATTATGAATATTTGCATGTTTATATATTTTACTTCAATAACTGCCCTTAAACATGTATATTTATCAAACTACTTACTCTATTCACATAAATTTTCATTTAGAAATCTGATTTCTTTCCCCCCTTTTTTTTCAAAATTTTTAAGAGAATTGTTTTCATATATAAGATGGAAGGTCTTAACAAAAGCTGTGTATGCGAAAAAACATTTTATTTGGTTTAATAAACATTATTTATGAAGGTGCAGTAATATTTAGGAAGTAATAAAAAAGTATATGTGAAATATATTATATTTTGCTTGTTTGACATCACGCATCAGATTCCAACAATATCCGCCACCATATGTTGATTCCAAAGACCATTGTATCGTTGCTCACTGATTTTAATATCTTTGTGGAAGCGTTCACCTTGTTCTTCGCTCTCTGCACAGAGATTATCAGGGAAAAAGTTTAAATGTGAATCCATAAAATGCAATTTTAGATTTATTAAGTACCCGAGCTTACGGAATTTGGAAATAATATTTTCTACGATTCTCGCATAATTCGGTGACTTATTATTGCCTATAAAATGTTTGACAACGTCAATGAATGCAAGCCAATCTTCTTTCTCATCTTCTTTCAATGTTGCAATAAACCCTTCGTCATTTATTAGTTTGCGAATTTGAGGTCCAATGAAAATACCTTTCATTATCTTGGAACAACTAATCTTCGGAAATTTAGTCATTAAATATTTGACAGCATCACTATCTTTCTTTAAAGCCTTTACAATTTTTTTTATAACCTCATTTGATATGGAAAGGGGGAATAAGCATTTTTGGTTTATGGACAAGCGGTTCGTTTTCAACGTTTTGTTCACCAAAGCGAAACATACTTCTTTCAGTTCAAATTTTTTGTATATAATGATTTTTACTGTCTCTACTGTCCCACATGCATGAAAAGCGAGGATACTTTGTGTTTCCTTTCTGCAAGCCTTGTGAAATTCCTATAATTTAAGATCACTGCAAACTTTCCAAGAATGTTTGGTATAAATCAAAAATTCTTAAATTTTATTAAGAGTTGAATAGGTTTCTCTCATTTGGGTTGAACAGGCAACTGGTATGAAAGGTAATACACTACCATAGTGCAGCAAACAAGCCTTCAAACTTTGTTTAGAGGATCAATAAAGAGTCTATGCTCGGTAGCATTGTAATTGATTTGCAGTTTTATAAACGCCTTCAATATCATTGCAGTACACTAATCCTTGTTCTTCAGAAAAAAATGGCAAAAAAACATTGTTCCCTATTACAATAGACAGAGATTTTGGTTTGTGGTAACAAGAGGTTCCTTTGCTTTCATCTTGATCCAAGGATTTCTGCTGCTTCTTTTGATAGCCATAGATCCCTAACTAGATCGTTTAATGATAGAGGATTTTATCAAAATTATACGTTAAATTCAAAATTTCTAGTAATAAACCTTCCTTTAGAAAAAGGACTTTGCGAAATTTCTCTGTAGTATTAAAATTATAACACGAATGAAATTACCATGAGAAACCATAGCCTGAAAAAGCAGTAATGCTGTTTTCTGAACGCGATCTCTTATTAAAATGGCGTCGAGGGGGCATTTTTGATTCCTCAAGAGTGGTCGTTCAACAGATGCGCCGTTTACGGTAGGTTTTATTGTAGAGGCATCAACGTGTTGTGCCGAATTATTTTACAATTACGATTTAAAAATGATTTATAGAATCATCCAGGTACACATTTCCCTTATACTATTTGAACTCACAAATCATCGGTTACACTTTCTCAAAAAGAAGTAGAAACATATTAATTTAGTATTTGGCCAATTCTGGGTAAATTAAAAATCAACGAATAGTTTATATTTAATCCTATAGATGGCGCCAGCTATCAGAAACTTTCAGTTGCACGATGAGAAGATGCCTTTTTCTTAATTTATCCACCTTTTCGTAGTACAATTTCACATTTGTACTATTTTTTCATATTAATTTAGCTTTAGATTTGGCTTTTCCACTTTACCAGCTGAATATCGCTTTGATAATTTTGACAAGAAGGAATTTAAAATTAGAGATGATTATATTTTTATTTAGCTTATATATAACGGAGAACGAGATATCGAGGCGAAAAAACTCTTCGACAAGCTTACATCCCTAAATATTTTTGGCTCAAACGCTAGCTTGTTAATTCATTTAGCTTAATAATAGATGCTGATTGTATTCTACACGTCTTTGATGATTTTTTTCCTTCAAGATTTCATATAAACCTTCTAGATCTAACGTAATCAAAGCCAGCCTAGATTGTCGATGGCCTGAAACCTGGTCTCCAGGTAAATTCTCCGTATTTGTCTAAGCTGGTGTTGTAGATTTGTCACTTACCCGAGTCTGGTAGTTTGCGGAAACAGCCTATAGATGGCACATTGTTTTCGCGACTATTTTGACAAGAATAGTAGACTTTTTATATCTTATGAACGAAAGATATTTTAATTATAAGAGAGGCAATAACGTGCCATAGGAAACGAAATCATTAAAGCAGAAAAGTTTGTTTCATGTTTGAAAGAAACTTTGGTGCGTTATTTGAGCCGACGGTGGCGCTGTTGAGGACATTTTGTTTTTTGACTCAAGTGGCATCAGCATGCGTGGAGTTTTAGAAAAATTCAAATCGTGGAAAATTTCTGGAGCCCGTGGAAAATGGTGATTTCCGAGCCAAAAAGTGCCCATTTGCGGGAAGTTTTGTTTTTCGCCTTCAACTGGAAGAAAGGTGCCACTGAAGCCCACCGAATGCTCGAGGGAGTTCACGGCGACCACGCTCTGAGCAAATCGCAGTGTTACAGGTGGTTTAAAAAATTCCAAAGTGGCGATTTCGAACTTGATAATGAACCACGTGGAAAACCGCACCAAAAGTTCGAGGACGCTTAACAGCAAGCTTTGTTGGATGAGGACAGTGCCCAAACGCAGGAAAAACTCGCGAAACAGCTCCAGGTGTCTCAAGGTGCTGTTTCCCTACGTTTAAACAGCCTCAGAATGACCCAAAAGCTTTCCAGATGGGTCCCCCACGAGTTGAGCGAAAGGCAGCAAGAACGGCGTCTGGTAACCTGTGAAGGGCTGCTGGCCAGGCATGAAAAGAAGTCATTTTTGCATCGAATTGTAACTTCTGATGAGAAATGGATCCACTCAGCAATACTACGCGCCAAAAGTCATGGGGCCTGCCCGGCCAATTTTCAAAACAGAAGCCTAGGCCCAATCGCTTCGGAAAAAAGTCAATGCTTTGCGTATGGTGGGACCAGACCAGCGTAGTATATTTCGAGCTCCTGAAACCTGGCGAAACGGTCGATACTAGTCGCTACAAACAACAAATACACAGTTTGAGAGAGGCATTGAATGAAAAAAGACCGGAATGGCGTGAAAAGCACAACAAGCTGATGCTGCAGCATGACAACGCTCCAGCCCACAACGCTACGGTGGTCAAAAACACCATAAAAGACTTGGGCTGGGAACTCTTACCCCACCCGCTGTACTCACCAGACTTAGCGCCGTCGGACTACCACCTTTTCACATCTTTAAGACACGCCCTAAAAAACCAGGAATTTTCGAACTCAGACATACTGCGAAAATGGCTTGTTGACTGGTTCGACTCAAAAGGAATAGAATATTTCAGACAAGGAATTCGAAAATTGCCTAAAGGTGGTCCGAGTGTATGGCTAATCAGGGCAATTACTTTGAATAAAAAATCTTTTGTTGTATGGAATTGGTGAACTTTTGAATTCACTGAAAATTTTCGCGTTTCATACTAATAGACCTGGTATATGTATATAAATGCTCTCGTTTCCTATATATAAATGCCCCGTTATTACCTTTTAATTAAATTATGCCTAACTGGTTTTGTCCTTATTTTTTACCAAATATTATGCAAATACTGCATCTTGATGCAAATAGTTTTATATAATTCTACTGTCTTGAAAGAATATGTCCATAGTTTTCTTGAATACCATTTCTAAGATTCCATTCTTAAGTGTAGAATATATAATCAGAATCGTCCAATACAGTATTAGGCGGTCTGGTAAATTAAATTGGCGAAACCGCTGGGAGGGTTCCCAACTGATGAGCCAAGCCCTCCCAAACTATATTTTTCATTGCAGTAAGGACAGTAGAGGTTTGCTTCATGTGTAAAAGAAATTTTCGTTCTTCAATTCTTTCGTTTCCTATAGAATGGTATTTATTCACAAGGCGCTGTATTTAGATTTTCAGTCCTATGGCCAACTGTCAGCGTGAAGGTATCGAAATTCACAGCAGGATAATGGTGAATCTGCCATTGTCATTGCAGGCAAGGACAAATTCCTCTTCATAATGGCTTTGAAAAAGGAAATAATCTGACGTTAATTGTGGCTAATAGAAATTCGTTTGGTATTCTCCTCAGGTAATTTTGACCTTCTGGCATTTATTTTCCAGCACCTATTGAAGCGACAGCTGTAATATTTGATTGTGTAATAGATATAAAAATTCCTTTGTTGTTCTTTAATTGCATAACTTAGTAGTTTCATGTCCGGCTATGTCCGAAAATTCCAGAAACCCTTCTTTTACTACATATATAACGCGCTTTAATTTAAGACTGTAGTGGATATAAATCGTCTTAAATCTGATACTTTATAAAACGTTAACTTCGTCGAGTATCATTTATAGGCGATCTTGCAGTTGTCGGCTGATTTACAATTGCCTGTTGGGGGTCGGTGGAAGGCTGGTTAAACCATTTGGTTTTCGACCACTACGACCCGGGTTCGATTCTCGCATTGGACACTTTTTTCTGTTTAAAAAAAAATGCTCCAATGGCCCCCGATTCTTGCGAAAGTCCAACCCCACCAGCGAGTGCAAGTAACCAAACGGGGCTCTGGCACATTTGTAAGTGCAAAGTCGAACTGTTTTTCACATGTGTAGACATTTTGTGCGCTTACAGTAAAAGCAGTCGCTAACTACCCACCATGATTAGCATGACCTGTACCACGTGTACTAGGGATAAGCAAAAAAAAAAAAAACGATTGCCTGTTAAGCTCTGAGGTGGCGGTTTGATATTTTGACCATTTGTCCAAAACGAGTAATGTAAAAATATAAGATGGAAACTTTGCCGGGAAGAAATTGATCTATAAGAATGAAGGTCGCCTCTCCCGTAAAAAAAGGTTAAACATAGAATTTTTTTTTCTAAGAATAAAATACTAAAATTAATATTATCTGGATAAAATATTGTGTTATAATATTTTGACCACTAAATGAATTGACCATGAATGTTTACTTATAGATCCAAACCTATAGCCTGTCTTGGAAATAATATCGGTTGAGCCAACATTTACAGTAGTAGAACCCTAGTTAAGCTGGTTCATTCGTCTAATATTAAACAAATAGGTAAAAAAACTAGATTTATTTAAACCTAATATTTTTACACCTCGTTGTCAGGTTCATCAACCTTGATAATCTCTTCACTCCTATTAGCTGTCTTTCTTCAACCTGTTTCGGCCATCATTTATAATTGAATATACTTTTGGAGCAATTGCTTTGTTGTTCACTTATTTAATTATATATGACTAGCCGAATGACCCGGGCAACGCCCGTGTTTTACCCGATTGAATGTTTTTATTCAAATACTATTTGTTACAATTATAAATTGGCGCCTTAAATAAATGCATATGTTAGTTAATAACTATAGCCTATGTGCTTTATCTGTCTATGTACTGTTGGCTTCCGTAGGCGTCTCATACTGGGAAAAAGAAAGAGAGGATTCCATTTAGTTATTAACTAATATATGTATTTATTTAAGGAGCGACCCGATCCAACACAATAGTTACAAAAACGAAAAAGCGAGTGGGGGAGGCATGATGGGGGGGGGGGGGGGCAAAGGTGGCGTGATCGTAGCCAACCAATAGGAGGGCGCCATTCCAAAAAAAAAAAGCAAACGGTGACAGAGTTGATTAGGAGATGAAGAATGACGCTCGTAACTGTATATAGAATGGTTGAAGCACGTACAGATAATAGAGCTAACATGGTTTAAGAGATGATCAAGGTTGTTGAACCAGCCAAACTGCTACACGGTGTAACAAGCTTTCCTGACCATAATATTTAAAAAGTGATAGGCTTGCGTCTTAACTTAATTCCCCAAATCTGATCACAACATTAAAAATAAGAGTAAGATTACTACGTTAAAATAAACACGGAAGACAAAAAAGAAGGCTAAATCACCAAGATCTCTCTGAATAAATAGAAAAGTGATTATTCACGTGAGCTCTCCCTCCACATGCCGCCCGCCCATCGACACGCGAGTATAACCAGTTTTACTTTACCACCAAAATAGGGGACCTTGAAGAGTCCCCATTTAAACTTCATTATCTGGTGACCAGGCAGCCTTGAGCCTCAATGGCTGTTTCCAGGCATTGTCCCCTAACTGCAGACACGCACCTAAAATACAGACGAATCCTGATTTACTGAGGGAAAAAAGGTTCGTTAATCTTGATACAGACGATGTTAAATTCAAGATCGAACTAGCTGGCCAGATCTTATATTTGAGATTTGGTTTTAAATCTATATTTTTATTATTATCCATCAAATCTACCTGTGGATATGGTTTTCTTAATGCTATACAATCCTATCCATCATTTTAAAAATTATAATGTGAACTATATAAAAATATTAATATATGAAATATATACCTAACTCTATGTGTAAATAATTATTAAATAAAAAATGCATTTAAAAAAAGCTTTTATTCAAAAGCGCTCTAAAAAGGAAAAATAAAATATTTTATCTTATATGTCATTGATCAATTGTTGTATATGAGTGGGACGATCATCATGAATTTCAAATGTGATTTAATATGTAGCAACTGATTTTTATGTGTTTACTAATTATCTGTAATCAGTATATAAAATGTTATGTATATAATCAATATATCATGAAAAGGCATTTCTACAGCCCTTATACTGAGATTAATAAAATTGAAAGAAGAAGGGCATGGTTCATCCGCGGTAAATCCTACTTCTTTCAATTTTTATTCATCGCGGTATAAGGGCTGTAGAAATGAATTTTAATGATATTCTATATACAGTTACGAGCGTCATGCGTTCTTCATATCTGTCACCGTTTGCTTTTTTTTTTTTGGAATGGCGCTCTCCTATTGGTTCGCTACGATGGCGCCGCCACTGCGCGAGACACTTTGTTTTTGACTTTGCCCCCCCCCCCCCCCCCACTCGCTTCTTCGTTTTTGTAACTATTGTGTTGGAGCGGGTCGCTCCTTAAATAAATGCATATATTAGTTAATAACTAAATGGAATCCTCTCTTTCTTTTTCCCAGTAAGAGACGCCTACGGAAGCCAATAGTACATAGACAGATAAAGCACATAGGCTATAGGTATTAACTAATATATGCATTTATTTAAGGCACCAATTTATAATTGTAACAAATAGTATTTGAATAAGAACATTCACACAATCGGGGGTAAAACACGGGCGTTAATGATCCAACAGTTCCACGTGTCTAAATTAAAACACGGGCGTTGCCTGGGTCATTCGGCTAGTATATATATATATTTAAAAAGAAAGGTAGCGCTAAAATACACCTAATTATCATTTAGAAGGCGCTAAGGCGATAAAGGTTTATCACCAAGACTCTTTATACACGAAATTGTAGCTTTGAGTACAGTTTCAGTAGTTACTGGTTGGGACGATGGATGCTATTGAGGCTAAATTTAGCGCAGATATAGCATTCAGTAAAACTCTCTAAGTGAAAACTTCTGTAAAATAAGAAATAACTTCTCTTGATCTCTAGCCCAACCTCCTAAGAACGACCACCTCCGGAAGAAACCAGGAGTATATATATCTTTGTCAATGTCTATCATGTGACGGTCTAATGTATTCTAAAGCAGATGTGTGCGTGATATTAGTATGGTAAATACTCTCTCTTACAATTATAAACCTGCAAAAAATATCATGTTATTATGTAACCAAAAGGGGTCATAAAATAATGCATCTAAATTGGATGACCATATTTCTTCCTACAGCCATTCAAAAATAATCGAACCAGCCAGGATTCGAACCTAGAATCTTCTGATCCGTATATAACAACTAGCCGAATGACCCGGGCAACGCCCGGGTTATACCCGATTAAATGCTTTTATTCAAATACTATTCGTTACAATTATAAATTGGCGACGTGGATGTCATTCTTGTATAATATATAAATGAGTTTTAAAAATTGTAAAAATAAAAAAATGCATCGGCCGGGAATCGAACCCGGGCCGCCCGCGTGGCAGGCGAGCATTCTACCACTGAACCACCGATGGTTATGAGAAATGGCCATATTTGGGTATTTATTCCATTCACAAAGCAAACGGTGACAGAATTGATTAAGAAAGAATTGATTATGACGCTGATAACTGTATATATTAATACATGTTGGTAAAATAAAACAGTAGGTCGTTGGACGGTGCGTATCTTTTTGTTGTTGGGAAAGTTGCAAGCATGGAGCTCTTCTATTGGCTGAAGTGATATAACGCTCGTCGAGAGTTATTATCCTTACAACCTGTGAATCCTTCCAACCAAAAAGAACTATAAACTTCACCCAACAACTTACTGTCTCTTTAAACATTTTAAGAAAACCCCGGGGTGAATGTGTTTGGTGCATATACATACATGCAACGCCAACTATGTTCATGTTTTCTTAAATGCAATCAAATATTCTATATTCTATGCGTTATTAATTCTTCAGTTTTCATCTCTATCACCGTTTGCTTTTTTTTTTTGGAATGGCGCTCTCCTATTGGTTGGCTACGATCACGCCACCTTTGCCCCCCCCCCACTCGCTTTTTGGTTTTTGTAACTATTGTGTTGGAGCGGGTCGCACCTTAAATAAATGCATATATTAGTTAATAACTAAATGGAATCCTCTCTTTCTTTTTCCCAGTAAGAGACGCCTACGGAAGCCAACAGTACATAGCCAGATAAAGCACATAGGCTATAGTTTTTAACTAATATATGCATTTATTTAAAGCGCCAATTTATAATTGTAACAAATAGTATTTGAATAAAAACATTCAATCGGGTAAAACACGGGCGTTGCCCGGGTCATTCGGCTAGTGTTCTATATGTAGAAAAGAAGTGGACGAGAAGTAGACACACAGTTAAATGACGCTGGTCAAGAACATGTACCAAGCTTCGTACTTTCAAATATAGTGCGTAAATATAGGTAATGGTAGTCGAGGAGGGATCAGGTTTGTCATAGTGCCAAACAAGATACGAAAAGCTGTTTTTCTCTTGTTCAAAATGTTTGGACAAGTAATCATATAGTCTCAGAATAAATGGGGAAGAGGGTTGAAATTTAATAGGAGAGATAAATGAGAAAGAAAGTTGAAGGGAAATATTTGAAGAATATTCTTTCGAAAAAAGCAATACGCTTTGCATATATTTTGACTGTATTCAACCATTCTTTTGATATTTTATTAAATTTCATTCATTTTTCTCTTTTGATCCGTGTATACGTTGAGACGGGGTTTGTTTGCGAACGACCATCTTGTGCAAGTTCCTGAAAGGTCGTCTGTAAAACTTCACTTGCCTCACGTTACCAGGCCAAGGCCAGTCATCGTCTGCCCCTGAACTTCCTGTATCTTCTGTATGAATATTCACGGCTTGTTAGTAGCACGTCATTACCTGCTTAACACTATGACAAAGTCTTCAAACTCTTTGTGTTAAAAGGTTTCCTCTTTCATTTGTTATAAACTACAACTTTCCGTTTCGGGAATATACTAGAGTCATTTGGGTCTCAAATTTTTTAAATATATATTTCACATAATTTCTAAAAAGGCAATCTTTCACATTTCAAAATAAATATTGTATATATTTTTAGTGATTTTCTCCTCCTTCAGTGCCTTACTCTACTGTGGGTAGGCCCCATGGTTTATCCATATCTCCCACCATCCGCTTTATTTCCTCGTATGTGCGTCGTCCAGACCATTGTTTCAAGTTGTCCATATTTTCTTACAGCTATTGTTCACGCGTTCTCCTAGCGTAGATATTTATAGAATCTTGAGTGTTATTCTATAAAGGTACATCTCGAAGGCCTCTATTCGTAAGGTTTTAGCATTTTTCCATCTCTCATATCCATATGTTAGTATAAGCCAGATTAGCGTTTTTTTCAGTCTTTGTTCAAACATAATGTTACTAATTCTCCTCAATATATTGATGACAATAAATCCTGTCTGGTTATTCAACATGGCATGATTATGAAATGACTTTATATTTCTAACTAGCGGATGTGCCCGGCTTCGCCCGGGTTTTACCCGAGTGAATGTTTGTCTAACGAACATTTGTTAAAACAATTCTCTATAAACTTATAAAACGTACTCGGCTTCGCCCGGGGTTTTACCCGAGTAAAGGTTTGTCTAGCGAACATTTGTTAAAACAATTCTCTAAAAACTTATTTAAAAAAAAAAAAAGATATATTTTGATAATTTGAAACTCGTAAATTTGAATCTCTCGATATATTGTTATCATCGTCACAATGGGGGCGCTGCTTGCGAGTTAAATCTACAAATCTGCAAATAACTCTAAGGATATTCAAGATATTCAGGAAATTATTTTTCAAAAACCTTCCCGGTGATATACCTAATAATATCCCAAAATTTCACGGCGATTGGATGTATGGTTTTTGAATCTATAGAGTGCAGACAAACAGACAGACAGACATTCAATTTTATATACAGGGTGATCCAAAAGTCCCGCACTATTTAAAAAATTAATAACTCCGCGAATATTTGCGCTAGAGCAATGCGGTAAACACCATTGTGTTCAGGATGCAATGGGATTTTTTATGGCAAATAATGAAAATTTCGAAATTGATTTTAGTTACAATTTTATTCGCCAGATGGCGCACTACCAAAATCAGAGATTCAGCGGCCAAATTGTTTGATAAACTGAAAAATATAACTGATCGACACGTATTTTTCCTTTTTGAATACCAGGAAAGAACCCTAATAACATCAAATAACAAATTAATAAAACACCACTTCGCCAAAAGTATGAAGAATTGGTTAACAATTTTTAAATACAATCAGAGATATGTAAAATAGGTAAATGCAAATTAAAACATGTAGCAAAAAAAAAATTGATATTTTAGATACGGTTTGTGTTTCCGAAGATAATAAATTTCTAATATTTTTAATTCAACTCTCTCTCATACTGTACCCAATTTTAAAAAATGTGTTCCCTCAAATAAAAATATTTTTCAAATCGACCTTTTGCGTTGAAAAACGTGGTAGTAAAATCATTTGTATTATTTTTTGCACAAAATTTCTAAAGTTATTGGTGTACAGAAAATATTCCTTATGCTATTTCTTCTAATGAGCGAAAAGCGAAAAACTAAACATAAGGGGAAAAATTGTGTGCACCAGTGTTATTCGAGAAGTTATAACACTCTGGTTTGCACGAAATATATGTGAGCAAATGACAAACAAAATATTACTGTTCACAAAAAAAAAAGAGTCAAGATGTGAGGACAGCATTTATTATCCCCATATCCCAACACAAATAGCTGCAAAATATTGGTAGATAATATAATACATGGCAGCTTATATAACACATGAGGTAACTGCCTTCTCTCTTGTATTAGGTCACAATCCTTGCTCAATGTGGCACCCTTCATTCTCAATCACCGCCTGCAGACGATAAATGACAGAATGGACAGCATTAAATAACATATTTGTTGAAATTGATAAAACGTGTCATCTGATAGAAGCCTTTAACGTGGCCAATGTGGTAGGCCAGCATCGATAAACACACGATTTTCAACGAACGTATTCTTCAGCAATTGTTTGGCACCTTGGGAGATATGAGGAGGTCCTCCAACTTTCATGAATGTTATTTCGCTTAATGCTTTTTCCCTGAAATATGGGAATACCCCATATGAACATAACGTTCACCAGTTACAAAAACGGTTTTAAAAGTTCTTCCATTGATTTTTCAAAGAAAAATGGCCCAATAATAAAAGAAGAAGTGAACCCACACAAAACTGTAACTCTAGGCTGATAAAGTGGCATTTCTGTAAAAATCCTAGGGTTTTCTGTTGCCCAAAAGCGGCTGTTTTGAATGTTAGATTCTCCGTTTATAGAAAAGTGAGCATCATCTGTCCACAGAACATTCGACAGCCAGTTTTCATCAATATCAATTTTCCGGAAAACCCATGCAGCGAATTCTTGACGCATCTCAAAATCGCCAACTTTCAGCTCGTGAAATCTTTGAATTTTGTATGGGTACAGACAATAGAGACCTTAAGTGAAGCCTCTTCGGATATCACAATCATACTCGGCGATTTTAACGCCAAAAGTTCAACTTGGGGATCATCTGTCCAGGATAACAAAGGTCACCGACCTCGACCTTACACCATTAAATAAGGGAGAGAACACCTATCTATCCAAGTCGACAGGCACAGAATCCGCAATAGACATCACAGCGATAAATTTCAACATCGCACCCACAACACAATGGAAAATCCTGAGAGGTGCAATCAGTGACCACAGACCAATTTTAACAACCCTAAACTTCAAAATTGAGAATATCCAACAGAATAAAAGAACATGGAACTTTAGGAAAGCCGACTTGAAAAAAAATTGACAGAAAAGCTTGAAGAACTGTGCAACGAAAAATTGAATTACAGAACGCTTGACAAAAACTTGGAAAACTTCTCTTCGAATATATCAAAAGCTGCAAAAGCATCGATACCTAGGAGACGTTAGACCTGTGGATACCTTACTGGAAGGACCACAACATCGAGGCAATGATTGCAGAGAGAGACAATATCAATGAACTTCTTAAAAAAAATAAAACAGAAGAAAAGAGAAAGTAACACATTGAAATTAGTCACAAAATAGAACAAGAAATTTGGATATGCAAACAAGAGAAAAATGGCAGAGTTCTGCGAAAAAATGGATCCAAGAAAGGACAGCCAACACTGGAATATGATTAGAGTGTTAGAAAACAATCAAAACCAACACCAATCCTCCAATACTCTAACCGATATGAATAGAACAGCGAGAACGAGAACAAACAGATGACTAACATAAATGCTGTATATCTTTCAAGCACTTCAATACTAAAATATACGATTGAAGACAGGACTCTAAAAATAATATAAACCAGTTAGTTAAACAAGCAAGAAACTTCCATCAACAAGATATTTTCTCGAGAGACTTCACACTGAATGAGCTAAACTCATCAATAAAAAAATCTAAGAGGTCACCAAGAGATAATCTAATCTTTGGTCAAATGATTAAACACTTTGAAGTCAAAGCTAATAAACAACTCCTACGAATACTGAACATTTCATGGTAAACTGGTGAACTCTCAAAGAATTGGAAGATATCAATTACTGTGCCAATACTGAAACCAAACAAAGATGCCAAGGAATCCAAGAACTATCGGCCAATTGCTCTCACCAGCATACTTTATGAAATAACAGAACGAATTATCCACTCTAGGCTCATAGTCTGGCTCACTAAAAATAATAAAATAAACCTCTACCAAACTGCCTATAGATCCCAGCACTGTACGACTGATCAACTGTTCTACTTCTGTCAATCAATAATAGATTCTTTCCAGGAAAAACCGCCAAAGAAGACCACGGCTATATTCCTTGATATGACCTCAGCTTTTGATCGAGTGTGGAGGGAGAAATTACGTGAAAGGCTGCACAACATCGGAGTAAGAGGAGAAACCTTAACCTGGATTGCAGACTTCTTAAGGGGAAGAAGGTTAAAGGTTTTGGTCAATGGAGAATTTTCCAAGGAAGGAAGAACGTGTGATACTGCAGTCCTGGATCTTTCCAGTTGGTCTCGAGGACCGCGCCATCACCATCTCCTAAGCGGCGAAGTACGCGATCTAGGTATTCATCGTAGATCGCAAAATGCGTGGTGTCGCTGGAGACCCACTGGCGATTCTCCACCAAACTCTGCAGCGCTGGCAGAGGCGCCATATTCATTGTACATAGTGTATGTGATGATTTAAGACCATGGAATTGTTGTAAATAGTCCAGATATCTACTACCACATGTTCCACCACGTAATTGTATATAACTTCTTATTTACTGCAAATAGAACGCCTCAACTAACATCAATCTGTACCGCGTAAGAATCTAATAAAGTATAGCAACTGTACAGATAGAAGGAATGGAGACTAACAGGAGAAAATTAAGGTTAAAACTAATCAGGCTTAGGTGAAAATAGGAGAGAAGGCCTAGCAAACCCAGTCCAACTTTTACGAGGTCGTGGCCCTCCTGGATAATAAAACTTCCCCCCCCTGTTTACGTCAGAAAATAGCAGTGACCTGTTCGGACCCAGCTCAGCTATAAAAGGAGGCCCCGATCCTCAGTTAGTCAGTCCTTAGTTAGTCTTTGTTCCAGTCCCTGTCCACCGGACGCTCCGATAAAAGGTAAACCCTTTCCTGCCAGAAATCTCTTCGTCCCATTCCTTCTTGACGTTCAGACGCTTCTAAGTGGAATCTCTATTGGCTTATTTCACCTTTGGCCCAGCTGTGTCGCCTTCCACCACGACTGCACGGTAGAGTTGACATCGAGGTAACACTGGTCCCAGAGGTCCCAAGATATCACATGTATATAATGCATATTATCTTTTTTTAAATAGTGCAGACTGTGCACTTTGTATGTATTGACAAGATGTCAATAAAATTATTTTAACTGTCATTGATGAGGAATTGGAATTTTCAAAACACATACTTAGCACCTCAAATAGAGCTACCAGAAAACTAAACATTCTGAGATGGCTATGTGGAACAAATTGGGGAGAAAAACCCAGAATTCTCAGAACAACATATATCACCTTAATAAGGCCGATAATGGAATATGCAACACCGGTCTGGGCTCCCTCAAGCTCATCACTAAAAGTAAGACTAGACAGTGTTCAAGCAAAAGCGGCCAAAATAATCACTGGTGCTGTTTCATCCACCAACAATGAGAAAATTCAGAGAGAATGTGTTCTAGACCTACTCGCTCGAAAGCAGAAGATAAAATAAAAACAACTTGGATCGGCACTTCAGAAACGAGGAACCAGAGGACGAGATCTCTCTGACCACTTGTGGTTTGGTGGATCCGCCCTTTTCTGAGAATGAGGTGAAACTGACGGCTTTCAAGTTCGGGAAAAGGAAATCTCCTGGTCCCGAAGGGATCGATAACACGGTCGTGAAAGCCCTGTTAAGAATGCACCCATCACTTCTTGCCAGGTTTTTCAATAGGTGCCTGGACACTGGTACTTTTCCTGAGGCATGGAAGGTTGCCCGAGTAGTGCTTCTCGAAAAGTCTGGTAGAAAGGGTAATTCTCCTAATGATTATCGTCCGCTTTCTTTACTAGTGTGTCTAGGTATGGTCCTGGATAGCCTACTATCTCAGCGACTGAAGCACTGGCTAGAGAGTAATGAGCTCCTTTCCTCTTTCCAACATGGTTTTAGGGAAGGGAACTCCACAACCACGGCTCTGAACGAGGTGTTAGAGGGGGTTGAGATGGGCTTAAATAAGGGTGCTTGGGTTCTTCTCGTGGCCCTGGACATTGTTGACGCGTTCAACTCCATGAGCTGGAACAAGCTGATGAAATTTGATCGACATGGGTTGTCCTGATAATTTGTGCAGCTTGGTTCATGACTTCCTGAGGGATAGACGGATTAGCCTCAGTTTTTGTGGGCGGAAGTTGGAAAGAAATTGTGCTAGGGGTTGCCCCCAGGGCTCTTGCTGCGGCCTTTTTATGTGGAATATCCTGGTAAACACCGTTTTCCAGGTGGAGCTACCTGAGGGAGCCTGGCTGGTTCTCTATGCTGACGACCAGTTCCTCATCATTGAGGCTGCTTCGAGAGCGAAGGCTGAGAAGTGTGTTGAAGCTTCTCTCCAAATTCTCTCGAACTGAGCCCATGACTCTGGCCTTAAGTTCAATGTCTCCAAAACTAAAGCCCTCAGCTTTAAGCCTAGGGACATAAGAACTAAAAGGAAAGGGATCAAATGGGAGCACAAGCCGGCTATCCGGATGAAAGGACGGAGGGTAGCGTTGGTCAATAGGATGACCATCCTGGGGGTGGTCATTGATGACAAGATGGGTTGGCAATACCAGGCGGAGGAGATGGTGACGAGAGGCAGGGAGGCGTTGTGCAGGCCTGTCCTGGTTGGCTCTCAATAGGGGGGGGGGAGAAGGAGGGTACTATTTTTAGGAACCTCTGCCTCTCCTGTGTCGAGCCAATCCTGCTATAACAGGGATCAGAAGGTGGCAAAAACTCTAGAGAGCGTGCAGAGGACAGCGGCACTCAGAATCACAGGGGGATATCGCACTACCAGCAGTGAGGCCTTTTTGGTCCTCGCTGGGCTTATTCCCCTGGGATTGAAACTAGAGGAGGAGACCATCAGACAGAAGATCTGGGAGAACAGGGAAGATGCCCTGGGACTTGAAGCGGGTGCCCTGGAATGGAAGAGGGACCCAAGGAAGCCTCCGCAGTGGTTGCCAAAGTGGAATTGGAGTCCTGGAGAGCCGACAGGGATCGACACGGAGGTTTTCACTGATGGTAGTAAGTCTGGAACCAATACTGGAGCTGGAGTAGTGATTTTCACTAATGAAGAGCTGATCTTCCAAGAAAGCTTAACACTCAGAGTGGACGAATTGGTCTTTTCAGCCGAGCTGGTTGCGATCAGGGTAGCCCTCAGAGTGTGTGCCGAGAAGAACTTCAGCCCGGACCGCCTCTATTCAGATTGTATGTCGGCCCTCGTCGCCATCAATCTGGTGAAAGGGCAACTCGCGCATCAAATAATCCAGGAGCTGGAGATGATAACGCGGGCTCCGGAGGGTTAGGGGACACAGCCTCATCGAAGGTAATGAGTTCGCAGACAGGCTCGCTAAGGCAGGATGCTTTAGAGGTAGATCACTGAGGACCCCAGTGACCAAGAAAGAAGTTTATAGGAGGATCAGGGGGCACGTCCAGGACTTATGGTTGGACAGATGGAGGAAAAGTGTGAAGGGAGAGAGGTATTCATTTGGGTAACAACACCCAAGTACCTCTGTAAGGTAATGTCCCACAAATTCATTAGGGTAGTTCGGGACATGGGCTCTTCCCCAAGTCTCCACAGATTTAAAATTAAGAGAAACCCTGATTGCGTCTATGAAGAAAGGGATGTGGATGCACGCCACTACGTCTTGGATTGTCCAAGGGTAGTGGGCGTGCAGGAAGAGAGAAGGAGGGCGAGGGGCGCGATCGAGAGTAAGCTGCTGAGAAACCACAGCAAGCTTCTTGAGAAAGCCTACGACGTGGCATCTGAGCTTTACCTCAACTGTGAGTGAACAGAGTCGACCGGGGGCCGCCTCCCCGCGGTCCCTACTGGACACAGTAAATACTTTCCTCTTTTGCTGTGTTTAAAGGCCTCCGGTATAGAAATCCTTCCAGACACGTTGTCTGGGAGGTGGTGTTTCCAGGTACAATGTCCAAGCTCTAGCTTGGATACCGTTACTTGGCTTATGAGTTGAACAGAATAGCAGCGAAGGGCATGCTTCGGATGCCGGCTTGTGGACCGAAAGGTCTGGGTGGCCATCTGCTTCTAGGGTGTACTAACTGTGCTTAGGTGGGATCCTCCAGTTATTGTTTATTTTTGTTTTAGCTACTGTTTCTATTTCTTTAAAAGTAAGTTTATTTTTCTGTAGTAAGGGTTCTTTTGTGCCTTTTTTCGCTAGCGCATCAGCAGCTTCATTGCCTTCAATGCTAACATGTAAGGGTATCCATTGAAGGTGAATTTTTGAGGTATTGAGAGTTTTTGGAGAAAACCAATTATGTTCCTGCTTACTTTGTCTCTAAGTTCCCTTGTGTGACTCAAGTGTTGTATGGCACTTCTACTATCAGTAATAATCCATATATCGTGATGTTTAGTGTTTCTGATGGATTTTAAGGCTTCATAGATGGCTATAAGTTCGGATCTGAAGACTGAGCAAAAATCTGGGTTTCTTCTGTTTATTTTCTGATTGCCATTTGTGGTTTTAATGAGAGAGTCACTGTCAGTGTATCCCAACTCGTCTCTGCTACCATCGGTATAGATAGTTATTACATTTTTAGGAATTTTATATTAATTATTTCTAATGATAATTGTTTTAAGTATTCTGGATTTTGGTATTGTTTATTGGTGGGTTCATTTAAAGTGGCATTAAAAATAACATTTTGTTAGTGATTCGCATGGAGATATTTTTTCTGCTAAATAATATTTTTCCACTTTATATTTTAAAAATCCATTTCTTTTAGCCAGGTGGAGAGGGCCTTCTTTTTTGAGTCTTATATTGGATTCCCAATTAAGTATGTAATTGAAAGTTCTGTGTTTGTTTTCATAACTCTTGATTTTGTTTATATATTTTGGCAGATTGTAGCTTTTTCTATCCTTTAAGGGCATAATGTCTGCCTCGTAAAGTACAATATTATTAGGGCAGGTATTTCGAAGACCTGTAATAATTCTAGCTGCATTTAGTTGTATCTTTTCCAGTGATTTTAGATTTGTTTCAGATGCTGTACCATAGATTTGATATCTATATTCCAAGATAGGTCTCATTAGAGATGTGTAAGTTAATTTTAGTGTTGTTGCTTCAGCTCCCCACTCTTCCTGAAATACATTTCAAGATTTTTAGTCGGTCTCTTCCTTTTCTAACAACTCCTTCAATATGTTTACTGGAGTTAATGTCTGGATCCAGGGTGTAGCCGAGATATTTAGGATGTTTATTATATTGCAATTGTTGTTCTTTCAGAATAATATTTGGTCTTATTTTGTATAGTTTCTTATCGGTAGTAAAAAGACAGGTTTCAGATTTTTGGGGGTTAAATTCTAATTTATGTTTATTAGCAAATTTTTCTAGGTGGAGAAGAGTCTTGTTCAAATCTCTTTCAGCTTTTTTCCAGTTAGTGTTGCTGCTCCATAGAATAATGTCATCAGCGAAAAGTCCAATATTGGTTTTATGTGAAAATTATTCTTCTATGCCTGCAATAAATAGGGTGAAGAGATTTGGGCTAAGGACTGATCCTTGTGGTAATCCTTGATACAATTTGAAGGTTTTAGATAGAGTGCCATTATATTTGACCCTGATGTATCTATTTTTAAGGGAATCATTTATCCAAGTGATAGCTTTTCCATCAATTTTGAAATGTTTGTATAATTTTGTAATTAACTTGTTTTTCCATACTTTATTAAAAGCTTGTGTAAGGTCTAGGTCAAGGTCTTGTGTGGTTAGTTGGTTTTCTGTTTTGTGCATCTTTTACCTTTTGTGTGAAAAATAAGAGTTGGTCTATTGTCCCATGTCCTTTCCTAAATCCATATTGTTCTTCTGGTAAGAGATTTCTTGTGTCGGGGTGGTAGGTGAGTCGTCTGAGTATAATTTTTTCCATTAATTTTCAGCAAATAATTGTGAGGGAGATAGGTCGGTAGTTTTTTGGGTCATCAGCAGATTTGTCAAGTTTTTAAATGGGAATTATTGTTGCATTTTACAGTCTTGAGGCAATTTTCCAGTTTTCCAGGAGTTATTGAAAATATTAAGAAGTCTTTCTTTGCCAAATTTGCCCAAGTTTGAAATCATTCGGCCATGGATTCCATCTGGCCCAGGAGTCTTGTTTAGGTCAGTGTTTTCTAATGCATAAGCTAGCTCTTTCATATTGATTTTTTCATGGAAAATATTATGAGTGCTGGTGACATTTTTACAGTCATGAATAATCCTTCGGGCCTTTGTTTCAACCTTGATTTTACTACTTATTTGATATGAATTACCTAAAAGATTGGCAGCAATTTTGTCATTAGTTGCTGGTGCACCATCTGTATTCTTAATCATATTAGTTTTTTCGCTTTGTGACTGGGATCTGTCAATTTGTTTTGCCAAATTCCAAAGTTTTGTATTTGGGTTTCTTGGGTTCAGGTTTTCACAAGTTTGTTTCCATTTTTCCCTTTTCACATTTACGTATAATATTTTTATTTTTGCATTCACAATGTTCAGTTCAGTTCTACAATTTGTTTGGTTTTGGGTGCTCTTTTTTGTAGTTCATTTCTTTTAGTTATAAGTGTTTGAATATGTTTTGCCTGGTGTGTATAATTTGGAATCCATTTCTTAATATTACCTCTTGGTATTGAAACTGTGGCTGCTTTAATAATGGTGTTTTCGAAAGATATCCAATTAGCCTTTTTGAAGTTCCAGAATTTTTCTTAATTGAGCTGGTTTTGGTCTTGGTGCTAATTTCTATCAAATTAGGCAAATGATCACTTACAATACTTTTTAATATTTGCTATTTGCATTTGTGGAAAATGTCAGGATAGTAAAAACTTATATCAAGGGCTTGTGCAGTATTATAGCTGTATGAATGATGGGTAGGATTCCCATCATTTAAGCACATGATGGCATTGTCGTCAAATATGTTTGAAAGTATTTTGCCTCTTGGGTTTGGCGTGGAACATCCCCATAGTTGATGTTTGGCATTAAGGTTACCTACAATAAGAGTTGTCTGTAAGAAATTGAGCCATTGTTCCATCGTCAATAAATTTATTGTTTGGAGGGTGATACATATTGTATATGTTGATGGCTTTGTTTTGATTGAGGTAGACTTTGATATCTTGGGCTTCGAGGTCTAATGTGTTTGAACGGCTATGTTCTCATAGTACAAATTCTTGATTAAAAATGCTAGGCCACCCCCTTTAACAGCATATACAGATGGATCTTCAGACCTTACCCTGAGTTATGGAGGGGCCGGAATTAACATAATACTGTAAGATGGAACGCACAACAAAATCAAAGAAGGAGCCGGACAGATTTCGTCAAACTTCACTTGTGAACTGACGGCTATCTGGAAAGCCCTTGATGTATGCTTTAACCAACCATCCCTGCATCAAGCAGAAGGAAATTTAATATACAGCGGCTCCATATCCGCTCTAGAAGCAATTCAGAAGGGCAATACTAAAATCACACGGAAAAAACACTCGTTACTTACCCAACTGGAACCATTGGAGAATAACTGCATTCTACAATGGATCCCTGCCCATGCTGGGATCGGGGGTAATGAAATGGCATCTGAATTGGCAAAGGAAGCCAGAAAATTGAGCCAAAGGAAAGAACAAATGTCATTATTTGACGCTGATTCTTTGTCAAAATACAAGATAATTAAACAATAAATAAGAAAAGATCAAAATGCGAAATAAACTCTGAGAGAAAAATGACAAAAACTATAACAAGACTTGGAACAAAACACTATAAAGGAATGACAATACATCCAGATGGCACAATAACCTATAGGGCATGCAACAATTGTCCTGGTGTGGAACTTACACCTACCCACATATTCTCATAGCCAGCAATGGCCGCAGCCTTGCAGGAATATGACATAGACCCAGAGCAGCAGCTTTACACACCCAAGATAGTGGACATTGCTGCTGCTGTGATGGAGATGCATGGATACATCTGAGGCTCTTTATTGGACACGACAACAACAACGGCTTTCCAGAGTTAAATAAATTATCAGAGATAGATACATATTTTTCAAATGTATTAAAATAAATATAATCGATACTGAGAGAGAGTTGAATTTAAAAAATATTAGAACTTTATTATCTTCGGAAACACAAACCGTATCTAAAATATCAATTTTTTTTTTTGCTACATGTTTTAATTTGCATTTACCTATTTTACATATCTCTGATTGTATTTAAAAATTGTTAACCAATTCTTCATACTTTTGGCGAAGTGGTGTTTTATTAATTTGTTATTTGATGTTATTAGGATTCTTTCCTGGTATTCAAAAAGGAAAAATACGTATCGATCAGTTATATTTTTCAATTTATCGAACAATTTGGCCGCTGAATTTCTGATTCTGGTAGTGCGCCATCTGGCGAATAAAATTGTAACTAAAATCAATTTCGAAATTTTCATTATTTGCCATAAAAAATCCCATTGCATCCTGAACACAATGGTGTTTACCGCATTGCTCTAGCGCAAATATTCGCGGAGTTATTAATTTTTTAAATAGTGCGGGACTTTTGGATCACCCTGTATTTAAGATTAAGCTTTAAATTATATTTGCTACATCATTTCCCTCGTGTATTTGTGAATATTGTGTCCTTTGGATAATTTTGTCTATTTGTGATTTGTAAATCGGGCATTCACTTGAATTTGATTTATGGTTTGTAGAAAGGTTTTTAAATTTAGGCTGCTTAGAGAAATGGTGACAATTTGGCGCTTCAGTACAGTTGTGGCTACCCTGTACACCGAATATTTTACATATTTTAATGTTTTGGCAGTCTTTTGTTTTATGGTACGGATTAAATTCAAAACAATTTTGGCATTGTCTTACAAATATTCTGTCTTGTGTAGAACATCGCTCAAAATCGGTGTATATCTCATTACTCATTTTTCTTAAAATTTGGTAAACTTTAGGAGTTAATTTTAATACTATATTGTGATATGCAGAGTTAAATCCCATTCGCGGTACGAGACAAGCGATGCCAAACACGTCCGCACAGTTGGCTTCAGAAGCCATATATCGATTATGTTTATTTTAATTCATTTGAAAAATTCAACTATCCCTGATCATTTATTTTACTCTGGGATGCCGTCACTAAAGGATAAAGTACTCTTGGTGAAATTTTATTATTGCAATTCAGATTCTTCCACTGAAGCTTTACGAGCGTTTCGTAACTTTAAAGGTATTCGAAGAGGTAAAGGACCCATGAGTTGCTACTCTCTTACGGAGAATGATAAAAAATTTGAGAAGACTGGATCTCTGGAAGCAAAACCTCGGAGTGGAAGACCATCGACACGCAAGTCAGTGGCTGTTACGGTTTCGCAGAATGTTGAAGCTATTGAAACGTTATCCACGTATGGAGAAGTAAGTGCTCGACAAGTTTCTCGACAAACGGGTATTTCGTATGGAACAGTTTGGAGAGCTCTAAGAATTTTTCTTAAAAAATACCCGTACAAAATTCAAAGATTTCACGAGCTAAAAGTCGGCGATTTTGAGAAGCGTCAAGAATTTGCTGCATGGGTTTTCCGGCAAATTGATATTGATGAAAACTGGCTGTCGAATGTTCTGTGGACAGATGAAGCTCACTTTTCTCTAAATGGAGAAGTCAACACTCAAAACAGCCGCATTTGGGCAACAGAAAACCCTAGGATTTTTACAGAAATGCCACTTCATCAGCCCAGAGTTACAGTTTGGTGTGGGTTCACTTCTTCTTTTATTATTGGGCCATTTTTCTTTGAAGAAATAAATGGAAGAACTTTTAAAACCGTTTCTGTAACTGGTGAACGTTATGTTCAACTTTTGAGAGAAAAGGTTATCCCCATATTGCAGGACAGACAAGCACTGAGCGAAATAACATTCATGCAAGATGGAGGACCTCCTCATATCTCCCGCGGTGCCAAACAATTGCTGAAGGATACGTTCGGTGAAGATCGTGTGATAAGTCGCCACTTTATACACCAGTGGCCTTCAAGATCACCAGACTTGACGCCTTGCGATTTTTGGCTATGGGGGTACATTAAGTCGCGTGTTTATCGATGCCGGCCTACCACATTGGTCATGTTGAAGGCTTCTATCAGACGGCACGTTTCATCAATTTCATCAGATATTTTATTTAATGCTGTCCATTCTGTAATCTATCGTCTGCAGGCGGTGTTTGAGAATGAAGGGTGCCACATTGAGCAAGGATTGTGATCTAATACAAGAGACAAGGCCTCCAAGAGACAAGTTACCTCATGTGTTATATAAGCTGCCATGTATTATATTATCTACCAATGTTTTGCAGCTCTTTGTGTTGGGTTATGGGTAAATAAATTATGTCCTCATATCTTGTCTCTTTTTTATTTGTGAACAGTAATTTTTGTTTGTTTGTCATTTGCTCACATCTTATATTATGTCGTGCACACCAAAGTGTTATAACTTCTCGAATAACACTGTACACACAATTTTACCCCTTATGTTTAATTTATCGCTTTTCGCTCATTAAAAGAAATAGCATAAGGAATATTCTCTGTAACCCCCCACCTTTAGAAATTTTGGGCAAAAAAAAATAATACAAAATGATTTTACTACCACGTTTTTCAACGCAAAAGGTTGATTTAAAAATTATATTTATTTGAGCGGATACATTTTTAAAAATCGTGTACAGTATAATAAACAATGATAACATTTGACAAGCCCATAGGATATTTGGAATAAAGTACGACAAATGTATTTTGTCACTCCCATCTATATTTCATTTGTTGGATCATGACAAATTTCCAGTTAAATAGTCGAGTGTCGCCAAATATTCAAGAAATTACACATTCCTTATAGCAAGAAATCTTATTAGTAGTACCATCATAATTTTTGGTACTATATTAACATTTCAAAAAATCGTGTATTGAATTCAGCTATGTTTTTCAAACATTCAATATATTTGACAAAACTCTATCAAAAATATAAATATTTTTTGCTACATGTTTTAATTTGCATATACCTATTTTACATATCTCAGATTGTATTTAAAAATCGTTAACCATTTCTTCTAACTTTTGGCGAAATGGTGCTTTATTAATTAACGATTTGATATTATTAGGATTCTTTCCTGGTATACAAAAAGGAAAAATACGTGTCGATCAGTTATATTTTTCAATTAATCAAACAATTTGGCCGCTGAATTTCTGATTCTGGTACAGCGCCATCTAGGGAATGAAATTGTAACTAAAATCAATTTCGAAATTTTCAATATTTGCCATAAAAAATCCCATTGCATTCTGAACACAATGGTGTTTACCGCATTGCTCTAGCGCAAATATTCGCGGAGTTATTAATTTTTAAAGTTGTGCGGGACTTTTGGATCACCCTGTATATAGATAGATTCACTCTTCATTGTTGGCTTTTTATCTTACATTCATTCTTCATTGTTGGCTTTTTATATTACATTCACTCTTCATTGTTGGCTTTTTATCTTACATTCATTCTTCATTGTTGGCTTTTTATATTACATTCACTCTTCATTGTTGGCTTTTTATCTTACATTCACTCTGTTGGCTTTTTATATTACATTTACTCTTCATTGTTGGCTTTTTATCTTACATTCATTCTTCATTGTTGGCTTTTTATATTATATTTACTATTCATTGTTGGCTTTTTATCTTACATTCATTCTTCATTGTTGGCTTTTTATATTACATTTACTATTCATTGTTGGCTTTTTATCTTACATTCACTCTTCATTGTTGGCTTTTTATCTTACATTCATTCTTCATTGTTGGCTTTTTATATTACATTCACTCTTCATTGTTGGCTTTTTATCTTACATTCATTCTTCATTGTTGGCTTTTTATATTACATTCACTCTTCATTGTTGGCTTTTTATCTTGCATTCACTCTGTTGGCTTTTTATATTACATTTACTCTTCATTGTTGGATTTTTATCTTACATTCACTCTTCATTGTTGGCTTTTTATATTATATTTACTCTTCATTGTTGGCTTTTTATCTTACATTCATTCTTCATTGTTGGCTTTTTATATTATATTTACTCTTCATTGTTGGATTTTTATCTTACATTCATTCTTCATTGTTGGCTTTTTATATTACATTTATCCGAGTGAAAGTTTGCCTAACGAATATTATATATTATGAAGTATAATAAACAATGTTAAAGATTAGTTTTAATTATTAATCAAGATTGTGTGTGAATATGTGTGAAAGATGTAATATCGTTGTTGTTTTCTTGGCCGACTGTTTTACATATGGTGTTATCTTAAAATTGCTTGTTTTGAATATTTTTTTAGATTGAGTTGAATGAATTGCTGAATTTTTTAAAATTAACTCTGTTGATTTTTTTTGTATTTAATCGATAACAGCTAAGTTACGCATGTTAATGTTAGGGAAAAATATTTTGATGTTAAGCAAAACCTGCTCCATCTCGTTTTACATAAATGTTGAAAATTTGGTTGAAATTGATGCATTGTAACGAAAGTTTTTAGTGATGTCCTCTTATGAAATTTGCATTTTATTAATATAGATTTTTAAATTTCGTAAAAGTTGATGATCAGTAAATCAACTTTGATTCTATATTAGAGGATTAATATATCTACAATTTTTTTAGCAAAGTTCACAAATGCAGAATGACTCAATTCCCATATAAATGGGATTTGTGTTATAAAACATGCTCCCCTTCCTCTCAACTTGATGTTGAGTAAATGGTTCCTAAAGCCGAAGAAGATTTCAGGTATCCAATGACATATTAAAGTCCCCTCTGCTCCATGTTGAAACAAAATGTTAATAAAACAGACTAAATGCACTTAAAAAAGACTATACTAACCTTAAAATTGATGGAAAGAATTAATCGGATATTCGTTATTTTTGTATTTCAATAATTTACTCAAATATTTTGTAATATTTTCATAGAAAAGCTAGCCTCTCCCACGAGAAGACACTACACTAAAATAGTAAACTTGTTGATTCATTTATGATTAATTTATCTATAATTTTATATATGAAGAAGGACATATATATAATACAAGACTTCTGGGACATATATCTAATACAAGATTTCGGGAAGATTGTGTTCATGCGCCCTCTATTTGAAAAATGGCATTAAAACAATGCTGGTGTAGTGAGATATTCTTTATCACCAACAATACGTTTTATACTGGGGAGATAAAAATGCATTGTTTTAATTTATTTTGAGAGGGGGAGAGATTCCCTCGGTATATATATTAAAGGACCGCACGTAGGATGCGACCGCACATGTTAAGCTGGAATCTGGACCGTTCGCTGTTCCCTTATTATTCTCCCAAATGATTTCCAGACATAGCCTTGATATACCATAATCTGCCATTTGCAAAATATTTCTATTTCTATTTCATATCACACGTAAAGGTGCTTGTTTTATACATAAAATTATTTGATTCATATGTATCCACTAGACAAATGTTTAATTAACAACACGGCCATCAATTTAAAAAAAAATGCTATGGTGAAGTTTTATTAGGAAACTGTGAACATAAGCTTTGGAAAAAGCAAGGGCCCGAAACCGTGGTCTCCATATCGGCCATTCGAGGTTTCTAAAGCTGGTGATTGTCCCCGACTCTATTCCGCTAGTTTGAGGAGACAATTAATAGATGGAACTTAGGTTTAGCTTCTATTTTTACGGATTATGTGACTTGCAGAATGATCCAATACAGTATTAGAGCTCTGAGAAGCGGTCTGGTGGATTAAATTGGCGAAACCGCTGGGAGGGTTCACCACTGATGAGCCAAGCCCCCCCCAATATATTTTTCATCGCAGTAAGGACAGTAGAAGTTTGTTTTATGTATAAAAGAAACATTCGCGCTTTTAAATCCTTTTATTTTATATGTGACTTATATATATTAATTAAGAAGCGCCTATATATCAAAGTCATTTATTCTTCTAATATGTCGACTTGGCAGATCGCCCACCTTCCTCTAGTAGAGAACGCTGTAACAACCTCTATATATTACATCGAGATTTTACAAAATAAGGGCGCCAAATAAATAAATATAACCATAGAGTACTACTTTATTTCTTATTTTATATGTTATTTTTATAATCTCTCTAGGACTATATATAGATTCTCTTATACGAAATTATTGAATATATATATAGGTGGTCTAAGCCTGAAATTTGCTGAAACGTGCTGCGCAGAATGTTTCGAGGAGAGCAAGTACAAGTCCTGTCTGGAAGCCAACAGCTCCAACGTATTCTACGACCGGCAATGCTATAACGCCAGCTCGGCCTTCGAGCTGGGCTACCAGACCATCGGGAAGCATGAGAGGGCATCCCCCACCCAGGAGTATTTCTAGTAAGTACTCTTCCCATGGAACTTCAGCACTATGCCCTGAAGAGATATCCTACTTACACCAAATTTATTTATTTACTTAAACACCACACATTTCTTTTCAAATAAACCAAATTTTCCACTGTCCTTACAGCATTATTAAATATTGTGGGAGGGCCTGGCTCATTAACCTCTCTGCCGCTTCTCCGGTTCAATCCATCATACCACTCTAATATTGTTTTGGGGCTGTTTTACTCATTTCCGATAGTTTAAAAGAAACCATGGTGAAGATAATTAAACGAACAATGCACATAAGTTTTTAAGGCAGCCAAAATCTATAAAAATATATATAAATGCATGCTTCGGGCATTACTCTTTCGCAACACAAGCCATCTGCATGAACAAATTTAAATTATGTTAGAGCAAATGTTTCTTTTTCCAATAACACAGCTTTATAAGGAATGAATATCCTTACCAAGAAATCCTCTGAGTAGATCAGATCCGTATTCAAAAACAGCATAATACAATAATAGAACCATTTGGTAGTTGTTAAAGTTCAGAGAGCATTCCACACTGATGAGCTAGGCGCCCTTCCATTATTTTATCATAAGGGTATGGTGTGAAAAAAGGGTTTGTTTGAAAAATAAACACATACGCTAAAATAGATAACATTTCTAACTTCATCCTATACAATATTATTTGTTGAACAGACGTGTTGCCGGCCTACTGCCACTTTATAAAGGGAATGCAGTCTGGAATCCTAGCTGCTAAGTTCCAGACTGCAAAATCCATGATAAAGATGCCTGAACGTCACTTAAATATAGGATCAATACTAAATAAGTTGAAATAGTTGATGTGAAAATAAAAAAAACGTCAAACTAGCAAATTATTTTATACAAGTACTGTATTCGATAAAAATAATCCCTTGAATTAATATTAAAATAAAAACATAAAACTTCCAGGAAAAAGTTTCTTTTAAAAATATTTTTTATTTAAAAAATATCTCGAGCTTTCGGGCAAGTACGCCCTTCTACGGGTAAAAAATGCTTTATATAATTAATACGCCAATAAAATATGATATGGACTTTATTTAATTTTAAATCATATTTTATTGGCGTATTAATTATATAAAGCATTTTTCTCCCGTAGAAGGGCGTACTTGCCCGAAAGCTCGAGATATTTTTTAAATAAAAAATATTTTGAAATAAACTTTTTCCTGGAAGTTTTATGTTTTTATTTTAACAAGTACTGTATAATTATAATTAACAATTAAAATAATTTTATTATCATCAGCCAATATTTTAAAGAAAGAAATGTCACGTATCATACATCTTGTATGCCCTCCAATTGTGATATTGTGAGTATCAAATAAACTTCCATACGATTGTAGCAACAGAAAGAGTAGGACATGCAGGCTAAAGATCATTTTTAGGAACCACAAGTTGACATATGTGTCACCGTTTTTCACAGGACCCTCAGACAAACGGTTCGAGACGCATGTCTAAATTTAGGCAAACGAAAAGGGTCTGGGAGAAGTTTGATTAGAAAGTTTTGACTGCACGGCTAACCAGAGGTTTGGCGATACCATCACTCTAACACTCGAGGCCGTGAGATAATGTCTGCAGTGACCATATGGCCGGCTGACCAACGCTACACGATCGTGATGTTCTCATTTTAAAGCCTCCACTTCTTGGTATATTCTTCTGTCCTCTCCACAACTGCCAAACTCACCATCTCTTTACCCTACATCAAAATTTCATCACACATCTCTATGCGTTTCATCAAAAATAAATTATTTTTATATTCATATTAGTCAGTCTAGGAGACTCGCCCATCGACAGAGAGTCCTATTCCAGACATTTAGGGGATCCCCATTGGGCTAGAATACATATATGTTAATAGGAATTGCTAAAATAGATTAAAACGAAATAAGGATACTTTTATCGATGATCTTCTGTGTGTCATTGTCTTATCATTTTCTATTAATATGGCTATATTATATACAACGGTGATCCTTAGGTCGCTGGTTCAAATCCGGCTCGAGGGAGTTTTTTATTTTTTAATTTTTATTGGCTGCCGGCGAGCACTTGACCTCCCTGTGCGCGTGCATCCGTGACAGAGGCCGATGAGGAAAGACGGTCGTAACTATATATAGGGATTATAGGCGAGAGAGATTTCGAACTAAAAAAGCTTTTCAACGAGATTTACAAAAAAAAAAAAAACTTTCGAAATTTGTAAATGATATTCTACCAAGTTATTTCCTTGATTTGTGAGCTATGTAAAGGATATAGGATACATTAATAGAACGCACGCTGTCTCAATCAGTTCCAACGACACAACTTGCTCTTCCATTTCCAGAGCAGTGTACTGAGCGAGTAGTGTGCAGCAGGTACGCCCTGAACAAATCCCCCAGCTTCATGGAGATGGGAGAAGTTAAGTGGGACCTGGCGCTGTGCCTGCTGGCGGCTTGGATTATCGTGGCAGCGGCGCTCATCAAGGGCATTAAGACCTCGGGGAAGGTGAGTCTGAAGGTCTTGAAAAGTATCCAATCAAACAAGGAAGGAGTGTTAGTTGAATTGTATTGAAGAGTTAAGACAGGGGGAAGGTAAGTGAGCGGAGGTGTCTTCAAGACATCAAAATCTCTGTGTGTGAGAGTAGGCAGATTTGTCATGTAATAGTGTATTCTGTTTTATATATTTATTTGAGGGGTTGAGATTGAATATTCTTCAAGAGTGTGTGTGTGCAGGTGGTGTACTTCACCGCCACATTCCCCTATGTCATTCTAGTCATACTTTTCATCCAAGGACTGACTCTGGAAGGAGCCAGCATGGGACTCAAATATTACCTCCAACCTGACTTCTCCAGGCTCTCCTCCATACAGGTATAGTCCATCTCCCATTCACAGTCTAACTCTGAGGAAAGTTATTCTATACTAGACGATTGACCCGGGCAACGCCCGGGTTTACACGATTAAATGTATTTTACATATGGAAGATGGACGTAGTTCCCGGAGGTCACCCGCGAGGCTTTTTTGGCACCTGGCACAGCTGTGTCACCAACGCCAGGACCGCGCGCGGTGGGAACTCGAAATGGCCAACCGGCCGGCAGCCGGGCGATTCCATTATTTCGGAGGGGGGGGGGGGGGGGTTCCCTGCGGCAGGGAGGTCACGTGCTCGCTGGCAGCCAATGGGCGCCCCCCGCCGTCAAAACGTCACGTGTTCTAGAGGGCGCTTCTCGTGAGCTAAGTTGAATAATTTGAATATATAGTTTTAATAATTGATTTATATATTTTTTTAAAATAGCCGATCGTCTTCCCCGTATTCTTTTACCTATGTATGGAAATTTTGGTACCAATTGGTTCAGTAGTTTTTGAGTTTATCCGAAACAGACAGACAGACAGACAGAAATTGACTTTTATATATATAGAGATATGATTCCCAAGTCCCTTCCTTTCCTATATCTTTCCAAGCAAATTTGTTCTGCAGTCGTCTATTCGGGTCGAAATTGTTAATTGTTTTCGCGCTCAGCCAAATGTGTCATTCTAGACCTAATTCTTCAAGTCCTAAGTGATATTAACATCATTTCAAGTTTGAAATATAGCGCAACATAGTATTTTCATGTTGAGACTTTCTGTATGGATATATATATGCTCTCAATATTTTCAAAGCACTTGGTACTTCAGTGATACTTGTGATGAAGGTATCATATTATCTTTATGGTCTTACAGAAAAAAAAATTCTTATTTTTGCGTACCTACATTTTAAACAATTTTAACTTTATTTAATATAGCAAGTTTTTACCAGGCCAGATACTTCACTATCCTGCAGATATATTTGATATGATATTGCTGTTAACTAAATTTGAGAATGCATTATGAGAATACAGAACTTTTCAAAGTTATACGTTGATTAATTTCTAGCGTTGATCTATCTAACGTTGATATCGATATTTGAAAGTGTAGAGATAATATATGCCATTACGCTACATTGCTAATAAACATTTGTTATATATATATATATATATATATATTATAAATAAAAAAGATTTTTGATTTTTGAATATTAGTTATATAGAATTATTACTTGATACTGATTATTTTGAGAATAGAGAATATTGTTGAGCAATTGCTTGATCTTGGAATTCATGAGTATTTTACGATATTGTTTTGCAGTCGTTGGAATAATAAAATAGTTTTGATCAGAGATTGCTTTAATTGAACTAAAGGAATATATAAAAAACATAATTTGATAAAAGTACTGCCTGGCTTTAGGCGTAAGAATAAAAAAAAATAAAAACTTATTTACATAATGTACAAAAGGTTTGAGGCGGCCATCGGGAAACAACAACAATGAGTTTTTTAGGGGAAGCGTGACCTCTGGCGGTCTAATTCCCTATTTTATTTTAATTTGTAATATTATTTTCCATATAATTGATCGCGCTCTGCCATCTAAAATGCTCGTGTGAGCATTTGAGGAAATGCCAATTTTGTTTTTAATATCAACACCTGACCATTTTTCTATTTCTTACACACACACACACCACAACAAACAATATATATATATGTGTGAAAAAAAATAACATATAAGAAATATATAATATTTCAATTATTTTTCACATGAAAAGCGTATTCAAGCAAACTTGACCTTAAATACCCATTTCTTGATTTCTCAGGAAGTCTCTGGAACCATATATTTGGTCGTAGAGGTACAGTCTGCACCACGCTGACGAGGTCCAAAATCCCGAAACGCGTATGTGGTTGGCTTTTCTTTATTTGTCAAGAAATTGGGTTGGTCAAATATCACGGAGAGAGTTAAATGAACGTTCAGTCTATTTTTGTACCACTAGATAGCGCTCTGCCATCTAGAATGCTCATTTTATCTTATTTTTTCACACAAAAGGCATATCCTGACCAGGAGCACATATGCTCTTTAGATGGCAGAGCACCATCTAGTGGAACAGAAATCAACTAAACATTGATTCAACCTGTTCCCTGATATTTGGCCAACACATTTTCTTGAAAAATCAAGAAAAGCCATCCACGAACGTCGGGCTGTTGTCCCTCGTCAGTTTGGAGCAGGCTGTACCGATGCGGCCAAAAATCTTTTTGGTCCCAGAAGCTTCTTGAGAAACCAAGAAATGGGTATTTGAGGCCAAACTTGCGTAAATACGTTTGACATGTGAAATATTAATAGAAAAAAATATATATAAAAAGGCCAGGTGTTGATATTAAAAAAAAACAATGGTTGCCTGTAAAGTCGGTTTTACGGGCGAAGATTTTACGTGACAACGGTAGAATATTTATTGATATGAATATAATTAAATTGCACAATAGGAACAAGGAATTGAATGAAAATAAGAATTGCACAAATTTTAACTATAGAAATATATTTTGTTTACTAAAACATTGTACATGTAAACTTAAACTTAACTAATTCCTATTTGAGTGATTTTGTTGAGGATAGGACGATGATAGGAGAAATATGAAATGAAAGGAAGTGTTTCTGCTGTAATGTGTCTTGCGAAAGTCAAGTCGATAGTTGTTCCTTTTAACGTAGTTGACTTAGAAACGTTTGATACGCAATCAAGATTATACGTATTTTTCATGAAATTAAGAAACGAGTTGTCAGGCTTTACGTTTTTGTTAAAATCACCACACAGAAGAATCGGTATACTAGAATCAATTTGCACGAACGGTGGCACGTACTGGCTGTTGTGAATGTACGGACCGAGTCCTTGCCATAGTAACATTCCAATATCCTGCATACTAGCTCCTGGATGAATATATACAGCACCGAGTATAAACTTGAAGCTAGTATTAGCGGCGAAGCAAGTAACTTCAGTCATGCACATGTCACCCTTGGTTTTAATGACACGAGTTACGTCTGTAATCGCAACTTGGAACACTTCCGCCGTAGATGTCGATGATAATTTACGATAGATCGCCACTCCACCAGCCGCGTTGGTATCTGAGTTAGGTCGATTATTTTCCCTGGATACGCACTCATAACCCTTGATTGGAGTTGGTTCACAAGTGTCGCGCATCCACGTTTCAGTCAATACTAAATAGTCTGATCGTGGTATCACTGTATCTGTTTCAATGTCCGCGGCATGGGCACTTAAACTTTGACAGTTGATGTTCGTTACAATAAGTTGTCCAGCGTCGGTTGCGTCGTCACAGAATTTTACGGCTTGTTTGGTAATTGTGTCTAGAGTGTGTCCACGAAGTCGTAAGTATTCATTGCGAATATCTCGAATAGTCTGTGAGTCGTTTCCATCTCGGCCATGTTTGAAAACCAATGGAGAGTCCTTTTCTGTTATGATGTACAATCCGTCGATACTTGTGACGCGGCTCATGGCTACATATACCAATTGCTGTGGTTGTTTTGAGGAGTACTTGTAAACAATTGTAGTAAACGTCCCACCCTGGGCCTTGTGGATCGTAATTGCACAAATCAAAACACTTATTCAGATCGAAGGTTCAAATTTTTGCTAAATAAATTTGAAATTAAATAAAATTTGTAATTGTAAATGATGAAGTTGAAAATTAAAACATTTACTTATATTAGATGTTAATATTCTTGCTTAACACAGTTTAAATAAAGTTTTCTTATATCTGCCACTTTTTCTTAATATTTGTAATTTTAAATAATCAATTCGAAATCAAAACATTTATTCAGATCGAAGGTTCAAATTTTTGCTAAATAAATTTGAAACTATTTAAAATTTGTAAAATAATAATTAATTAATTAATTAATTTTAAACTAATAATTTACTTAACACTATCAACATTTATCAATAGTATGACATAACCTATAAACTTAGTTTCTCAACTTTTGTGTCAATCTAACAATAAATCAATCAATCATAGTTTACGATAATGAAATATCAGTGTACAATTATTTAACTTTATTGTTGTAGTTGTTGTAAATGACGAATCTAAGCACTCCACATTTTCACTACAGACACAGCTGACGATACTTTAACCACACGTGTGAACTTGTATTATGACGCTTTCTTGTTTTTCCAACGCCAAGAACGTTCGAGAAAGACAAAGACAGAGACAAGCATGCGCCGATTCAATGCGCCTAATTCTCTAGCGCTGTGCGCGCAGCTGCGCGCGCAGCACTCTCGTTCGGTGACTCATCGTAACGTTACCGGGCGTTACACTTTTTCATAAGTGACTCCCAGCCGCAACCTAATTTAAGACGTTGTCACGTCAAAAAAGAAGGCATATCCTGACCAGGAGGACGTGTGCTTTTAAGATGGCAAAGCGCCATCTCGTGAATGTCTTTTCTTGATTTATCAAGAAAATGTGTTGGCAAAATATCAGGGAACAGGCTAATTCAACGTTTGTAGATTTCAGTTTCACTAGATGGCGCTCTGCCATCTAAAAAGCGCATATGTTCCTGGTCAGGATATGGCTTCTTTATTATATATATGTTATATTGTTGTAAATGTGATCCTGCCGACGTATGGATAAGCTGGCAGTCGTGTACGTGAGGCGAGTGTTGATGTTCTTACCACACGCGGATAACAAGAAGCATAGGCAGGGCTGAATGTTAGTACCGAGAGTGATCGGGGACAGCCCACGGGACAGAGGTCGAGGCCATGACACAAACTTGGATGCTTATCATCGAGACCTGGAGGGAGAGACTGTGAGAGAGACAGGCTGAAGCGAACTGCCGAGAAACACCCCCTAGAACCATCTGCTGACCCCCTGCCAAAACCTTTTCCTGTTTACAAGGGTCGTCTATAAAGAGTCCCTGGGGCCCCACATGGGCTGGGCGTTGCCTTTTTTCCTCCCCTCTGTCCCTGCCACCAGCTGACAGAACACTCTTTGGATCTTCATTTTGACGTCAACATTTTTAGTTTTACATACAAATAGGGGTTTACAGGTATTATTAATAAATATATAGCAAATATACAAAATATGGGGGTGGTAGCAAATAGAAACAGTGTATATTTCAATACAAGGTAGGATATTTTAAGGCATCGGTTCTAACTAATTGTAAGATATGTAACATATACTAAAAGTGTCATTTTATACAGTTTAAAAAATATACTATTAAAAAGGCATATATTGGATCAAAATATTATTTATTTTACCAATATTTCAGCAAGGTGTTATAACATATTTAAAGTGTGTCAACAACAAACTCAGCGCCACATAACGTCAAAATAATTAAGTTTTTAAAAATATTTTGGTATATTCAATAGGGAGAAAAAAAATTGATATATATATTTATTATATTATTATGAACAAAAAATAAAATTTGTAAAATATGGATGTGAATATTTTGAAAATTAACAATAACGCCTATTTTATATTTATAATTATTTGTACTATGTGTAAAAAGATTTTTCGCATATAAAAATAATAATAAAAAATAAATAAAAATAACAAATGGTATCCTGTTGTTGTGGAACTCTGTCGACTCTCGATATACTGGGGCAACCGAGAGGATCAAACCTGTAGTAATCGAGAGAAACAGTCGGGGTGTGGAGAGTTTTCCAATACCTCTCTACACCTTAGAAGACCTTCAAAAGTTCTCACAGAGTACAGGCAGTCGTGGTCGAGGCAGAATAGAAGACTTGGGATTGTCCACACACACACACAAAGAAAAACGAAGGAACACAGTTGTACTAAGAAAGTTTCGGGAACTGATAGAGTTGAGCTATGAGCGAAAGATTGAGATTTAAGAGGATTTTTTACTGTTCTACCGCGGCATTCTGGAGCAACAAAGAACTAAGTGACGAGGGCTCCCGCTGATGGTTAAGTGACTGTATATTTTCGGCTAGGGAGGAGGTTTATATGCTTTGCTGAGAGTAAGTGCTGGGCCGGAAGAGATGTCTTTGTACACTCTTAACGGCTTCCTGGCAACTTCCCGACATCTTTAGGTCTCGTTCTTAGACGTTGTTGGACTATTTTTACTCCAATCTCTGCTATAGCTCAACTCTTAATCTAGTACATAGTTTCATTTTTTTATTCAGTTTGTACAAAGTATATAACATATGGTGATGTAATGACACATGTCAAACATGCATGCAATTATTTATATAGGTGTTTCTAAAATACAACACGACAATCTTGTTATATCATACCTTAATATGGGGTTGTTGGTTCATATTACCATATATATATACTAGACGAATGACCCGGATTCGCCCGAGAATTCCCCTGAGTGCAATTTCCTTTATACTGAAAGTACATCAATAATAAATAGTAGAAGCGTCATAGAATAGCAATACAGAAGTAACACATAAGCCACAGGCAAAAAGTGTGTGTGATGGCAAAAATTGTATTATATTAATGTTTAGGTATTTGATTTAATTATTTTTGCAATCAATTTTGTTGTTTCAAAATCAATATAGTTTAACTAGATGGCAGCTTTTCCCCCCAACCCTCGAGGTTCCCGCCCCAGCGCATTAACCCTTGAAATTGCCCGAGTTGAGTGAGTGACTGCGATGGATCTTGAATGCGATGCTAATATCTGTAAAAATAGAAAATATAGGTCAATAAAAAAAAATAATCCAAATAACTGGCATGTAAATATTTTCTGTAAAATAATAAAAAGCACCTGGAAATTAGGCAAACATATGTGATAAATATTGATAATTGATAATTTAATTTTGTTAAATTGTCTATTAAAATCTTCTGTAAGATTGGTTATTTTAATAGACAATTTAACAAAATTAAACGAAAATACAAGCTAGATAACAAAACCTTCGACAGTTTAAAAGCCAAAACTCATAATCTTCCAAATTTACACGGCCTACCAAAATTCCATAAGCCCAATACCCCATTACGTCCCATAATGTCATATTCTGGCTCTCCCCCATACCCCATCACCAAATATCTGTCATCAATTATATCACCATTCCAGAAGAAACTTTCCCATACAGTCCCCAATCCAATAGCAGCTATTGAGGCCATCAAAAATATTCCAGTTTCACATGACAGCCGGATCATATCTTTTGATATAGAATCCCTTTACACTTCTATTCCACATATCGAAGCAATTCTTGTTCTCCAAGAATTTATAAACTCCCACCCAGACTTACCCCTCCCTATCCCAAAGGAAGCTCTTATAGACTTGATCAAACTCTGTCTATCATTTAACTATTTCAACTTTAAGGACAGATATTTCAAACAGGTCAAAGGGCTTCCAATAGGAAATCCTATATCATCTGCATTGGCAAATATATTCATGGACAAAATTGATAAATAAATCGTTGAATCTACACAACTACAAATTTTAATGTGGAAACGCTACATTGATGATGTATTATGCATCACAAAAATGGATGTTTCCATAATTTCAATTTTTCTATATAGTCTTAGACCCTTTCTGTAATTCACTTATGAATTAGAAGTAAATGGGTCTTTGCCATTTTTGGACTTACAACTGACCATGAATCAAAATAAAATTGAAACAAGAATTTATCGCAAACCAACCCACACAAGAAGTTACCTGAATTTCAATTTTTTGGTCCTATCTATAATAAAATTGCGGTCGTTAAAACACTTTCCAAGAGATTGGCTACACATTTTACAAATAAATATGATGAAAAAATTGAAAGAGAAAGACTATTTCAAGAACTACCAAGCAATAATTATCCTAAACAATTCATCAAAAAGCAATTATATATACCAAAATTTCCATCCACGAACAATAGACAATTCTTAACCCCAAATATATTTTGCTCCTTAGCTTACAGTTATGGCTGTGAAAGAATAGCCAGAAGTTTAAAAAAAACATAAAATAACAACAAGATATCAACCCAACCAAATTTTAAGAAGCATCTTCCGTCACCCCGACATGAATATCCTGCCAGGCAATATATATAGGAGAAACCAGCAAATATTTATCTGAAAGAATCAACCAGCACAAATCTGCACTAAAACACCATAGTCCGACATCCCTACTGGTAGATCACGCATTCAACAATAGTCACACTCCAGACTTCGATCACACATCTATAATACATCAAAACATCAAAGAAAAACATTGCCGATTATTTTTAGAAAGCTGGAGCTCATTAGAAAATAAAAATAGTATTAATAGAAAAATTGACTTACCAGATGTATATACTCAGTTTAGAACCTCTTAGATTATAATTTTATTTATATGTTTATTTCATTTTTAAATCAGATATTTATTACTATTATTTATGTATTTATTTCACAGTTATTTTTCAATTTTTATGGTCTTTTATTTGTTTGGTCAATTCGAAATCTCTTAATTATCAATATTTATTTATATATATTTTACTGTTTTTCTTTTATTATATTTACTTTGTTTAAAATGTATATATTAGATGGTTTATCGCCCATAAAGCTTGTAAGACGTCCATGGCTCACCTGAAGCACCCGACCTGCTGCGTGCTTCATAACAAAAACCCTCGAAAAAGATGGACGATTGGTCCATCGAAATATTGGATTAATAAATAATCTTATTACAATCCAAACTAAGTCTTATTTTTAAATATATTTATATTATGGATTGCTCTATATTCAGAATATATATATATAATATTACGCCTAACATACACGTTTTCTGTGATATATCTTGACGAAGAATAAATCTAAGTTCACACATCCAATAGATTGTATGTTTATAAAGAAACGAGAAGTTACGGGGGAGAGAGTCTTTTTGACAATCTTGGAAGCCCAGGTTTTCGAGAACCTCTTTAACAGGTATAAAAATGAGAATGTATTAGAGACTATGCTTTACGTATTTTGAAAAGAACAGATGTTTGAAAATTTGTGCAGATATAAGATATTCACATTAAAATAGCTCTCTTATTCTTAAACTTCTCGCTTAATCATAAATATACTGAGAGGATTATAGTCTTCTGATATGTTTCTGTGGCAGGTCTGGAAGGATGCGGCCATCCAAGTCTTCTATTCCTTCAGTATAGCAGGTGGAGGCATGATCACCTATGCCAGCTACAACAAGTTCAGCAACAATCTAATCAGGTGATTCCAGTCCTCAAAATACAAATTCTGCAGAATTTTGACCTAACGACGTGACAGGGATGTGCTAATCATCGGCATTGGAGACATGCTCACTAGCATCTTCAGCGGACTGGTGGTCTTCTCCATGCTTGGCTACATGGCAGTTCAGCTGGGGAAGCCCATTTCTGAAGTAGTGGAGTCGCGTAAGTTTTATTCCATATGCAAAACGCGGCCTCTAAAACAAGGGGCCAGATCTTGCAGCCGTGGTGTCTCTCTGAACAATTCTTTTTTTTTTACGCGAAAAGCGGCCTCTCTAAACCCAACGCTTAGTTTTTGCAGCCCTGGCGCTGCTCTGTGTGTGTGAATAAATCTTTGAACTTTCGTAACGTGAGGCCTCTAAAATAAGCGGCCAGAACTTGCAGGCGTGGTGCCATTCTGGTCAATTCTTTGAGCCATCTCAACGCGCGACCTCTGACGCCAGCTTCCAGGTCTGGCAGCTTGGGTGCCGCCATGATCGCTTCATTGAACTTTCGTAAAGTGCGGCCTCTAAATCAATGACCAGATTTTGCATCTTCAGTGTTGTCCCGATCATTTACATGGGTCTTCTAAAAGTGAACTTCGATATCAACAATCGATGTAATATCGAGCCGAATTTTTGAACCATCATCTTGGCTTGGGATTCAATCTTGGTCCAATTTCTATTCACTATAAAACTGATTTCAGAAGCCCATTATCTGTCCAATAACTATATGAAAAAAATTCTCTTCATTTAATCGTTTTAGCACCATTGTTGCTAGGTGTGCTTTAAATTTAAATATATATATATATATTCTTGGAAGCAATGGTCGCCTCTCCCGTCAAAATAAACGTCAGAATCTGACGCCATCTATTGACCGTCGCCGCAACTAGCGGCATCGGGTCGGTGACAAAGCCACAACACCAACTTTGGCAAACCGATAAGCGTCCACCTAGGATCTCATGGAATAAAGTCCGCCCTAAACTGACGAGGGCCATTAGCTCGAAACCATGGTCTCTAGGTGGACGCTTATCAGTTTTCCAAAGTTGGTGTTGTGGCTTTGTCACCGACCCGATGCCGCTAGTTGCGGCGACGGTCAATAGATGGCGTCAGATTCTGACGTTTATTTTGACTGGAGAGGCGACCATTGCTTCCATGGATTAATTTCCTCCCGGCAAATTTTCCATCTATATATATATATTTTTTATATCTAAAATATTTATACATATAGATTTCAAAATAAAAATTTATATAAATTCTTATACAAATTTACTAACAGCTATCTATAAAAGAAACAACTCCAAATAAATATTCAGTTCTCTCAATTGATAGTCTCATACAAGGCACAGCCCTGTACAATTTCATCGTTCTTGCTTAGAATACAAAAAAAAATCACTTTGGAAATGTCCTTAAGCTATCTCTTTCAATTTTTACAAACTTTATTTAGAATAATTAATAAAACGGTTGGGGGAGGTTGAGTTTCTTGCTCTATAAAGAAATAAACTCATCCTCAGAAGCCGTTTTATTTAATAGTGTATACATTTGCAGAAGATCCTAATTTTTGCGCAAACAAACTTCACTTAAACTAGAGATGATCCAAAAAACAATCTTTCTGTGTTTAATATTGGCCATGGCTCACATTTATAGTCTCAATGGGAAAATATAACAACCTGATTTTTCGATAAGTTTCAGTTACTTTAGCCTAACATCTTCACGTTTATTTATAGTTTATTTAAGCATCTATCAACTGAATAAAAACCACAAATATATATAATAGACTTGAGAAATTTTAATCCAAACAGTTTTTCAAGTGATAGACAATTGGTGCGATGAAACTATACTATCTTTATCAACCGACAAAACAACTTTAACTTATTTTCATATTAGCCTCATTCAACAATACAAGACAAAAGAGTAATCCTGAAAACTACCGATCAAATCAAGATACTTGGAGTCCCTTTCTCCGATAACAAATGAAACAAAACGAATAAAGATCAACTTTTCAAGAAATAGAGGATATTGTAGCTCAATGCAACAAAAAAAGAACATTATTTTCTCAATTTGAAAAAAAAAAAACCTTGGGGTTTGACTATAGGAAGAGAAGTACAATATATAAATTACTCATACGATCGAAAGCCCCTTATACTATTGAAATATGGTATCCATATATTTTCATACGTTCTTTACAACAGAATATTCTGTTATAATAACTTTTATATTTATAAATAAAATAAAATTATATTTTTTAAAATATCTTTCTAATGATTTAAGAATATTAATATCGTGCATTTTTCTTATTATTGACCCTCAATCGAGTGGTACCTAACCAACGTTAAGTGAAGATTTATTTATTGTGGCAAAAAGAGTAACCGGTGGGTCTTTGGATGATTAGTTGGTCACAAGGTGCACATTTTGTAATAATAATTTATGTGATTAAACTAAACATATAAAGAGAAGTGTTATTTAAACACATATTGAATTAGAGCGCCATCTGTTATTTAGAAATGTACACTGGAACCTAATATGATTGAGTGGAGATAAGAAAGAAGAAGAAGAGAAATGTACACTATTTATAACGCGTAGGTTTTTTTTTTTCCATAGAACAATCTTCTACTGCTCTTATTCACCACTGATGAGCCAGCCCTATCATTATTTTTATCATTGCATAAAGAACAGTAGAAGAGTTTACAAAATATCAGTTTTTGTTAATGAATAATCCCCAACACTGACTCTCAACTTGATGTGCAGGCACAGGACTTGCCTTCATCGTGTATCCCCAGGGAATCTCCATGATGCCTGTTCCCATTCTCTGGGCGCTTCTGTTCTTCTTCATGCTCTTCCTCCTGGGTATTGACAGCCAGGTGGGTGGAGTCTATCGGGGCAGGGTTTCGGGGATACTGACGGCTGGGCTGGTGCAGTTCGCCATGGTGGAGACCCTCATCACCTTCATCTTCGACCAGTTTCCCAGCACCCGCTCCCGCAAGCCGCTGGTGGTCGCGGGCATATCGGCCGTCCTATTCCTGCTGGGACTGCCTTTGGCCTGTAGAGTGAGTGACTTCCTTTACCTTGGGTGGCTGGGACATCTAGATTTTGTCTAGATTGGATCGTATTTTACCTTGGATCAAAGAAGTGCAATTTCTCTTGAATGGTTGGTTTGTATTTTACATTTTCAAGGACACTTGTATTTTGTTTAAAATGGATAGTATTTAAACCTTTTAGGATACTTTTATTCCATCTTAAATGTATCACTCGTGTATTTTACTTGGATTTTCGATGTGCATTTTCTTCCTCAATACTTGTGTTTCAAATACAAACTATAAAGATTAATATATATATATATATAAGAACTGAAACGATTAAGCAAGAATTCGTACAAAATTGGCTTCATATCTTATTTAAAGACTTGTATTTTACCTTTTCTAGGACCATTTGAAAATAATTAAAGAATTTTAATTTTAGTGCATTCATTTTTATTTATTTTTTTTGTCTTGAGAGTAGGTCTCTTTTTCAAAGATCGTTATCGGATAGGTATATTTTGTCTTTAACGTCTCGCGCAATATATTCTTAGGAGACACTTGTATACTGTCTTTATTGCTTCGTGTTATATATTTTTAGTACTTAGTAATTTTTCTTGAATATTTATGTGGCATTTCACCTATATAGGACCCTTAAAATATTTTATTAAATAGCTCATGTTTAAACTTGAACGGCGATACATTTCATATAGCTAAAATGTTTAATCGGCTAGAGTACTTGATTTGCCTTATATATGTTTAACTTATGTATATAACATGTTTTTATGTTTACCTAGTTAGCACCTTTTGTACTTCATATACTACTTGCCTTAATATTAATAATAGAGAGAGGTTTGACCTCTTGGTTAATACTTAAATAAGAAATATTTTAATTACTATCAAATGTTTAACTTGCTAATCTACTGGTACTTACTGTATTACTCGTTTTTATCTCGTATAGTAAATAATTTATATATGTTTCGAATAAATCATCCTAAACTAAATCTACAGACCTACGTTGATAGAGAACATTAGATGAGAGGGCTTGGCTTATCAGTGGCTAATCCTCTTAGCAATTTCGTCAAAGTGTTCATATTTTTTAAGGAAGAGATATTAGAAGTATAAAACACTTAAAGTTGCACCGCATAAGTTTATTTTCTGTGAAAAATCAATTTTTATTTCCGTTCGCCATTACTCTTCATATTTTCACCCTTTCATACTTCATCCAAAAAAGTTAGAAATAGTAAATATTTCTCTTTGAAATAAGTATTGATTTTTCACAGAAAAGAAACTTATGCGGTGCAACTTTAAGTGTTTTATAATCATACGCCGCAGTCCTTTATAATGTAAGATATTAGAAGTATTCAGGTAATCTAAGGGCTTCTAGGACTGAAGAAGTATCAAACTATATAATTAAGGTGAGGTGTGACAAAGAGATGGATGTTTCAGGGCGGTGTTTATCTGCTCGACATCCTAGACAACTATGCCGCTGGATGGCCGTACCTCTTCATCGGCACCCTGGAGTGTCTGGTCATCGCCTACTTTTACGGTGAGTACATAGGGGGTAGCGATACCTACTCTAAACATTAGTCAAATTGTAACTTTTTATAGAGCGCCTATGTGCTTCTTTTAAATTGAAAAAAATATATATACAGTGGTACCTCGACATACGAGCGCCCCAACATCCGAGGTTTTCGAGATACGAGCCGACGAGCAAGTGATTTTTTGCTTTGAGTTTCGAGCGAAATTTGAGATACGAGTTCGGTTCGGTAGTGTTGAAGATATTAATCTGTGATTTTAAATGGGAATTTTGTATGGGGAAATTTGCTTCGAGATACGAGTAATTCAAGATACGAGCAAGGTTGCGGAACGAATTAAACTCGTATGTCGAGGTACCACTGTATATATGTTATATTAAAATATTATTATATTTAAAATTATATATTTCATAGTTACAAATACTGCTAAATCGGCCGCCAGAGGTCGTGCTTTCCCTATAAATACTCATTGTTGTTGTTCCCCGATGGTCGGCTCAAAACTTCTGTACATTATGTAAATAATCTTTTGTTTTCCTCATTCTACTCGCCTTAAGCCAGGCATTACTTTTATCAAATTATGTTCTTTTATTTATATCCCTTAGCTCAAATAAATAAATCTCTAATATTGAATATTATTATTATTCTTTCAAAATTATTATTCCTACGACTGCATCACCAATACCATTTAGTCCTAAAAAAGAACCAGCAAATAACTTACATTACCATAATCCTCAACATGATCTAAATTTAAGCAGAAAATCATTTTTTTTAAATATAATATATATATACTGATCCTTTTCTACAATGATACAAATATTATGAGGTCCTTTCTCATCAGTGATGAACCCTCCCAAAGGTTTCGCCAGTTTAATCTACTATACTGCTCTCTAATATTGTATTAAGATGTTTTGCTTTTATATCCGGTACTAAAGTGAACTCTTGGCAAAAATTTACCACTGATGAGCCAGTCCCTCACATTACTTTATCATTAGAGTGGGGGCAGTAGAAATTTTGTTTTATTTAAAAACAAACCTCTCTCTATCTCTTACCTATAAATAGTTCACCCTTTTTTTCCGAAATCTACTCTAGAGGACAGAATGGGAGAGCAAGGAGTAAATGACATTAAGAATTCGTCGAGCATAAATTTATATATTTTAGTTCACAATCACAAAACCAATTGGGAAGAAGCAAAAATATACTATAAAAAGGAATGAAAAACAAGCCTGAAAGACTGTTTTAAATAAAAATAATGTAATTTTCTAAATAATAAAAGTGATGCCCTGATAGATTACAAATACTTAATAAATAATAAATGTTGAAAATACAGATTCTTAAAAGAGGGGAATCAAAACACGTATTTTTCTTATATTTGTTTTGTTATCAGTTTAAACTAGAGAATACCTCATATAAATGTATATATGTGGCAATATCGTTGCGGGGTTTCTTGTTGTTGGATGCGAATGGTGAGATTTGGTTGAAGCGCAGTCGTTGAGTGGTAAGTGAAGCACACAGTTAGGAATAATCAGGACACGTGATTGTTTTGAAAATAAAAGGCAACTGGGTTGGAGGGAAGAAAGCTTGAGAAGAGTTGAGCGATTTGACTTATTAATTAGTTGATCACATGGCGATGATGGGATTTAGATGAAATGAGCGGAGAGAGAGAGATCTCTAGAGTAGATGTTACCTTGTTGGAAGCGAAGGAGCAACTGTCCGAACTCGGCGAGAGCCACTGAACAACTGTAGGTGTTGTTCCTATGAGAGCGAAAACGTGACTGACCATTCTTGCTTTTCGATTTAACACCAAGACTCAGTTTCTCTCTGATTGGTCGAGAGATGTCACATGATCTTTTCCTATTGGTTGACCTACTTAAGGTGCTGTCTTCTGATTGGTCGAGAGATGTCACATGATCTTTTCCTATTGGTTGACCTACTTAAGGTGCTGTCTTCTGATTGGCCCGCGGCTCTCCTTGATGAAAGATATGGCCTGCCTGACAGGAGGTGTCGAGTGTTATTTCCACTTTATTTACTTCCGCGTTATCAAAATACGTCCTGCTTTGTCAGGAAGTATTGTGTGCATCTTGACGAATATAACTTCTGCGGTCACTAGATACGTCCTGTTTTTCCAGGAAGTGTTGGTTTAAACTTAGCTCGCAGGGACCCGGGGTCAGAAGGTTAACTGCGACGTTATTAATAAATATGTTCTCCTCTAGATTTACTTCCTATGTCTTTTGTTACTTTCTTTCCTCCAGTTACCTTATTCTTTTATTAAATCTTTGAAAATCATACATGATACATACATAGTGGGTCGGGGTTGCATTTAATTATATACAAATTATGACAGATGCGCCCCCTACATGTGAAGAATTCAAGAAGGGGTTAGCCTGAGAGAATTCTGTAAAGTGAAAAATAATTTTGTGGGAAAATTAGTTGTGGGTATTGAGTCTATATACAAGCATTGGTGGCGATATAATAAGTAAAATAGAATGGTGTTGATGATATAGGTTGAGTATAATTAATAGAAATCAAAAATTTTTTAATTGTAAGAAATCAGTGAATGTTATGGTACATAGTGGGCAAAAAAAAAGGAAAATGCGCCTAAACGAATTCTACTCGAGTTAAGAAATGAATTCGAGGGAGTTCTATTAAGGCTTTTGAAATCAAAATAAAATAATATAAAAGGTTTTTGAGCGAAATCAAAGTTGAGTGTTTGGTTGAATGGTGAGAAAAAAAAAAAAAGGAAAGATGCCTAACCATATTCTATTCGAGATTGGGAATGAAATCGAAGGAATTCTATTAGGTCTTTTGAGAAATCAAAAATAAAAATAAAATAAAAGGTTTTTGAGAAATCAACATAAAATAAAATAAAATAAAAGTTGAATGAAATCAAAGTGAAGGCTTGGTTGCACAAAAAAAGAAAAAGCCTTGTTGTATGGAAAAAAAGAAAATGCTTTGTTGCGTTGGTGAAAAAAGAATTGCCTAATTATTATCCTACTTGAGATTGGGAATGAAATCGAGGGGGTTTCATTAGGTCTTTTGAGAAATCAAAATAAAAATAAAAATAAGAGTTGAACGAAATCAAAGTTGAGTGCTTGGAAAAAAAAGAAAAATGAAAAATAAAAAGGTTTCAACAACAAAGGGTGATTTAATGTTTTTAGTTTAATCGAAAGCCAGTGAGTTTTCGTTGATAATTGAGTTGTGGCAGTATAAGCTAAGTGGTAAATAGAATGATAATTGATAAATAAAAATGATAATATAAACTAATTGAAAAAAGTGATAATTGATGATTAAAAGTGCTAATAAGTTGAATAAATTGATAAATTGATTAAATATTTAAATTTTAATTGAGGGAAAATGATGAAAATGATTAATATGAACAATAAGGTGTATTGGTTTGACCCTTTTGTATCTACATGCCCTGATCTACATGTATTGGTTGCTCCATTTTGCCCTAGAAATGTTTTACTTGCTCAATTATGCCCTATAAATTTTTTGTCTCATCTGTAGCGACACTTAGGTGAAAAACGTGATTCTAGCCCTCAAGTGCGTTTATGCTGTGTGTACAGGAGACATGGAAATCTATATAACCTTTATGTGTAATTTTTTGTCTTTGTGTGTGTGTTGTGAAAAAATGTTAGAAGTCGGTTGTGTAAGAAATGTGTGAGCTAGTTCTATGTGTTGTCTCGTGGATGTGGAATTGGGTGGTAAACATCGATATGTAGACTCGAACTGGAATCAAAAATCGGTGGCATAGCGAGGTTCCCAGTTGACCTCAATAGGGGATCTTCTCATTGTAATTAGAGATACGGAAGTGGGGTGTGTCGGGCAAACGAGAGGGAATGAAATTGGAGATCGGACGAAGGCGCTCCGCTTTGTTTACAGAGGCCGAATTTATCGCTGCGGACTACACTTCCTGTCGTGGTGTCTCAAAATTCTCATTTCCTGCCGTCTATTTATTTTTGGTGCGGCTCAGATCTTGTTTTTGGAGCGTGATTTCTCCGACACTGGTTGGTCATTTTTCAGTTACTGCTATCTTTTCGGAGTTTATTTAGATTTTCTGCGAAGATGGTTCCTAAATTTATGAGAAACTTTATAAATGTTTGTCCAAAATTAAAAACTGCCTCTTGTAGTTTGAAAATTTTACGAGCGGACATAGTATAGATAAATAAATAGTTAAGGAATAAAATTGGTATACATTTGTATGGTAGAATTAACAAACAAAGGATGAAAATCAGATGAAAAATAGGGTATTGCCCCATGTTCGTCCACATTTTTGTAACTGGGGACTCTGAAATATTTGCTTGAACCTTATGAATTGTAGAATTTGAATGATTGGTAGGTTCGCATTTCTCCTGTTTGATATCTTTAGGGAGTGGTGTGATATGATTGAGCTGGTTGTCAGGTTTACAGTTCTCCTGTTTGATCGTCAATGGTTTTATTAGAGATATGTCGGCGGTAATTGGTTTAGGTTGAGATGTGTGATCGTTTCTCTGACGTGGGTGTGGTCATTTTGACATTGTTTGTGTTGTGTGTACGCTGTGCTTTATGTACGAATTTTGTTTTGCTTTGGTGCCTGTGTCGGTATTTTTACGTGAAGGTTGGTTGTATTCATCGATTCTTCTAGCGAATCGGCAGGTGGGGCAGGTTTTTACCTGTTTTGCGATGTCTTGTGTCATGTTCTGCCAATAATATTGTGATGAGATGAGCCTCGTCATCTTGGAGATGTTTGGATGGTGGTGTTGAGTGTGTACGGACTTAAGAAGTCTGGTTGTAAGTGAACTTGGGACTATAGTTTTCAGTACTCCTTTTCGGGAGACGGTGCGCAGTTTATTGTGATCTATAGTCACGCGAGATTTTCTCGGTGGAGAAGACTGTTGGCTCTGTATGAGTGGCGCATCTAGAAAGCCACAAAATGGGATACGAGTTCCAACGCCCGTTTCATATTGTTGTACTCCATTTATGCTACGGACCTCATATTCGTATCTTGACAATCTTAACCTCCATCGAAACAATCTGCCTGACGGAGCTTTGATCTCTTTCAACCACTGCAATGCGGGATGGTCAGAAAATATTGTAAACTTTCTGCCATTTAGACAGGTGCGGAAATTATCCACACTTTCCACAATGGCTAGGCATTGTAGTTCCAAGTCTGAATAATTTCGCTCGTGACTACGCAGAGATCGGCTGAAATGTTGAACGGTGTATGTCTTCCCATCAGGGTAGACTTGTTTAAGAACGCCTGTAATGTTGAATGTTGAGGTGTTACAGTACACCTGGCATGGCAGACCTTCCTGGTAAAGGTGTAATGTGGGGTGTGTGGTAAGGTTTTCCTTCAGGTTAGTGAACGCTTTCTGGCATTCGTCATCCCAGACCCACATGATATCCTTTTTTAGAAGGTTGATAAGTGGCGTCCGCAAGCGGGCGTGGTCTGGAATGAACTCTTTATAGGCGTTCACAGCTTTTAGGAAGGATCGCAATGTTTTTCGATTGTGTGGTTGTTTGGTGGCGTGAATTTTTTCTATGTTTTGTGTAGACGGGATGATTGTATTATTCTTAACGGTTGTGCATGCGCTTGTTTGTCGTTGTTGTTGTCTTTTGGCGTGCGTGTTGCGTTTGTTGTGCGGGTTGTGCGTGTTTGTTGCGAGGTGGCGTATGGGTGCGTGTATGTTGTGAGGTACATTTGCGTGTTTATGGCGTTGCGAAGTATGGTCATGTGTGGATTTTGTGTGGTAAGTGGGTGAGCTGTGTCGGTGTACGGACACTTTTTTGGGCATTATTGGAATTGTAGGTTGGAGTCGTGGTGGCTTTATATGTTGTGGGCATATAGTACTGGTAATTGGGTTGAGTGAAAAGTTGTGTGGTGTGAGATTAGAGTGGTGGCATGTAAATATTTGGGGTTTGGGCAATGAATGCAGGCAAGGATTTCCATGTGTGAAAGCTTTGGGTGCTGTGCGAGTCCTTTGGGACAGGTTTTGGCCTAGCCCGTGCTTGCATTCATTTGACACATGTTTAAAGTGGTAGATAGTATTAGACAATGGGACGCCAAGTTGGAAAATAGTGCCGCGATTATAATTTAGTTTTAATTTATACTGATAAAGGTTTTTTAAGGTAAGAACTCCAAATGGCAAGGATGCATTTACCACGTGGAAGTTCTCTCTACGGGTTATTTGGCCTATTGTCAGAGGGAAAGATAAATGTCCTATTATTTTCGTAAAACTATTTAGGGTGGATAGATCAAGGGAAGGTTTTTTAATACTTAAGTTGGGAAGTTGTGCTTTTAATCTATTGTATAAATGATACGGCAATATGTTCGAACCTGCGTCTGGTTCAATTAGAAAGGTACATGGTAGGTCCTGGGTCAGATACAAGTCCAAAGTCAATTTGATGGTGTCATTGGGTGGATTGCCTACCTTAGTCTCGAAAAGTCTCCACTGTGGCGTCTTCGGCTTGGGGTGGCAGGCTTGGAATATCTGTTGGACCGGATCGGGACCGTTTGCACTGTCCGCGCGATTGAAAGGGAAATCTAGTCATTTGTACTGCTTCCATTCGAGTGGATCGCGTTGTCGGTACACTGGGCCCGTGTCGCGTGGACTGCTTCCGGGTGTACGGGTACGGCATGGCGGGTGGCGACTCCTCGGTGGGCGTCAGGTTGTTCGGACACGTACCGGCGGTGCGGGCGTCGGTTGCCCCGTGGGTGGCGCTCCGGAAGACCGTTTCCAGTTGCGTGGATCTTGCCCCTTGTAGCGCGGCGGTCAGTTCTAAAATTACCGTCGCCAGGGTATGTCTTGTCGCTTCGTTCGTTGTCAGTCTCTTTCCGCTCGTTTTGTTATTGCCTTTTGTTTTGCTGGCGCCTGGGCTAATTTCCATCTTTATCCTGATTAAGCTCAATAATCTTTATCCTGTCGACTTAACCGTTCTGTGGCAATATCGTTGCGGGGTTTCTTGTTGTTGGATGCGAATGGTGAGATTTGGTTGAAGCGCAGTCGTTGAGTGGTAAGTGAAGCACACAGTTAGGAATAATCAGGACACGTGATTGTTTTGAAAATAAAAGGCAACTGGGTTGGAGGGAAGAAAGCTTGAGAAGAGTTGAGCGATTTGACTTATTAATTAGTTGATCACATGGCGATGATGGGATTTAGATGAAATGAGCGGAGAGAGAGAGATCTCTAGAGTAGATGTTACCTTGTTGGAAGCGAAGGAGCAACTGTCCGAACTCGGCGAGAGCCACTGAACAACTGTAGGTGTTGTTCCTATGAGAGCGAAAACGTGACTGACCATTCTTGCTTTTCGATTTAACACCAAGACTCAGTTTCTCTCTGATTGGTCGAGAGATGTCACATGATCTTTTCCTATTGGTTGACCTACTTAAGGTGCTGTCTTCTGATTGGTCGAGAGATGTCACATGATCTTTTCCTATTGGTTGACCTACTTAAGGTGCTGTCTTCTGATTGGCCCGCGGCTCTCCTTGATGAAAGATATGGCCTGCCTGACAGGAGGTGTCGAGTGTTATTTCCACTTTATTTACTTCCGCGTTATCAAAATACGTCCTGCTTTGTCAGGAAGTATTGTGTGCATCTTGACGAATATAACTTCTGCGGTCACTAGATACGTCCTGTTTTTCCAGGAAGTGTTGGTTTAAACTTAGCTCGCAGGGACCCGGGGTCAGAAGGTTAACTGCGACGTTATTAATAAATATGTTCTCCTCTAGATTTACTTCCTATGTCTTTTGTTACTTTCTTTCCTCCAGTTACCTTATTCTTTTATTAAATCTTTGAAAATCATACATGATACATACATAGTGGGTCGGGGTTGCATTTAATTATATACAAATTATGACATATATATATATATATATAGGTTGGAATTTTATTAATTCAAGTTAAGACTTCATCAACCTTTTTATAAACGTTCATTGTCATTTGAGGTTTTGACGATTCCCTATCGCCCTTTTCAAAAAGGTGGAAAGTTTATTAGTGAGTATTGTCTTTTTGCTTAAGCTTTTCATCTTTTTTTTTTACAGCGACAGTGGGTCGCTGAAAGGTCAGAGACAATAAACGGTAATAATAAAAAAAGTTGATCAAGTCAAAACTTGAATTGAAGTTTTAACTAAGTATTTATATTTTTTATTTTTCAATCGACGAGCTCTACGTGTATGTAATATAATCCAAAAGTTATTATATCACTGCAATATTTGATGTATTACACTGTTGTAGAATCCTGTCGACTTAACCGTTCTGTGGCAATATCGTTGCGGAATTTCTTGTTGTTCGATTTGAATGGTGAGGATTGGTTGAAACGCAGTCGTTTGAGTGGAAGTTTAAGCATACAGTTAGGAATAATCAGGACACGTGATGGGGTTTGAAAATAAAAGGCAACTGGGTTGGAGGGAAGAAAGCTTGAGAAGAGCGGAGCGGTTTTGAGTGTTCCTTATCTAATCACATGGCGGTGATTGTACTTAGCTGTGGGATGAGCAGAGGGAGAGAGGCCTCGCGAGTAGATGTCACCTTGTTGGAAGCGGAATCACAACTGTCCGAACTCGGCGAGAGCCAGTGAACCACTGTAGATGTTGTTCAGATGGGAGCGAAAACGTTACTAACAATTCTTACTTTTCGATTTAACACCAAGACTCAGTTTCTTTTTGATTGGTCGAGAGATGTCACATGATCTTTTCCTATTGGTTGACCTACTTAAGGTGCTGTCTTCTGATTGGCCCGCGGCTCTCTTTGGTGAAAGATATGGCCTGCCTGATATATCCGATTTCGTCAGGAAGTGTTGGGTAGCTTGACGCTTATAACGTCGACGGATATTAGATACGTCCTGTTTTGTCAGGAAGTATTGAGTGCTTCTTGACTAATATAACTTCTGCGGTCACTAGATACGTCCTGTCTTCGCCAGGAAGTGTTGGTTTAAACTTAGCTCGCAGGGATCCCGGGGTCAGAAGGTTAACTGCGGCGTTATTAATAAATATGTTCTCCTCTAGATCTACTTCCTATGTCTGTTGTTACTTTCTTTCCTCCAGTTACCTTATTCTTTTATTAAATCTTTGAAAATCATACATGGTACATACATAGTGGGTCGGGGTTGCATTTAATTATATACAAATTATGACAGATGCGCCCCCTACATGTGAAGAATTCAAGAAGGGGTTAGCCTGAGAGAATTCTGTAAAGTGAAAAATAATTTTGTGGTAAAATTAGTTGTGGGTATTGAGGGGCTATATACAAGCATGGCTGGTGATATAAAAGTAAAATAGAATGGTGTTGATGATATAGGTTGAGTATAATTAATAGAAATCAAAAATTTTTAATTGTAAGAAATCAATGAATGCTATGGTACATAGTGGGCTAAAAAGAAAGGAAAATGCGCCTAAACGAATTCTACTCGAGATAAGAAATGAAATCGAGGGAGTTCTATTAAGGCTTTTGAAATCAAAATAAAAATAATATAAAAATAGTTGAATGAAATCAAAATTGAATGTGTTTGGTTGAAAAAAAAATTGTTTTGTTGCATGGTGATAAGGGAAAATGCCTAGTTACTTTTTTGCTCGAATTTTGGAAAAGAATTCGAGGAAATTTCATAAGGTCTTTTGAGAAATCAAAGTAAAATAAAAAGTTGAAAGAAATCAAAGTGAATGCTTGATACATGGTGGAAAAAAAAGGAAAAATGCCTAACCATATTCTCGCTCGAAATTGGGAATGGAAAACGAGGGATTTTTATTAGGGCTTTTGAGAAATAAAAAATAATTAAAAATAAAAAGTTGGAGGAAATCAAAAAATAATATAAAAGTTGGGAGAAATCAAAGTAAATGCTTGGTTGCATGGTGAAAAAAAGATAGAGAAAAAAAGAATGTTTTTGTAAATCAAAATGAAATATAATATCCAATTTTGAAAGAAAACCAATGAGTTTTCGTTGATTGAAAACTATGATAACATAACTAAGTGGTAAATATATGATAATTAATGATTAAAATTGATAATAAGTTGAATAAATTGATAAATTGATTAAATATTTACATTTTTAATTGAGAGAAAATAATGAAAATGATTAATATGAAAAATAAGGTGTATTGGTTTGAACCCTTTTGTATATCTACATGCCCTATAAATTTCTTGTCTTTGTGTGTATTGTGAAAAATGTTAGTAGTTTTTGGTGTAAGAAATGTGTGTGTGAATTCTATGTGTTGTCGAGATCCTAAGGTCTGTGGTATTTATGTGTAGATGGAAGGTGTAGCGTTTTTTTTGAAAGTTTGTAAAGTATTTGATCAATTATGATGGGAATATGAACTCATTTAAATGTGTGTGACGTCGTGTACCTTTTTTAGATTTCCGAGTGACAGTTGATTTGACTACATTGTAAAAATCGATACGCAGGCTTGAACTGGGATCCAAAATTGGTGGCATAGAGGAATCTGTGGTTGGGGAGAGCGGTGACCTAATTTGGATGAGTGGGGCCTTGTAATGAGACGCCGGAAGCGGGACGTGTCGGGGACGCGAGGTCCAGTCTAAACTTATCCACCCACTGTTTGCACGTAATTGGAGTCATGGCGACGTCTTTATTCTTCGCGGGAAGATATCTGCCTTGCTTCTATGTTTCCTGTCGGCCTAATTGTTTTTTATAATTGAATCTTTTACTTTCGGCATTGGTTGCGTTGCGTGTGTGATATGTTTGGTGTACGAAATTTTGTTTTGTTTGTGGGTTTTACTTGTTTGACGATGTCTTGTGTCATGTTCTGTCAATAACATTGTGGAGAGATGAGTTGGTGTAATTTCGACATTATTTGTATTTTGAAAATCCGGACGTTGTATCCATTTATTAAATTGAATGGTCGTTGTGACTTTAGTAAAAAATGCTATTCAGTGGCATTAGGGTGGAATTGAGTGAAAATGAGGCTTACGACGTGAACACGCTTTGAGTGGAGACGTGTCACAGGCGTGTTGAAAGGCGTCTGTGGCCTGAAGTGAAAAGGTTTGTGGGGTGACCTGTGACACGAATCGAGAGAGAAAAAAAAAATTGTGAATGAAAAGGTGTCGCGCGAAGTCCTTGTTTGTACAAAATTTAACCTGTTCTCACTATGAACAACAAATTTATTAAAGTCATATATCGAAATTTCTATTGTTAGTGTATATGGTACCTTTTAAGGTGAACATTTTTTTAGTGTTTTGGGTAGACGAGATGATTGTTACTAACGACGGTGCATGCGTTTGTTGGTGGTTGTCGTCTTTTGGCGCGAGTGTCGTGCTTGTTGGGCGGGTTGTGCGTGTTTGCTAGCGTGAAAACCGTCCTTTGGCTGGGTGTTGTCGGTGTATTGTTGTTGCGAATGTCGTGATTGTTGCTAAATACGTTTGTGGGATTGTTGTGAGGTACATTTTTATGGCGTGGCGATGTATGGTCATGCATGGATTTTGTGTGGTAAGTGTGTGAGCTGTACTGACACGTTTTTTTTTGGGCATGGTGATGGTTAAAGCCGTTGTGGCTTGTATTTGAGGGCATATAGTACTGGTAATTGGGTTGAGTGATAAACATGGTAGTGGGGTCAATGAATGCAGGCAAGGGTTGTCCTGTGTGACAAATTTGATTGTAGTGCGAGTCCTTTCGGACAGGTTTGGCCTAGCCCGTGCGTGCATTCATTGAGTACAAAGGTTAGATATGGTTAAAAGGGGTAGGTAGGATTAGCTATGAGTCCAAAGTCAATTTCTTGACGCCATAGGGTGGGTGCCTACCTCAGTTCAACAGGTCTCCTCTGGAACGTCTTGGTTTGGGATGGTTGGCTTGGCTCGGGACTGCTCGCACCGTCCGCGAAATTGAAGTGAAGTCCGGTACTGGACGATCATTTTGGGATCGTTTGGGTTGTCCCGGGTCGCGCGGATTGGTTTCGGGGACTGTGTACGGCATGGCGGTGGATGACTTCTCGGTGGTCGGTGTCCGGCCTTGGTGACACTCGCCTGGGGTTGGCGGGGGTTGTGTCCGTCGTCCTCCCCGGGGAATGGCGCTCCGGAATTCCGTCTCACTTTGTGGGGCGTTGACACGTCGGATGGCCACGGTCATCTGCCATATGATGGCCGCTAGAAGGCGCCTGGTCGCCTCTCTTCTTGTCCGCTTCTTTTCCGCTGGTTTTGTCATTGCCGTTTGATTTGCTGGTGTCTGGGCTAATTTCCATCTTGATCCTGATTAAGTTCCATAATCTTTATCCTGTCGACTTATGTAATATAATCCAAAAGTTATTATATCACTGCAATATTTGATGTATTACACTGTTGTAGAATCCTGTCGACTTAACCGTTCTGTGGCAATATCGTTGCGGAATTTCTTGTTGTTCGATTTGAATGGTGAGGATTGGTTGAAACGCAGTCGTTTGAGTGGAAGTTTAAGCATACAGTTAGGAATAATCAGGACACGTGATGGGGTTTGAAAATAAAAGGCAACTGGGTTGGAGGGAAGAAAGCTTGAGAAGAGCGGAGCGGTTTTGAGTGTTCCTTATCTAATCACATGGCGGTGATTGTACTTAGCTGTGGGATGAGCAGAGGGAGAGAGGCCTCGCGAGTAGATGTCACCTTGTTGGAAGCGGAATCACAACTGTCCGAACTCGGCGAGAGCCAGTGAACCACTGTAGATGTTGTTCAGATGGGAGCGAAAACGTTACTAACAATTCTTACTTTTCGATTTAACACCAAGACTCAGTTTCTTTTTGATTGGTCGAGAGATGTCACATGATCTTTTCCTATTGGTTGACCTACTTAAGGTGCTGTCTTCTGATTGGCCCGCGGCTCTCTTTGGTGAAAGATATGGCCTGCCTGATATATCCGATTTCGTCAGGAAGTGTTGGGTAGCTTGACGCTTATAACGTCGACGGATATTAGATACGTCCTGTTTTGTCAGGAAGTATTGAGTGCTTCTTGACTAATATAACTTCTGCGGTCACTAGATACGTCCTGTCTTCGCCAGGAAGTGTTGGTTTAAACTTAGCTCGCAGGGATCCCGGGGTCAGAAGGTTAACTGCGGCGTTATTAATAAATATGTTCTCCTCTAGATCTACTTCCTATGTCTGTTGTTACTTTCTTTCCTCCAGTTACCTTATTCTTTTATTAAATCTTTGAAAATCATACATGGTACATACATAGTGGGTCGGGGTTGCATTTAATTATATACAAATTATGACATGTATGTATTCAAACCTTAATAAACAGAGAATTAACATCGTGTTAAACTTTGTAATTGAAAATAAATTGAATATTTTTGTATATTCACCTTTAGGTTCTATAATAACAACTCTTACAATAATATTTTTCTAATAATGAGTGCTGTTACTTTCCCGCTAACATTCATAACTAGTATTCTATGGAGTGATAGCGTTGAAAGTTTGTGACTTGATCTGCTTTACTTTGCGTTCTTCCAAGAATTTTCCTTTTTCACCTGTATAGGTGGGTAGGCAAGAACTACACGGGATTCTGTACATTTGGTTCTCTTCTGTTTCCGATTTGGCGCTAGGTTTTAGTGATAGCTGGAAAATCAAAAGTCACAGAATATTAACCAGATACCGTAAGCGAATAAGAACACCACACACCATCACATTGAGCATGTGGGATCAGATTAAACGCCTCAGCGTCCCAATATTTCAGATTTGGAAATTAAAACTGAACCAGTCTATCACACTATGACATCGAAATATCTTTGATTCGGTGCCGTATGCATCGCATTAGAGAAAGTTCGATAGGCTATTGATTATAACGGGTTAATTTAAAACGATCAAACTCGTCCTGGAGCTTTGAATCTTTATTCGTTTGCTTATATTGCCTGGGTAAAAAATGCATGATATATTTCATTTCAATTATTAAGATTTTTTACTGACTGTAAGTGTATAATTAGTGTTCTTATATATAAACACATAATTATTCCTTTTTTTTTCAAATTTGAAAATCAATACTTACAGAAATCGTTTTAAAAGGTGTATGCCAGCGAATTTCTATTTGAAAATAAAAATTTTTTGGAGGAATTCTGGAGGTAAAAAATGGATAGTTACAAAATTCTCTCATAGGTGGCGGGACTAGTCAAACAATTTATTCTGCTTATAAAATAATGGGAGCATTAACCGGCTGCACACATAACAGAATACTTTAAGAATAGTTAAAATGAAATACTTTAGTTTGGAATCTCCATTCAAATATTTCATGGAAAAATTTGATTCAAAAATGTATTCAGAAAATGGTGGAAGTTATAAGCTAGGTAGCAACTCAAAGATAGGGATATATTTATCTGGACCTTTATATATAATTGTATATACAAAAAAATATGTGTTATATTAGTTTGTTTCGTTTAACTACAACAAAAAGACAATTGAGACATAGAAGCTGTACGTGCTTAGGGAAATTATTCCTTAATTTACAGCAACTAAAAGGAGGCGTGACAAAAATATACTATTGAGTTAAATAATATATCTGCATATTTACGTATTTCTTCACAAGATATGGAAATCCATTCCAAAAATTTACAGATTACTGCGCTGTAAACGATATTGAAAGGGACTGGCTCCTCAGTGGGAAATCCTCCGAGCAGTTTCGCCAATTTACCATACCGCTTTACTATTGTATTGGGCTTGTTGGGTTATTCGAGTATATGTGTATGGTGTTATTTTAAAAAATCGGGTTATAAATAGATTTATTTTATATATAGATGGCGCTCTATTATATAGTGTTTAATTAATATTATTATTATATGTTTATAGATGAATATAAATTGTTGTGAAAATAGAGAATTCCATATTTAAATCTTTAGGTAATAAAAAACGCATATATTGGGGCAAATAAATATTCTTAATCAAACTAATATTATGCATTTTTATTACCTAAAGATGAATATATCCTAATAACAAGTGTATGAGGGAAGGAGGAGCTTTGATTTCTGCTTCATGACGATGGGTGTGCAGGTATCGACAACTTCTTCCAGAACCTGAAGGAGATGACAGGGTGGGATCCCAACTGGTGGGTCCGTCAGCATCTTCTGGTCACCGTGGTCACCGTATGTCCGTTGGTTATTGGGGTGAGTTGTCACCTTGTCGTCACTCTCTCATACTACTATATGCATATACTGTTGGTAAACAATACATAAACTATATTATAAAGCTATACAACCAGTTTAACCGCATAAGTTTCTTATTATTTATGAAAAATCATTTTTAATTTCAAAGATAAATAATTTAATATTTCTAACTTTTGGATGACGTATGAAAAGGTTGAATATATGAAGAGTGATGGTCTATATATGAATGGATGACGTATGGAGGGTGAAAATATGAAGAGTAATGGCGAACGGAAAAATAAAAAGTGTCCAGGAGCGGGAATCGAACCCACAACCTTCTGCTTACCGGGCAGGTGCCATGTCCACTAGGCTATCCTGGACGATATTTCTCCGTTCGTAACTAATATTTAAACTGACTAATAATACTTATAAATGACTGCGGCGTATAATTATAAAGCTATACAACCAGTATATACGTCATCCAAAAGTTAGAAATATTAAATTATTTCTCTTTGAAATTAAAAATGATTTTTCATAAATAATAAGAAACTTATGCGGTTAAACTGGTTGTATAGCTTTATAATTATACGACGCAGTCATTTATAAGTATAAACTATATTGTTAGCTCATTCAAATTCCCCGTCTCTTTGGGAATATTCAGATAATGTCAGGTGTTGATATTAAAAATAAAGAAGGCATTTCCTGACCACGAGCACATGTGCTTTTTAAATGGCAGAGCACCATCTAGTGGAGAAGGAATAAACTAAACGTTTATTTATCTTGCTCCGTGATATTTGGCCAACCCAATTTCTTAATAAATCAAGAAAAGCCATCCACGAACGCGTTTCGCGCTGTTGGCGCTCGTCAGCGTGGAGTAGGCTGTAACCACTGCATCCAAAAAGAATTTTTGGACCCAATGGCTTCCCGAGAAATCAATAAATGGGTATTTAAGGCCAAATTTGCGTAAAGACGCTTAACACATGAGAAAACAATAGAAAAAATAAAAGATAAGTGGGTCAGGTGCTGATATTAAAAATAAAGAAGGCATCTCCTGACCACGAGCACATGTGCTTTTTAGATGGCAGAGCGCCATCTAGTGGAGCAAGAATAAACTAACGTTTATTTAGCTTGCTCCGTGATATTTGGCCAACCCAATTTCTTGATAATATATATATATGTTATATGAAAATATTATTTTATTTTAAATTATAATTTCATAGATTCAAATACTCTGCTAAATCGACTGCCAGAGGTCACTCTTCCCCTATAATATATGGTCGTGGGCGACCTCAATAACGACGGGGGTCCTGCCGGAGCAACTGATTCAGGCTCTGTCCAAGCCCTCCCCAATCTGCTGGAGCAAGCCGCGCTGGAATAAGCCGCCACCATTTTCATCTTGGCCCACCTTCCACTAGAGTCGCCGACTTCGAGGGTCGTATCCACAGCAGCCGGCTTGATAGATTACTCCTCCCTGCCGCGCTAGTGGAGAGGGCAAAGAGCTACAGCACCCGATTTTACCATCTCTCTGACCACCGTGCCGTGCTCCTCCAGCTAGGATCTCCCCCTGTTGCGGGATCACCCAGTGTGGCTGTTGTGCTGAGGTCAGCGGCTGCCATTGAAAATCTGTCATCTTACATCGAGGACGTCCAGTTGGCTGCCGAGGACCTCGATGACGGAGAGCTCTGTGGAATGGAACCGCATAAAGGCTGAAATCTTGGCGGAAATAAGGTCACTCCACACAATTCGCCCTGGTCCGGAGGACGACTACGTTACCCGAGACAGCCGTTACATCAGGGCCAGGCTCGAGGCCTCGTCGACGGAGGCCGAATATCCATCGCTGTCTGACCTCGGACGTGCGCACTTGCTCCGCCAACGTGTAGCAACCATCGTCAGGGATGAAGAGGGCGAGATTATGGGTGACCGCGAGCTACGCTCTAGGGCGCTCTCCTTCTTTTGGCACCGCATCGCTCAAGACCCTGCCGAGGTAGACAACTTCATCGCGGGAACCACCACCCACATCATCCTCGAAGAAGACGATTCTCTACACCGGTTAGACATCTCTAGGGGGGAAATCGCTGCAGCCATCCGCACGCTTCCCACTGGAAAAGCCCCGGGATGTGACAGCTTTCCCTGCGAACTCCTCTCTGCCTATGAAGATTTCTTCTCGGCTCATCTAGGGAGGGTGTTCGGAGCTTCCTTGGTGCGCGGCGCCCTGCCATCATCTACACGCCGCGGCTCCATTTGCCTGGTCCCCAAGGCCCGTAACGGTCCTGGTCTCACTGGCTTCCGCCCATCACCCTGCCCTCTACAGACTACAGGGTCCTCGATGCCATCCTTCTAAGGTGTCTCAGGCCCCACCTCTCTACACTGGCGATTGACTGTCAAACCTATGCTATTCCGGGGAGGTCTCCTTCCTGGAACATCGCTCGGGTCACGGACGAGGTAGAAATAGCAACTGCGGGAAGGTTGCCACTGGCGGTCGTTTCTGTGGACCTGGAGTCCGCCTTTGACTCCCTGGACAGAGGATTCCTGATGTCGCTCCTGGCTTCTTTGGGCCTGCCGCCAGCCTTCATCAGGTGGATCAAGCTCCTCTACGCCGGGGCGAACGCGGCCGTCCGGATTGGAGATCACCACACTGCCGCCTCCCCACTTCTAAAGGGCGTGAGACAGAGCTGCGCCGTAAGCGCCGCGTTGTTCAGCCTCGATACCACTCCGCTCCTGCATCGCCTCCAGAGTGCCCTTGGCGAGGGCAACGTCATCGCCTACGCCGACGACATCGTGTTGATGGTCCGCCTGGAGAAACACTTTGGTAAGGTGGCCTCCATCTTCCAGGGCTTCCAGCGCGCCTCCGGAATCCGGGTGAACTTCGGGAAGAGCGTGGGCCTCTGGTGCGGCGCCTGGCGTGCCCGCGTCGACTCTCCCCTAGATATTTCCTGGACTGACACCAGTTTGAGGATACCGGCCCAGAGCGCTAGCCGCCATGCAGGAAGGACATCTCCTGGATCTAGTGGACGCGACCTTCCGAAGATGGGCTCCCTTCACCCGCGTGCCCTCCTTCGTCGGTCGGGCCAGAGCCGCTAACTGCTTGGTGCTCTCCTCCTTTATGCACCACCTCCATGGATATATTCAAGCCGACTCCTCCATCTCCAAGCTGCAGGCCCGTCTGGTGCGGTTTGTCTAGGGTTCCGAACGCACTGCTTAGTTGCCGGCTGGCCTCCTATCTAGACCCGTCTTCCTGGGTGGCTTTCGCCTTCTTGACCTCGGCACCCAGATGCGGTTGGCGTGCTTCAAAGGTGGGAAGATTGCGTTGCGCGGAGGCCTATGCGCCTACTCTTGGCTCTCTGAAAGTGGTGCCTGGCTGACTCCTCTTCCACCCGGGACCTGGCTACCAGCTCGACGTCGACGGCTGCTCGGAATCTGGGAGGCCGCCTCGGATATCCTGGCTCTGAACCCCAGGGTGCTGCCGCCGAATGAGCTTTTAGGCCTCACCATCATCGGAGGCTGCAGGTTTCTCCGTCCCCCCGATCTCCTCGCCGCCTCACAGTGGGTGGGAGCGCGGGTTGGAGACCTCATCGGGCATAGGTCCCCCCATCTTCGCGTCACCCGCGCTGCCCTCGCGGACAAAGCTGCTCTGTCGAGGTACACCAGTCGACTCCTGGAAGAAAACTGCCGCGGTTCCTACCGGGTCAACGGTATCGGCGAGGCTATTGTGCTTCGCGGAACGGCTACGCCCTTCCAGCGACTGACCACCTGTACCGCCCGCAGCATGTTACAGCGCCCACGCCTGGCTGCTCTACCCATCACCCAGCTGCTGGAACGGTGGCTCCCCCACGTCAGCATCCCCATCTCCATCAGCTGGTCTTCTCTCCGGCGATGTGCCTTCTCGGGGCACAATGCCGACGTTGCCGTGCGGCTGGCCCTGCACTCCTTCCCCATCCAGCACATCCGGCCTCAGCCCGTGAGTCCAGCATCGCCTGTGGGTCCGGAGACCTGTCACTGGCCCACCGCTACTGGTCCTGTAGGCGGATCAGGCCAGTCATCGTGGAGGCCTTCACCATCATCCAGCGGTCCCCTGACTTGCAGAGCTGGATCTTCGGGCATGACCTGGAGGAAGACGCCCTGGTCATACTCGCGTCTGCAAAGGCGCGTATATATAGGCACTTCCTGACCCTGGAGTTACGGGGGGTGCAAGAAGATCCCTTCCTGGTCTGGAGAAGGACCCTATCAAGATGGTGGAGTCTCCCTCACTCATAATTCATTGTATATATTCCCATTTTTCTTCATTTATTTGTAAAACCTAATTGACAAGATGTCAATAGAAGTGTTCAAATGTCAATGTCTCTCTCTCATTATAAATATATATTACTAATTTTTATAGAGATCTATCATAAAATTTTCTAGGTAAACACACAGTAGAGATTCCTTGTTTATCCACTAGTGGAAATAGAAGGTATTACACCCAAAAGAAATTTAAAGAGGGAAAAAAAAACCCTGGAATTTGGTTTAATTTCTCTTGTTCGTGTAATAAATGATTTATTTTGGAGACAAAACTTCAAACATCTTTTATTTTAATCATTTGGTCTATCTAATAGCCTACACATTCATTCCAAGTTTCATAATATTACAATTTTGGAAGGATTAAATTATAAAAGCTTTAGTACAAAGAAGATTACGTCTCGGGTATATTTGCTAAAAAATGGGAAATTTTCAGAAAGAGCTTTAAAAGTTTCAAATAAAATAATTAGCGATAAAATATAACTTATTATTGTTTGATTAAAAAAAAAAACGTCTTTTACGTCTTTATTGCCAAACTTCTAGATGGCATCGATGTTTTCAAGATACTTTGAGGATAATATTAAAATAAACACATGCTCATAAGCTAGTTAATGTTGTTCTTGATACGATGACAGAAAATATTTATTTTCACTGATAATTTAATCTTTGAATGTTATATAATAATAATCATCACTCAAGGGTTATTCAAACATCATCAAAAAAGTGTTCTGAAACACACATACTCTATGACCTTTATTTAAAAACTAGCGGACGTACCCGGCTTCGCCCGAGGTTATACACGAGTAAAGGTTTGTCTAACGAACATTTGGTAAAACAATTATCTATAAACTTTTAAGAATATATATATTTTTTGATAATTTGAAACTCGTAAATTTGAATCTCTCGATAAAGTGAACATTTTTTCCCGGTCCCTGTGTGCCGTGGCATCCTGAATTTTGTCTTTCATAATTTTCTACATTACAAAATCATCGTTTTATCTAGTGAACATATTTTCCAGGTCCCTTGAAAAATACTCGATAAGTTGAATAAAGTCATGGTCGTGAATCTCTCGATAAAGTGATTATTTTTTCCCGGTCCCTGTGTGCCGTGTCATCCTGAATTTTCTCTTTCCTAATTTTCTATATTACAAAATCATCGTTTTATCTAGTGAACATATTTTCCCGGTCCCTTGAAAAATACTCGATAAGTTGAATAAAATCATGGTCGTTTATGGAAGATGGACGTAGTTCCCGGAGGTCACCCGCCCCCCGAGCGCCAGGACCTCTTGATCACTCTGATTGTGATTGGCCGGCGGCCGGACGGGGGGGGGGGGGGAGGTGGGGGGGAGGGGGCTCTTGATCCCTCTGATTGGTCGGTGGGAACTTGGAATGTCCAACCAACTGGCCGGCGGCCGGACGGTGGGGGGGGGGGAGGGGCAGATCTCCGTTGCAAGATGGCGTTGCTTGCGAGTTAAAGCTACAAATCTGCATATAACTCTAAGGATGTTAAAGATATTCAAGATATTATTTTTCGTAAACCTTTCCGGAGATACACCTAATAATATCCCAAAATTACACGGCGATTGGATGTATGGTTTTTGAATCCATAGAGGACACACACACACACAGACATTCAATTTTATATATATAGATTTCATTTGGGATATCCACCAGGTATTGGTTTCAGGTAAAAATATTTTTGGATTTCAAGCTGTTCGTTCTTCTAAAGAAGAACTTATAACTAAATTTGGGGGAATTTCATTATAGTTTCCCATGAATCCATAGGCAAAACATGGCTCCTGTAAGTAGTCTATTTTCAGAGATTCTGTTTGGGTTGAAAGACTCCATATGACCGGTTTATCCACGTGTTTAGAGTGCGGTCTCCCATGGGTCCCTATATACCGTATATTGATGTAGGGCTGTCTTGTAAGCTGATAAATTGTAGTGAAAGCGAGTGGTGCTGCTGTAGGTTATCCTGGTGGTCAGCTGGGTGGACTACGAACCCCTCAACCCGGCGGAGTATGGCTGGGGCAACATCCTGGGCTGGGTCCTCGCCTTCATCCCCATAACCTCCATCTTCTTGGCGGCGCTGCATGAGATGATCCGGACCCCTCGCGGACTCTCCTGGTCCCAGGTATTTAATTACGTATTACACGAGGTGCGGAGGCGAGAGGTTTCCTTAATTAGGAGACCGTAACACAAGCGTTCAAACCTCACGGTCCATCGAGTGGTGTAAGTTACAAGAACGCTGACAAAAATATGATCTTTTACAACAACAACAACAAAAACCTTTATTAAGACACTATTGTCTTACAAGGGGATTCCCCTAAAAGGTTATATATGTACACGAGTGAGGAGGAAAAGCAATTTAGAGGGGAGGGGGAGCAATCAGCCGTTGTCTGTGGAGTTGAACACTTCTTCTCTCATTTTATCAATCGCCTTGAAAAATTTAAAATATTTATAAACAAATGTTTTATCCAGCAGGAGAGCGGTAAAGATTTTATATACATGTTGTTCATTGTGGTGAGTTAGCTCCGAAATTTCGCGAATTTCCATTCTCTTTTCATGTAGGAATGGGCAATGGAATAGATAGTGGACCAAATTGTCATGGATGCCAACATTGCAGAAGTATATGATCTATATAGATAATACCGTAACAGAGTTTTCCATTGTAAAGTCCTAAGCTATCTCCTCCGAAGATTCTGAACTACACATAACGATCTATATACCAAAATTTTCGTTATTTTTTTCTTCGTATGATAGGTCTGTTTTTATTTTCCTAATGTTAACAGTTATTTTTATTTTTCAATTTAATCTATTTTACAATCGTAGATTTTTTGCATTTATCATCATCAATTCCTTTGTTTTGAAAGCGCGTTCTTTTTATTCTAGCATTTTATGGCATTTTGAAAATAAAATACTAAAAAAAATGCTTTTTGCTTTACATGACCGTTTTATTTTTATTTTCCAAATATTAATAGATTTATTTATTTTCAATTTGTTAGATTTTGCAATTATTTGTTATTTTTCATCATCGGAGTGTTTATTTTTAAAACACGTTCTTTTTTATTATTACCTTTTTGTAAGTACTTTGTTATAGTTTTTCATTTAAATTTAGCTCAATTTTTGTGTCTGGTTTTCTTTTTTGCAGTATCTTTCATAATTCTTTTTTGCAGTATCTTTCATAATGTCTTTGGCCTTTTTATTTTTCTCATTAAGAGGCTAATGATTTATTTGTATAATCAATTGTTGATTACTTAATTTGTTATATGATAAAGCACAATTTGAATTATAGATTATACAAGAAAATAAGACCTAATCCAAATAATTTAATTGTGTGTTTTTAATGAGGTTTTTAATGAGGTTTCTGATTCAATTAATTTGTAAGTACTTTGTTATAGTTTTTCATTTAAATTTAGCTCAATTTTTGTGTCTGGTTTTCTTTTTTGCAGTATCTTTCATAATGTCTTTGGCATCTTTATTTTTCTAATTAAGAGGCTAATGATTTATTTGTATAATTAATTGTTGATTACTTAATTTGTTATATGATAAAGCACAATTTGAATTATAGATTATACAAGAAAATAAGACCTAATCCAAATAATTTAATTGTGTGTTTTTAATGAGGTCTTTCAAATGAATTTATTCCTTTAATATGTTGTCATATCTGCAATATAGTTTTGTTGTTTGCAATTTTTTTTTTTACCTTTCAAATATATGTGTCCACTTTGAAATATAGTTTGTAAATTTATATTCCAATTTATTTTCTTATATATATATATATTTTTTTTATTTCCAAAATATTTATTTATGCTTTCACCAATGCCTTTAGGATCTTTGCGATGGAACACGTATGGTGTTTCAGCGCATGTGCTCTCATGTCCTTGGAGCACATATACTGACAGTGCCCAAGGTTGAACACACTGTATAGTGTCTGAAATATCTTTGGCCCCTTCGGATACCAACATTCGCTTCATTCTAGAGAGGCGTTAGTTTTCACTAAGGTTGGCTTTTGCTATGACTATAAATAAGGCTCAAGGCCAAACCTTGGCTACAAGAGCCTGTGTTTACGCACGGACAACTTTAAGTGGCTTTTTCAAGTGTGCGAACATTGGATAGCATACATGTAAAGATGACCAATATCTTGCATTGTATCACCACACGTGTACCATTTTCAAAGACCCTGCTTAGGATTAAAACTTCTCAGAAGCATAACAATAGCACCAACCTAGAGTTTAACTGGTGTGGATGCATTCCTCTGGGAGTAAGACTATTGAGAAATTCAGTAGGGAGTTATTTTGCTTCTCCGCATTCTAACACTCCAACTGTTAACACTGAGGAAACACTGACTCATGTTTGGTAAGCAATTTCAGGGAAGAAACTATAGACATTGGATTAAATAAATTATTAATTAAATTGCATTAAATAAAAATTATTAGATTTAAATAAATATTATTAGAGTGAAAAAAAAAAGAAAAAATTAACAAATTAGAAAATAAAATTTCGAACAATACAACTATATTGCAGATAAGATAAGAGGGGACCTTATTAAAAAATAAATAAACAAACTGTAATTCGACACTAACGATAATTCGACACTTTCGATAATTCGACCATTTCAAAAATCAAATTTACAAGGTTGATTGTTGTTTAAATACAACTTTACCGGTAAAAAGGTATTACAGAGGCGAAGGCAGCCACTGAAAATGCACGAAATTTATGTATAGAGAAATAGGAAAAATTTGTAAATAAAGAGTAGTCCAAAATCAAAATAATTGATAATAGTGTATTAACAAAATACTAATACAATAAATTCCTTTGAGTTGAGAAACTATAGACATTAGTGAAAAGTTTATATATAAATATATTTAAAATTAAAAAATAATATAAGAAAATAAATCAGAAAAAAGAGATGCCAACTATATTGCAGTGGAGACTACTTATAAAAGGAATTAATCTAAAGGACTCATTAAAAATAAATTTCTATTTTTATTCATACATGGGTTCAACTTTATATGTATTTTGTAGAAAGTTCAAACACATGAAAAAGCCGCATAGAGCTGTCCATGCATAAACACAGGCTCTTGTAGGAAGAACCCAAATATTATTTATAGTCATAGCAAAAGCCAACTTTAGTGAAAACTGATGCCTCTTCAGAATGAATGGAAGTCTGAAATCTGAAGGAGCAAAAAATATGGGTCATCTTTACATGCATGCTATCCAATGTTCGCACACTTGAAAAAGCCACTTAAAGTTGTCCGTGCGTAAACACAGGCTCTTGTAGCCAAGGTTTGGCCTTGAGCCTTATTTATAGTCATAGCAAAAGCCAACCTTAGTGAAAACTAACGCCTCTCTAGAATGAAGCGAAGGTTGGTATCCGAAGGGGCCAAAGATATTTCAGACACTATACAGTGTGTTCAACCTTGGGCACTGTCAGTATATGTGCTCCAAGGACATGAGAGCACATGCGCTGAAACACCATACGTGTTCCATCGCAAAGATCCTAAAGGCATTGGTGAAAGCATAAATAAATATTTTGGAAATAAAAAAAAATATATATATATATAAGAAAATAAATTGGAATATAAATTTACAAACTATATTTCAGAGTGGACACATATATTTGAAAGGTAAAAAAAAAAAGAAAATTGCAAACAACAAATCTATATTGCAGATATGACAACATATTAAAGGAATAAATTCATTTGAAAGACCTCATTAAAAACACACAATCAAATTATTTGGATTAGGTCTTATTTTCTTGTATAATCTATAATTCAAAATGTGCTTTATCATATAACAAATTAAGTAATCAACAATTGATTATACAAATAAATCATTAGCCTCTTAATGAGAAAAATAAAGATGCCAAAGACATTATGAAAGATACTGCAAAAAAGAATTATGAAATATACTGCAAAAAAGAAAACCAGACACAAAAATTGAGCTAAATTTAAATGAAAAACTATAACAAAGTACTTACAAATTAATTGAATCAGAAACCTCATTAAAAACCTCATTAAAAACACACAATTAAATTATTTGGATTAGGTCTTATTTTCTTGTATAATCTATAATTCAAATTGTGCTTTATCATATAACAAATTAAGTAATCAACAATTGATTATACAAATAAATCATTAGCCTCTTAATGAGAAAAATAAAGATGCCAAAGACATTATGAAAGATACTGCAAAAAAGAATTATGAAATATACTGCAAAAAAGAAAACCAGACACAAAAATTGAGCTAAATTTAAATGAAAAACTATAACAAAGTACTTACAAATTAATTGAATCAGAAATACAAAATATATATTAGAAATTAGTAAAAGGTAATAATAAAAAAGAACGTGTTTTAAAAATAAACAATCCGATGATGAAAAATAAAAAATAATTGCAAAATCTAACAAATTGAAAATAAATAAATCTATTAATATTTGGAAAATAAAAATAAAACGGTCATGTAAAGCAAAAAGCATTTTTTTTAGTATTTTATTTTCAAAATGCCATAAAATGCTAGAATAAAAAGAACGCGCTTTCAAAACAAAGGAATTGATGATGATAAATGCAAAAAATCTACGATTGTAAAATAGATTAAATTAAAAAATAAAAATAACTGTTAACATTAGGAAAATGAAAACAGACCTATCATACGAAGAAAAAAATAACGAAAATTTTGGTATATAGATCGTTATGTGTAGTTCAGAATCTTCGGAGGAGATAGCTTAGGACTTTACAATGGAAAACTCTGTTACGGTATTATCTATTTAGATTGTCGAATTACCGTTTGTTATTTGATAGGCCAGAGATTGAGAAATCAAATCAGGGTCGAATTATCGCAAGGTGTCGAATTATCGGTATTGTCGAATTACTGTTTGTAATTTCATAGGTTCTGGAAATCAAAACATGGTCGAATTAACGAATTTATACTTAGAAAGTATTTTTACTTATCCTTACTTGAAATGCTGCTTCTAGGAAATCGGAATATACCCATTGCGAATTTCAAGCCACCATCTATACTTTTAAAGTCTCTGCAGGCCCTTTGGGTAAACCCTGGGCGTTGCCCGGGTCACTCGGCTAGTCTTATATATACTGCGAGTATGTTTTGAATATAATATATTCAAAAAGACATATAACAATATGTAAGAAAGTGCTAAAGAGATTATAATCAAAGAATATTAAGCATGATTGCGGCAAGAGACTAAAAATTTAAATGAGGTAAGAATCAATAGAAGAACACTCTTATTTGAAAATTTGGTAATAACTTGAGTTCAAACTAGGATATTGCAGTAGTGGCTGGAAGGTAAATTTATTCCTTTTGTTGAGTTTCTGAGAAACAAAGTCGTCCAATACCAGTCTTTGGCGCTTGTTTTCAATATTGCGTTAGCATACTATTGTTTGGTTTAATTCCTGTTTCATGTGGGCTATGCTGATATATTAAAGATTTGTTGTCGCAATGTTTTATGCATCTACGACGATCAGTGAGACGTAGGCGTAATTCTTGTTTCTCCCGCATAGGATGCATCGCATCCAGTACATGAGACAAAGTAGTTATCATTTAGGGCGGAGAAGGAGGTCCTTTGTTGCGTTCTTGGTCATGGGATGCCCGTAGCCCCAGGTCAGGGTGCAGCTAATATAAGTGTTCCTAATTTCACAAAGCCCATCTTTAAATTGTAGCTGTTGCCTTCACTGGGGATCCTCAGAACACTGAGTAGATCTCCTTGTCCTTTCCATCAGAGATCGATTGAAAACATGGATACTCCTGATATCCTTTTGAAACTATATTCTATTTGAGAAGAGAGTATTAATCGATTTAGGAATAAATAAGAATTTTCAACGAAAGAGTTTATTCTATGTGCCAATATTGAAGCATAACATTTTGAGCATCTTTGTAAAGACACCAAATGTAGCCGTTGTGCTTTGGTCTAATAAACCTGGATGTATGAAGATCATTATGGATATCGTGGTGATAGGTTTAGTCGCAAGGGAAAAAAGTGAGGTTACATGCTTAGTTCTGTGGCGGTATTTTTGTGTCAAGTGCGGTTGTAGGGTACATGGTGCTAAGTGTGGCCGTGTGGTAACAGAAATGGCAGAGGTGGACCCAACCCACTCCTGCGTGGTCGAACAACGCCAACTCCCAGCAGCCCAGGACTTCTGAATCAGCAAGTGTGGCAGTCCAGCGGGCGGCATACGACAACCCAGGACTCACGGACCTGGACGCCAACCTGTAGAGTCCTATCACTGTGGATCTATAGTACCTTCCACACTCCTCACAATTTCACACATAATTATTTAATTCCCTATCTATTCACATCTTACTTCAAACTATATATACACTTTAATTTCGAAATATAATTTGCCCATTTATCATTTAGACCAGTGCAGCGTCTTGGGCCCTGTAATAGGTAAAATTTGTGACAAAATTAGCAGACTGGTAGTTTGTTTTAACATAAATACTAAAGGCTTGGACCCAAAAAAACGCAAAATTTATTCTTAATAAAGATTTTTTTAAAACGTGAACAGATAAAAAAATCTCGAAGGATCGATCAAAACATTCCGTGGACAGCTGCCGATCTGTCGGACTCGCAGTTGAGAATTGCTGATTCAAACTACAGAAAACATCTCATAAGATTGGCGCTATCTCGTAAATATATTAAAAAAAAAAAAACAAGACCATTCATATAGTAAAATATTTCGAGCAAGACTGCTTTAAAAACATGAATTCTCTCAAGGATATGATCTCTTATAGCTAGAATTAAAGAATGTATCGTCTTTTTTTACCATATATAGGTGGCCTGTCTCTCAGGAAGATGGTCGTTCAAAGTAATGTTCGATCAGAAAGCTGGTCGTTCAGGGAGGTGTGTTGTCGTTCAGGAAAGTAGCCGTTCAGGGAGGCGGTCGTTCAGGAAAGTAGTCGTTCAGAGTTAGTCGCTCAGGGAGGTGACCTTTCAGAGAGGTAGTCTCTTAGGGAAGTGGACACTTAGAAAGGTGGCAACTTAGGGAGGTGATCTAACAGATGGAACGTTCATGGAAGGTGTTACACCTGAATGGATTAAACAAGTCTCTATATAAATAGGCCTTTATATTCATCTATCGATTTTTGTAAAATTCCAACGTTAATACCTTTAATAAGTTATTCTAAAGAGTTTTTAAAATAAACTTGGCATTCGTTGCTGTTTTCCTTTCTGTGTAATTATATAAATCTCGGCTTTTATTTCCTCTCAGGATCTTGCGAGTAGAAAGGCTTTGTAAGTTTAGAGGTTCTTCAGTTAATTTTTACTGTATACCCGGATAGATAGTATCATGCACTGAATGTGGCTTCTCTTGAGTTTAATATTGAAAAGGTGTGCTTGTAGAGTTTGAATAACTATGACTTGAGGATCAATAAACTAACGCTAAAAGAAATTCGAAGCTAGAATTCATAGGAAATCATTCCATTGAGGAAGATGACAGAGGATCACCGAAACATCAAATAAATACCTCAAAAGAGATTGAGGAAAATATTTTTTATTTCAAATCAAATTACCAGAGAGCAAATGATTCATGCATTGACTTTCTTTTAGGAACCATCTTTCAAACTCAATCGTTCTTCTAAAGCTTCACGTTTCAAAACAAAGAACCTCGTAAAAGATAGATGAGATGGGTGCATCAAATTATTGTGAAAATAAAACATAATTATTTAATCCTAAATAAGCCAAATCTTTGAAATGTTAATTATATGGAGAGGAACTTAAGAAGATGGCCACTCTTTATTTAGAAGTGAATATCATTTCGTGGTTTAGTGTGTTATGATCTATTATACGAATAAGAATGTCATCTTCAATCATCCATATCAAGTCGTGTTTATATTGCCATCTCACTTCGCTTTCTCGAATATAAATCACAATAAGTGGCCCAGATGGACTTGAAGTCAACTTTTAACAAACGCCTATATTCCGCCATATACATTAATGGTCAGAATTGTTATATGGCATTTGTTAAAACTATTTTATAGATCCTTTACCTTTCGTACATAGAATGAAGGTCTTAGGTGAAGGGAGACAACGAGCAAGACATCTATATCTATAGATAGCCCCAGCTTGGACCGACCGAGGGCAAAGGTCGGCGTGGGCGGAGACGACGGAGCGTCATGTTACATTCTTTTTTGGTCAGTTGGCAGGATTCCCTTGTTAGAAGCGGAGGGGAAAGTTGAGTTCCCTTGCCAGGCGGAGCAGACACGCCAAGAAAATCCTACAAGCAGCGTCTTGTAGACGGAACGACGTCGAAGAAAATCCCACGAGCAGAGTCACGTGGACGGAAAGACGTCGAAGAAAATCCCACGAGCAGAGTTTCGTGGACGGGAAAGGACGCATTGGAGTATCCCTCAAGCAGCGACTTGAGGACGGAAAAAGACACTTAGACAACCAACGAGTCGTGACAATTAGACAACCAACGCGCGACAATTGGACATCGCGACAAGAGAAAGCCAAGCCTGCGACGGTGCTGCCACGAGGTACTGTGTCGACACCCCCCCGCCATTTATTTTTATCTCCTTTCCCTGAGATTAGTTAATTTTTTTACTTTCTCTTTTGCTTAACCTTGTTTATTGTTTTTTATACATAATCCCTTAGATATAAGTATAATTTAGCTTAACCATTTTTCTTGTTTTTACCCATAATAATAGTATAATAGTTTTTATCCCTTTTGTTTTTAATTTTTTAAAATAAATCCTTTTTTATTATACTGTGTTTCTGTGCATTTATTTCCCCCATTGTTTTTCCTTTCAATCGATCACCCTTTATTTTTTTTTAAAACGAACACGAACATTTTGGTGAGCCGGACGTGATCGATTTAAAGGAAATATGGAGGAAATGGATGCACTTAAAAAGCGCAGAAAAGCCATAAGAGGTACTTTCACTAGAATTATTAATGAAATAAATGGGGAATTTGAAAAGTCTCAAATTGATAGGAATGATATTTATTCTAAGTTTAATAGACTAGAGTCTTATTACACGAAACTTGTAGATCTAAACGAAAAATATCAGGCTTTATTGGTAGTGAAAGAAGGGATTACAGAGGAAAGTATTGATAAGGAATGGCAAGAATGCGATAAATATGAAGAGGAAAAGTTTGATATTCAACAGAAAGTCAGTGTATTACGGAATCCCGATAAAGAGGAAACAATCCCGATTGCTAGCGAGGACACTGTAATAAATGTGAAATTACCAGAGTTAGCCCTAAAAAGCTATGATGGCTCTCTGGAAGGTTGGTTGCCCTGGTGGGCGCAGTTTTCGAAAATTCACGAAAATAAGAATTTATCCGATAGCGACCGGTTTTTATATTTGCGTCAAGCAATAGTACCAAATTCAGAAGCCTATCGTGTTGTAGCAAGCTATCCCGTTACAGGCGCCAACTACGCTTTGGCAGTACAAGCCCTACAGGAGCGATTCGGTGACCCGAATATACTGACAGAACTATATGTCAGACGTCTATTGAATTCAGTTATATCTAATGTAAAGAAAGAAAATAGAAATTTAAGCAGTCTGTACGACGAACTGAGCAGTCACCTCCGGTCGTTAGAGACACTGGGCATTGATCCCCAGTTGTCGGGTATTTTTTTATACCCTCTTGTCGAGTCTTCATTACCTTCGGATATTTTGAAAATATGGCACAGGCATCCTTCTTCGGGTTATGGTATGGAGTTAGCAAAACGGGAAGAGTCAGATAAAGGGGTTGGAGGAGCTCAAGAAAGGCTCAGGTTATTATTGGACTTTCTAAAAGCCGAAGTAAGGAGTGCTCAACGGCTGAAATTTGTGGAAAAAGGCTTTAAGCAGGAGGAACCCTATAAAAGGTCTTACAATGATGGGACCAGAACCAGGAGCAATTTCAGACCCGCCACTGTGTCTAGTCTGTTCGGAGGGCGAACTAATATAAAATGCTTCTTTTGTGAAAGAACAAATCATGCGAGTCATCAATGCCGCTCCATAATGAAAATGTCTCCGGGAGAGAGAAATGATAAAATACGTAGTGCCCATCTATGTTTCAAATGCTTAAGAAAGGGACACATACAGAGTCAGTGCCGAGAACAATTGGAGTGCAAAAACTGTGGGAGAAACCACTTGGAAGTTTTATGTGAAGGAAATTCTTCTAACCGGTTAACGAAACCGGGAAGAGAAAATCTAAAGGAAAATGCAACTGAACCCATTGCATCGCTTTCTAGTCAAGCCTGCACAGGTCAGGTCTTGCTGATGACCACGGTAGCACTGTTAAGAGGCCCAAATGCCTCTAGAAGGGTTAGAATTCTCCTCGACAGTGGAAGTCAGTTTTCGTATATCAAACAGTCGTTAGTCTGGAGTGTAGGAATAGAAAGAAAAGGCGAAATAACTATAGCTAAAAGTCTTTTTGGAGGTAATAAGATTGGTGAAGAAAAGCACGGTAAATTTATGTTAGAATTAGAGAATTTAGGTAATAAAAGAGATGTGATCCATATTGAGGCGCTGGATCAACGTAAAATTTGCGACGCCATACCACCTTTGCCAAAAGGAGACTGGTTGGAAAAATTGAAGATTAAGGGCATAATATTGTCTCAGGACAATTTTAAAGGACAAGAGATTGACATATTGATTGGTGCTAACTATCTAGGTATGATTTTGACAGGAAAAATAGTTCAAGTTGAAGCAGATTTAACTGCGGTGGAAACGAAATTAGGTTGGACACTAATGGGCAATTCGCCAATTATTGATAGCAATGACAATGTGCAGCAGACTTTGAATCTGCTAACAACGCGATGCGATTTAAAGGATTTGTGGGATCTAGAAGTACTAGGCATTAGAGATCCTGTTGAAACTTGCTCCAAAGAGACCAGATACCAGGAAATAAAAGAAAAGTTTATAACAAAAATTCAAAGACAAAGTGATCAGAGATATTCTGTAGGTCTACCTTGGAAGGTAGAAAAGGAGTCAATCCCCAGCAATCTTGACATAGCGATAAAAAGGTTAGATATAAGCACTAAGAAAATGACCTCACAGAATAAGTTGACCGAATATAGTCAGATCTTTAGAGACTGGCTGACTGAAGGACTCATTGAAAGAGTCGAGGAAAATCCTCTCGAGAGAAGAGGCTACTATTTACCTCACCGCCCTGTGTACAAGATGGAATCTAAAACGACGCCCATACGTCCGGTTTTCGATGCTTCTTGTCTAGGCCATAATGGATTATCCTTGAATCAATGTTTAGAAAAGGGACCGAATTTATTGGAAAGAATCCCTGAAATGATAATAAGATTTCGGGAAAATAAATTTGGAGTCACGGCAGATATAAGAAAAGCATTCCAGATGGTGGCGATTGAAGAATCTGAACGGAACTACCTTAGATTCCTTTGGTGGGAAGAGGAGAGCGATAGAGAACTAATAGCTTACAGGCATAAGAGACTTGTATTTGGCTTAAACTGCAGTCCTTTTGTGCTGAACGCCGTAATAGAATGCCATCTTCAATCAATAAGAGGCCCACTTGTTCAATGGGCAAAGATTTTAGCTCAATCCTTCTACATGGACAATTCAAATACCGAACCCCAATCTGAAGCATTTTTAGGAAATAGGCCCAATATTGAATCCAGGGACTCTAGAAATAGATATGGTAGGGTAATCAGAAAGCCTGCTAGGTATGACTCGAAGGACTAGTGAAAGTACCTGTAGGAAAAAAAAAAGTGTAATATGTGTATTATTTTATGTGTATTTTATGTAATGTAATAGGCATATCTACTCTTGTGTGTATTGTGTATATATATGCTCTTTTGTCTTATACTTAATTTTGACTTCTTTCAGAGCAAAATTTTGTGGGAGAATGTTAAAACTATTTTATAGATCCTTTACCTTTCGTACATAGAATGAAGGTCTTAGGTGAAGGGAGACAACGAGCAAGACATCTATATCTATAGATAGCCCCAGCTTGGACCGACCGAGGGCAAAGGTCGGCGTGGGCGGAGACGACGGAGCGTCATGTTACATTCTTTTTTGGTCAGTTGGCAGGATTCCCTTGTTAGAAGCGGAGGGGAAAGTTGAGTTCCCTTGCCAGGCGGAGCAGACACGCCAAGAAAATCCTACAAGCAGCGTCTTGTAGACGGAACGACGTCGAAGAAAATCCCACGAGCAGAGTCACGTGGACGGAAAGACGTCGAAGAAAATCCCACGAGCAGAGTTTCGTGGACGGGAAAGGACGCATTGGAGTATCCCTCAAGCAGCGACTTGAGGACGGAAAAAGACACTTAGACAACCAACGAGTCGTGACAATTAGACAACCAACGCGCGACAATTGGACATCGCGACAAGAGAAAGCCAAGCCTGCGACGGTGCTGCCACGAGGTACTGTGTCGACACCCCCCCGCCATTTATTTTTATCTCCTTTCCCTGAGATTAGTTAATTTTTTTACTTTCTCTTTTGCTTAACCTTGTTTATTGTTTTTTATACATAATCCCTTAGATATAAGTATAATTTAGCTTAACCATTTTTCTTGTTTTTACCCATAATAATAGTATAATAGTTTTTATCCCTTTTGTTTTTAATTTTTTAAAATAAATCCTTTTTTATTATACTGTGTTTCTGTGCATTTATTTCCCCCATTGTTTTTCCTTTCAATCGATCACCCTTTATTTTTTTTTTAAACGAACACGAACAGCATTGAATTAAACGGTTTTGAGATTGCCTGGATTCTTTTAGCATCATCCTAAAGACGCATAAAAAGTTTTGTGTCGAAATATACATTAATCGTCTCACTGGATCGCCCTATCCTCTCTAGACCATCTCCTATCACAATCTTTGCTTTACTCTTTTATCATCAACATCGAAACATTATATACGTTTTGTGCCTGCATTTAAGGTATTAATGTGGATTAGTAAATTACATATATAAATACACTTTTACCATCAATTTTGAGACTTCCGCTGGTTATGTGCTGATATATAAACTATTAATGTGAACTGGTGATTACCATAACCAATCTTATACGATCTACTTCGAAACATTCCAACGTTGTGTATCGATACATAATATATTAATGTGAACACATATTGGTCTTGATTCAGATTTTACCATTAAATTAAAGAGATATTTTATGAGGAGACAAGTAGTATAGTAATGTTTTATTTGACCGATCTTTCCCTCAAATTATAACATTCTCCTGTACGCTCTATAAGTTCCCATCACATTGTTGTTGAGTTCTATATTAACGTGAACTCGTGTAAAATTAGAATCAACATATATTTTATATCAATTTGAAGTGATACCAAGACATAATGAGAGGTTCAATATTCGCCAGCTGAACACAGTGCAAACATGTTTTAAACAGGTATTGTTTTTAAAAGAGCAACCTATTGTATGCAACTCAAACCATATAGTATCATAGGTACTCATCGCATGTACTTGACCCTGTGTTAAATGACAACCTGTATTATCCGGCTATTTTGTATCAGTCTTTAGAGTGACCACTTTACCCTACAATGAACGTTACTTTACGTTTCCCAAAATGGATGGCCTAATGTTGAAATTAAAAGATACAAAAGTAAGATAGCGGCAGATCACTTCATTTTACCGTAAAATATGCTATATTTCTAAATAACTCTTCTTCATTGAGCCCCTGCATACAACTTATATGAAACTGGCAAGGAAGATTAGGGATGATGTAGAATGAATGGCTTATATGTGTAATATATATAAAAGCATAGTTGCTTCTTTCGTAAAATTAAACGTCAAAACTAGACGCCATCTATTGACCGTCCCCGCAAACTTGCGGCTTCGGGTCGGTGACAAAGCCACACCAGCTTTGGCAAAATTATGAGGGTCTACCTAGAGGATATGGTTTCGGGATAATGGCCTTCGTTAGCTTTGGACGGACTTTTATTCACCAAATCCACACAGTGGTATCTTCACAATCCGCCAAAGAGGTGTTCAGTTTGCCAAAGCTGATTTTGTGGCTTTGTCTCCCGGATCTATTTCCTCCCGGAAAAAAATTCTTATCATATATACATATATATTAAAAACAAAGTAGGCATATCCTGACCAGGAGCACATGTGCTTTTTAAAAGGTAGAGCGCCATCTGGTGGAACAGAAATCAACTATTCATTGATATAGCCTGTTCCCTGATATTTGGCCAACCCAATTTCTTGATAAATCAAGAAAAGCCATCCACTTTTTTGGTCTCAGTGGTACAGCCTAATCAACGCTGACGAGCGCCAACAGCGTCAAACGCGTTTGTGGATGGTTTTTCTTGATTTATCAAGAAATTAGGTTGGCCAAATATCAGGGAACAGGCTAAATCAATGAATAGTTGGTTTCTGTTCCACCAGATGGCGCTCTGCCTTCTAAAAAGCACATGTGCTCCTGGTCAGGATATGCCATTTTTCATACATATATATATATGTTACATAAAAATGGAAACTCCAGAATAGATATGCTTGTGGACGGGCAATATTTATCTGAAAGCTAGTTCTAATCAAATAAAAAAAAAACATGATGTTAACCTTATATCTAATTGTAATACAGATATCGTAAAGACAGAGGCATTCATATTTATATGAAAAATGACACTTCGGCCAGTTGGAGTTTTTTATTTTTTCTCAACGTTTCGACAAAAATTTCGACGCCTTGCCAAATGCTTTATTTTTATTTACTTCTCCTGACGAAGAGAAAAGATTTTTGTCGAAACGTTGAGAAAATAAAAACCTCCAACTGGCCGAAGTGTCAATTTTTCATATAAATATAATAAAGATAGTTATATATATTTCAATATAGAAAAGACGTGTTAGCTCATATTTTACTATTTCACAATGAAAATTATTGTTGGGGATTTGAACTTAATTTTTAATTTGCAATCAAATTTTAAATATAGCAGTTTCTTATGAAATCACAATTTTTTGTCGTTACTATTAATGGAAATTGGGAGCCATTCTGACTGGACTTTATGAGATTTTCAAAATTGCTATTTACAATGCACTAGTGGAAAGAAAGGGAGATTTAAAAGAAATTCTATATACAGTTACGAGCGTCATTCTTCGTCGCCTCTGTCACGGTTTGCTTTTTTTTTTTTTTTCGGAATGGCGCCCTCCTATTGGTCGGCTACGATCACGCCACCTTTGCCCCCCCCCCCCTCCTCATATTTGTAACTATTGTGTTGGAGCGGGTCGCTCCTTAAATAAATGCATATATTAGTTAATAACCAAATGGAATCGTCTCTTTCTTTTTCCCAGTAAGAGACGCCTACGGAAGCCAACAGTACATAGACAGATAAAAAACATAGGCTATAGTTATTAACTAACATATGCATTTATTTAAGGCGCCAAATTATAATTGTAATAATTAGTATTTGAATCAAAACATTCAATCGGGTAAAACACGGGCGTTGCCCGGGTCATTCGGCTAGTGTTTCTATAAAGATGAGAGTTATGTAATTATCAACACTTTTCGGTGCTGATTATTGATGTGATTAAAATGGGAACGATCCTTCTATTGCAGGAACACTTGGTTTGAATGGTCACCTATCTATATGTGATTTTGAAAAACCTTCTGCACACAAAAAGCCGCTGTATAAAATTTAGCACAAGTAACTTTCAACATAGCGACACATTTTCCCATAATTTCATTCAAATTTACAAATTTAGGAAACTAGAAAGAAATGTTTAAACAAAAGCAATATTTTAAACATTATTGAATATTTATATTATAAAAATTCACAATGATTATGTTTTTTTTAATTATATATTTTTAACGAGTTATTCTCTCTATATATGATTGTATCGTAAATAAATTATTCTTTAACTCTAAGAACTGGTCGCATGTGTACGCGCATATTTACAACTTAATAATCATTGTCAAAATTATTTTATATGTTCAATACCGTTCACAATTTCGCCCTTTAATTTATTAAATACACCTATCTTCCGATTTACACGGTACTTGTTTTACACGTTTTCGCTTTTACACGGTTTTCCAAATAGTTTTTTTTTGTTTGTTTTTATCGCACTATACTAAATGCTACTGTGATTAAACACATGCGCTGTGTACACATCTCACGAGGAATCCCGAGCTTATGTGCTGACTTGCTGCACACACACACTGTGTCTGTATTTCTTCGCATAAAAATTTCGCGAAAATTTTAATTTTCGATTTACACGTTTTTCTCAGGAACGTATCTACCGTGTAAATCGGAGGATAGGTGTATTAAATTTCATTTTTATTTACCTATATATGCCAATCTACCTTATATATTTTATGAAGAACATATTCCCAAGACCACTTTATTCAGTATGACTTCAATATAGCTGAGGAAGATGGAAGGATATGTGGAAGATATATAACGGGAGGGGCGTTCCCGCAATGTAACAGTTGTCTAGATGTTAGGATAGGATTCGATGTCTCTTTGATCAACGTTCGATTGAAGTTATGCTGTATATTTGATTCCTACCCTGTTCCCAATATTGTATATATGTAAATAACATATTTTCTCTTTATTCTATCTAAATCATATTCTCTCACGTGTGTTGTAAATATAATAGCCAATATTAAGTATTTAATAAATATATTTTGAAATGATATATTTATTCTAGTTTTTTCACATATCAAATAATACGATACGGGTCAATTTAATAGTAGTGGGTAGTTGGGAACGGCTTTAAACTGTGAGCACACACTACAGTAATATACATGGGGGTCGGTGGAAGAATGGTCTAAACCATTGGTTTTCGACCGCTACGACCCGAGTTCGATTCCCGCATTGGCCACTTTTTTTCTTATATATAAAAAAAGCTCCAATGACCCCCGATTCTTGCAAAGGTCCAACCCCACCAATGAGTGCAGGCAACCAAATGGGGCTCTGGCACATTTGTAAGTGCAAAATCGAACTGCTTTTCTCATGTGTAGACATGTGTTGCACTTACAGTAAAAGCAGTCGCCTACTTCTACCCACCAAGATTATCATGGCCTGTACCACGTGTACTAGGGATCAGCAAAAAAAAAAGGATTATACATAGATAGTATTTTAATTTTTAACTAATAGAGAGAGAGAGAGTAAATGTCATTTGTTTACACGCAATTGCTGGTGGGATGTACTTTGATAAAAAAAAAAATTAGGGATAATGATACAATTTACCTAAAGAAAAAGCAATTTCAGGCTTATATCCTAGATTCTGCTTTTGCTAGATAAACATTCTGATTCGATCATGTAAGCAAAACAAACGGAATATGTAAAATAGCCTGTTTGCAGTCTAATTGGCAAATATCAAGATTGAAACTGTGATAATGATTCCTTCCAGATCCAACTCTGAATTCTCAAAGTATAATGCAGACAAATATTGCGGAAACAAATTCGAAAAATACGGAATGTTCAAATTAGCTTATTATAGGCTAATTTAGATTTACCAAAATTTAAACTATAACTGTACTTTTTTTTTTCTGGTCTCATTCTATATCGCATCAAAGTTCTATTTGGATAAGTTAAATATTCTACGAGGGAATCATTTCACAAGCTTCGAAACTTTCAGTCCTTTACTTGTGTAAAATTATAAAGGGTATTGATACAAACATATGGCCTTATATACTACCGATACAAGGATTATTTTATAGATCATATAACAGAATGTGTGTGTGTACAAATAAAATTTAATATTTATATTTTTACTAGACGAATGACCCGGCTTCGCCCGAGAATTCCCCCCGAGTGCAATTTCCTTCACACTGAAAATACAACAAAAATAAATAGTAGAAGTGTCATAGAATAGCAATACAGAAGTAACACATAAACCACAGGCAAAAAATGTGTGTTATGGCAAAAATTATATTATATTAGTGTTTAGGTATTTGATTTAATTATTATTATTTTTTTTTTGCAATCCATTTAGTTGTTTAAAATCAATATAGTTTGAATAAATGGCAGATTTTCCACTCAACCCCGAGGTACCCGCTCCAGTGCATTAACCCTTGAAATTGCCTGAGTTAAGTGAGTGACTGCGATGCCCAACTTCTCAATAAGAATAAGAAAAAATAGGTTTATAAAAAAATTAATCCAAAATACTGGAATGTAAATATTTTTATGTAAAAAATAAAAGAGCACATGGAAATTAGGCAAACATATGTGTTTTCTAATGACTGCGACTGCATTTTGAACGATTTTTTCAAAGAGAAGATTTTAAAAAAAAGGCCATAACAAAAATTAATAAAAGATACGAGTCATTATTTACATACAGTAACGCTAATTTTGCAAAGTTTTTTTTTTAATTGCATTGTGTGCACATACCATAACTTAGTAATAAAATTCTCTCTCAATACTCAATACTTTTGTAAAAAAAAAAGTAATGCTCGTATAAAAATATATTTAAAAAAAGTACGCTAGCAACTTGAAAAAAAAAAAAATGCAGAACGGTCATTGGTCGCTTAATTGGCCTGGTGTTGTTGCTTCGCCTCTTATTTACTCAGCGTAAAAAAAGTTCTTCAATTGAAAAAAAAATAAATAGCCAAAAATGCTAACCAAAATGTAGTCGAAATTTTTCCTCAGGTTTATAAAAAGCGACATGCAAAATTTGGTACCAATTGGTTCAGTAGTTTTTGAGTTTATCGCGAAACAGACAGACAGAAATTGACTTTTATATATATAGAGATATGTGTTATATAAAGGTATTATTTAAAATGTTATATTAAAATATTATTTTATTTAAAAATATATTTCATAGATACAAATATTCTGTTAAATCGACCGCCAGAGGTCACGCTTACCCTATATAAAACCGATTGTTGTTGTTTCACGTGGTCGGCTCAAAACATTTGTAGATTATGTAAATAAGCTTTTAATTTTTTTATTCTTACGCCTTAAGCCAGGCAGTACTTTAATCAAATTATGTTCTTTTATATATTCCTTTATCACATTTAAAGCAATTACTGATCAAAATCATATTATTATTTTTATTTCAAGATCATTCAACCACGACTGCACCGCCATAGCTTAATCCTCAAGATAACCAAAATTAAGATAATCTCAACAATTCTAAATACAAGCAGAATATCTTTTTTCTTTATATAATTCTTTATAATGGCTTTTATATATAAAAAGATATATGCAGAGAAATATATGCAGAAAGGATAGGGTATGTTTTCCAGCGTGGGAACAATAATTCGTCCTTCATTTGGCAGATTGTTTTCACGCGCGCGTAGCAATTTATTCCCGTAACTTTACTTACATGTTTGACCACTATCTTTGGATCTCTCTTTACCGGTACGAATGTTTTGCATATACTTGTTAGTTCGTCTGATTTTCAGAATTCTTATTTCAGTGAATCCGAGTCTTAGCGTCTTGTTAATTAGAATTTTTTAAATGTTTATTATCCTGTTCGTCTTACCCTCTTCCTATTAATGTTATCTATTATTACATCGCGCGCGCATTAGTAGTATTTTATTCATTGATTGGCAGAGTATTAATAGTTATATCTTTGTGTTTTACTCACTTTTGATAATTTCTTCGAGAAATTTTGCTCTTTTTAAATTTCTGAGATGGAGAGTCTCATTGTCCAGAATTCAATTTGTATTTTCCCTATTTTTATTAATAAAGAATATCAGACATTTGTTCAAGAAAGTCGCAAATGTTAATATATTTCAAAGCTGTAATTCCATCCATAGTTTATCTGTCCATTGTAGATAGAAAATAATAAATTATTATTTTTGTTCAATTCTGTTGAATCTTTCTATCAAAGTATTCATAGATTTGATCTAATTTAATAGTTAAAGCCCATATAAGTAGATCCATATTAAATGTTCTATTAGAATAACATATAAGTTAGTCCTTTTGCGAAGCGTGTAGTAAACTTTGATAAATTTAAATGAGTAAAGAGCAATATAAACAAAGCTTTCTATGCTCTAATATCAACAAAAGCAAAATATGTTGTTTCTAAAATCGAATAATTCGAGGCGATTTAAAATCGAACGTTATTTTTCGAATTTAAAAATAAACAATACCTTTATATTTAAATTATAATTTTTGTTATATTGTGTTAATTTTTAGAAAATTTATATAAATGTATAAAATTAAATTTAATTCTAAAAGTGAATTTTGAACAAATATTCAAAAAAATTAACTACCCAAACAACATCAAAATAAAAGTTTGCCTCAAAACAAGAATGCCTCAAAATAATTCATTAATATTTTTAAAATAATGTTTACATAGAATTTGGTGTAAAGAATAGATCACTATATCAGCCTTGAACAAATTCAGACGAAAGTAAAACGACACCCGAAGTTACACCGCATAAGTTTCTTTTAAACGATAAATCAATTTTTTATATCAAGGTAAAATAACGACTATTTTTAACCTTTTTGGATGAGGTATGAAAAGATGAATTATGAAGAGTAATGGCGATCGGAAAAATAATAGTGTCCAGGGGTGGGAATCGAACCCACAACCTTCTGCTTACCGGGCAGGTGCCATGTCCACTAGGCTACCCTGGACGTATTCCTCCGATCGTAACTAATATTTAAAGTAACTTATAATACAATATAATATACTGCGGCCTGTGATTGTAAAACGACACCCGAAGTTACACCGCATAAGTTTCTTTTAAACGATAAATCAAATTTTTTATTTCAAGGTAAAATAACGACTATTTTTTAACCTTTTTTGGATGAGGTATGAAAAGATGAATTATGAAGAGTAATGGCGATCGGAAAAATAAAAGTGTCCAGGGGCGGGAATCGAACCCACAACCTTCTGCTTACCGGGCAGGTGCCATGTCCACTAGGCCTTCACAGTCATTGGGATATCAGCGTTAAGGTAACACTCCATTTTAGTTGACGTGTGAAAATTCTTATAGTGAGAATAGAGTACAGCATTTCTTATTATTGCATTGTCCAACTTTAGATTGGTCTATTGTAGTTCTAATAACTATAGGAATGTTTCTTTGTAAAGTATTGAAATGTATATGTGCATCTCCACACACAAAATGCCACGAAAAAACCTGTGTTATTCAATATCTACGTCACGCCTTTTACCAAGCCTATATTCTGTTTTTCAGATGTTGATATATCCCATAAATGCGCATCAAACAGATTGAAGATATCCTACTGGGGTCCATATCAGTATTCTTATCTATAATTTTAGGGTTAATTTCTTCACTATGACATCGAGAGAATTTCTTTCTGTTTCTGCCCTCAGAATTTAACCCTGAGTGTATCATGGAAGGTTTAAATATCGCCAAAGAAAGGTATCCTGAATTTTATTTAATATTACGGTCTGATCAGATTGGAGCCGCAGAGAGTAGAACCGCTAAAATCATGGAGTTCAATAATTTCATACTTGCATGAAAATAATTTATCTTGGATTTTAAAAGGATCTTTCCAACGGCTCCCACATCGCTGCCTTGAAAGAAATTGAAGGGGTAAGCTGGTATCCTAGGTATGTATATTTTAATGCGACGTTCAAAGCACGTTGTCTCCTATAGCATTCATCAGAACGCGCCGTCTTTCCACCATTTCGAAAAATCATTATGCGCTGTTACCATCTTCAGACAAAAGTACTGAATGAGACAGAGAAAATATATCAAAACCAAAACATCAGTCCAAATATTGAACGGCTTACACTTAGATCGCCCGCTCAAGTCCATCTGGGGACTTTTCCGGTATCATCTGCAAATGGTTTAGTGAAAAAAATGGTATATTTGCAAGGGGACAAAGTCAAGCGGTTAGTCGTTTCCCTCGGATATGTACAGGTAATATATACTAAAGTGAGATATTTAGAGAGCAGATAGTTAAAGAAAGGTAATGAAAGAATAATGTGAAAAGTTAAATTAGAGTTATAAAATAGTTACAAGTTCATGCACAAGGGCTGCCAGGGATGGAAGGCTTTAAATATTTTATTTATTGGTGTTTTATTTTTATAATATCTTAATTGTTAAATAAATGACTATATTGCCTCCAGACCCTTTTTTTATTCAATTAAATATTTTTCAAACTTTAGGTTTATAAATGGTAATCTGATGAATTTGACTTCTTGGTTATTGCCCTTTAAATTTTGAATTAAAATATTATTCTCATATATTTTAGGTTCATGTCTTCTATTATTCGATCTATCAATTTGATGGAAAATCTTCATTGATTAGATATTTTTTAATGTTGTTATATATAATTTCTAAATTTCTTTTAACTGCATCATTAATGAGTGTAAATGTTCTATATATAAGAACATGAGTTTACTTCGGCGGAAATGAACTACTCCTCTTCACATTTACATAAGAGAGAGAGAGAGAGGAAAATACATACATTTGGAACCTTGATTCAGGATGCACTTCACATATGTCTCCTAGAGAAGATTGACTCATCAACAATATTCCTATTGACAGTGACATTAACTTTGCAGAAGAAGGAAGATTCATAAAAGCTGAAGCACAATGTGATGCGAAATGTCAACATACACAAGTGAAGGCAAGCGAGATATTTGTATTTAGGATGTCCTCATTATCACAGGTTAATAAAAAAGAGTTGCAGTATATTGTTACGACGCTTCTCAGCCGTCGATGTTTGCGTTCAAGGTTTCTAAGAGAACAATGTGGATTCTTTAGGATACAGCTTATTGCGGTGTATTTATTAGAGCTTTGAAGAGTAGATAAGTAACTATACAGTAGAAGATTAACTTGCCTTCAATGTCCGCCACTAGAGGGATCCTTCTCCGCTACCGTCTTCCCGGTCAGTCCATACGGCCACACGTTCGGTGCCCACCTGCTGCGTCTGTTGTCACCACCGCCGTTCTCCTCGCTGCAGGTCCCGTTGTCACCAGACAGACTTCTCTCCCCAGCTGGCAGGTCGTCTCGGCACACAAACCCCCGGCAGGCCGGCCAGCTGACTCGGCTGATCCCTTCCCCACCGCGGCACCAGCTGGACTGCCTCGAGTGTCTGCCACCCCCTCCCCTGGAATTTGTCAATCAACACTTCCTGGACGGGGCCTCTGCATACTTTCTTCCCTTCTACTTCTCTGCTGCATCGCTTCACTGCCCCCTTCTCAATCCTTTTCGTCCCGAAAAGGCTAATTTCACCAGAGGCGCTGATCGGCGGCCCTTTGATCTCCCTGACGTTTCTGGCCACATAAGGTTCGTCAGCCTCCCGGAAGCGTAACGGCAGGGTTAACACCAACCCTTGTTTGCAGAACCACATCTCAACTCGGGCTTTCTTTCCACTCTCAACCAGTGCCGACGCCATTGATTGGTCTCGCTGTCTAGCACAGGGCGGTGGTTCTCCACAAGATGGCGGCCATATTTCACAGCCTACGATGCTCCCATCTGATATTTTGAATTCTCCTTGAGAACACTCTGTAGCCACAATGTACAAAGGGTTGTGATCGTTTGTGTTGCGCTTTCGCCGCTTCCTTCCACGACGGGGCTTAAGATCGCCGATCTTTACAGTGGATTCGTCCACCTGATCCACGCTGTCCATATCGTGGCCTCTCTTTTCTTCTCTAGGTTTCCCATTCTCTTGCTCTAGAGGCTCTCTTTTTCCTAACCCTTCAAACCTGGGCTCCTTAGTGCCGACCACGCACAGGGCTGTGAATTTCTTAAACCTTCTGGAGGTGTCGGATCCCGTGGCAGTCTCAAGGTCGGTAGAACTTTTCCTAGGCGGTGGCTGCTTGATCTGCACCTTGTCGGGCGAAGGAACGAAGATGAATGGTACACATTCTTGGCACATCTCTTCAGCTTGCATTGCAGACGACGGCACTGACACATTGCGCGCGACTTCCGCGTCACAGACATTGTCGTCGGACTTCCACAGAGCGTCCAATGCTCTATCCCGTTCAGTCGGGTTGCCGGCTCCAACTTCAGGGTGCTTCGACCATCTAGCCTTGTCGCACTTCCACGGAGCATCCAGCTCCATCCCGTCCAGTTGGATCGCCGCTGTAGTCCCTGACAGTCTGACACTGTCGCTGAAGTCAGCCACGCTGTCGCACTGCAGCTCGCCAAGATCGTTGCTGTTCTCATGGAGTATTTCAGAAAGAATCCCAGGGGTTGAATTTTCGCTCTGTATATCACCTTGAGGGCATTCTCCTTCCGTCCGCTTGATTTTATACAAAACACTCGTGCCACAGCCGTTGTCGGAGGCGATCAGCTCACCCTCCTCCACTACACAACCAGTCTGGATCATTTCCTGCTGTCGACACTCTTCGGACTTCTGGATCACGGGAGAATCTTCTAGCGTAGATTCTGGCAGTTCACTTACAACGTCTCCTGACGTGATGATCTTTGTTGTGATGGTCTTGTCGGGATCTTCATCACCTGGGATCGTCTTTTGTCCCCTCAGACATTGAATACGTGGGCTAATGGTTGCTGTGATTGATTTTGAAAAGCCATCCGGATTCTCTGGCGGTAGTACATTGAACTTAACTTCGCAAGACATGGGTGTGGCAGAACGTTTGACATTCCGAATATGCTCGAGTCGGCTCAACCGAGAATCCAAGTTTTCTCCGAGCTCATCTACTTTCTGACTTATTAGTCTGAGCAATTTTGTGATTTTTTCAATTTCGAGGTCGGTTAGTTTTTCCATTTTTCTTTTTAAATTAGCGCAAAATAAAATCTTCAATTAAAATTAACTAAGCTGTATCCCACTTCTGACACCAAATGTTACGACGCTTCTCAGCCGTCAATGTGGATTCTTTAGGATACAGCTTATTGCGGTGTATTTATTAGAGCTTTGAAGAGTAGATAAGTAACTATACAGTAGAAGATTAACTTGCCTTCAATGTCCGCCACTAGAGGGATCCTTCTCCGCTACCGTCTTCCCGGTCAGTCCATACGGCCACACGTTCGGTGCCCACCTGCTGCGTCTGTTGTCACCACCGCCGTTCTCCTCGCTGCAGGTCCCGTTGTCACCAGACAGACTTCTCTCCCCAGCTGGCAGGTCGTCTCGGCACACAAACCCCCGGCAGGCCGGCCAGCTGACTCGGCTGATCCCTTCCCCACCGCGGCACCAGCTGGACTGCCTCGAGTGTCTGCCACCCCCTCCCCTGGAATTTGTCAATCAACACTTCCTGGACGGGGCCTCTGCATACGTTCTTCCCTTCTACTTCTCTGCTGCATCGCTTCAATATTATGCATTTTTTTTTGTAATAAGAATGTGCTCTATGTGCCTATATTTAAATCTAATCTTCTTTCTGTTAGAGAGTGAGATGTCTATTTAATAATGGCAACAAAGTAAATTTTGAGAAAGGGATAGCTAAAATTAATAATTGGAATGGATAATTAGTAGCTGAGGGCAATGAAGAAGATATAATATTTATCATTAAAACTTCACCAAAAATATTTAAGCACTAAAGACAATTTATTTATGTAACATTTCAACGATATAGATGGTAATTAAATTTAATTTATTAAAGACAATTATTTAAAATCAGAAAACAAAATGTTCTACCAAGACAATTTGGTATAGAAGACTAGAACACTTGAACGAAGAATACTTGGATAGAATGATGAAGAATAATATGGTTGAAGGACTTAATTTTGATTATCAGCATCTAGAAAAATGTGAACCATATATCCTTAGTAAACTAACTCAAAGCTCTTTCAAAGCTATCGAGAATAATGATGCTGAAAGACCATTAGAACTTATACACATGGATCTCTGTGGCCCTATGCCAACCAAATCACTGGATGGTGCAAACTATCTGTACATTATTGTGGATTCGTATAGTAGACGTATCTTTGGATATTTCTTGAAATCAAAGGAAGATGCATTTGATCTTTTTTGTTGTTGAATTTAAAAATCATCAAGAAAATTGAAATAATGTTAAAATAAAAATGTTAGATCGGACAACGGAACTGAATTTGTCAAAATATTCATAGGTGTTTCAGAATTGAAAGGATTCACTATCAGAGAACAGTTACATATTCACCACAAAGCAACGGAATTGCAGAACGAACCAATCGCACCCTTCTAGATTGGGCTAGAACTATGTTATTTGATGCGAAGTTACCAACTGAATTTTAGGCGGAAGCCATTGCAACAGCTGCTTATTTGAAGAAAGGCACACCGATCAAGAATAATAACATGAAAACTCCCATAGAGAAATGGACTGGACACACACCATCAGTAGCACATTTAAGAATCTTCGAAAGTCTTGCCTAATGTCATATTCCTAAAAATAAAGAAATTATAGACTCTAGAGTAAGAAAAGGAATATTCACCGGTTACTCCAGACATAGGAATCCTTATAGAATATATGATTCACAAGAAGAAAAAATACACGAATTTTAACCTATCAAAATTGATCAAAATTCAAAAGGGTCTGTTCTCTTGAATTCTAGCGTTTTGACCGACATGTCCAAGATAAAATCATCTATAGAGATGAAAAACGTGAATCATTTTTTTTTTTTTCGAATTACATCTACCATTGGCGCAGAGCCGACTACCTGAATCATTAGAATTACCCCGAAAACCCGGAGGTATTGCAGGAAGAACTAATGAAGATATTCAGGAACCGCATCTTATCGATCTACGAGAGCAGAAAAAAAAAGGCTGATAGCTAGCGGTGTAAAACGATCTGAAAGAATGAAAGAAAGAAACACTTTCAATGTAACCGAACTATCTTCAACTCCATGAACATACCTAAAACATATCGGGAAGCCATGAACACCTCATTTTCAGACCAATGGAAAGAAGCAATGGAAGAGAATATTGATTCCCTAACTTCACATAATGTTTGGACTCGTGTACCCAAACCGGATAATAAAAACGTGATAAAAGGAAAATGTATTTTTAAATTAGAAATAAATCCAGATGGAAGCATTGACAAAAGAAAGCCTAGATTTGTCGCAATGTGGCATAATCAAATCCCTGGCATCGACTATGAAAAATATTTTGCTCCTGTTACGAAACTGGACTCTTTAAGAACATTGATTGCCATTGCGTCACAAAAAAAAAAAAATTGAACAATATGATGTCAAAACTTTTTATCTCAATGCGAAACTAAAAGACGATGTGCACCTGGAACAACCTAGAGAATTTATTCAAGCAGGACAGGAAAATGAAATGTGTAAAATAAACAGAAGTTTATATGGTTTACCGCAATCCGGAAGATTCTGGAATAAAAAACCTAGCCTAATTTTCAATGATATTGAACTCAGACGTTTGGAAAGCGAACCATGCGCATACATCTTTCAAGTAGAGGAGAAAACTCTAATAATTGGAATTTATGTATATTATATTCTCATTATTGAATCAGATAGTACCATAATTAACAGAATAGTTATGCAATTGGAGGAGCAAACAAAAGTTCTTATTGTTCTCATTGTTCGTAAAGAAAAACCGATACTTTTTCTTGGAATCAAAATTGAAGAAAATAAAATTGTTTTGAACTTCACAAGAAGACTATGTGGAAAAGATTTTGAAGAAATTTACCCTTTCAGAATGTAATCCAGTAAAACTCCCTGGTAATCTTAATCAAGATCTGGATAATATATCACCTAAAATTCTTCTCCTGTGAACCCTAAACTTTACCAAGAAATGAAAGGTTCCTTGATGTACCAATCAGTGGAAACAAGGCCTGATATAACATTTTTTGTTAGTCATCTCTTCCAATACAGCAAAGATCCCAAAGTCATTCACCTTACTGCACTTAAAATATTATATAGATACTTGAAGGGAATAAAGAGCTACAAGTTATGCTTTGACAGAATAAGAGGGAAAATTGAGACGAAGACGAAATAAATAAATAAATACATTTTCTTATTCCGTAATTTCGTCTGAAGATGGTAACAAAAGTTACCGAAACGTCACATACTGTTTATTTTTTTGGTCTTATTTATTACCTTGTGTTTATAATTTTGCAAAGTTACTCAGTAGGGAAATTCTACGGTGATAGGAGGATTTTTCTTGTCACCATTTTTAATAATCGTGTGAATAATAAACCTAGAAAAGGACGATGGGAATACAGCTCTTCTTAAAATTATATTCAGATTCTCAGTAAGTATCTGGGAGAGGTATAACTTTTGTTGCATCATTCAGCACCTCGTTAATTCCACCCACCTTATCACTCTTTAAATGCGAAATTTCTTCTGAAAATTTTATGATGGAGATTTCCGCAGTTATGTCTGTATCCACCAGAGGTTTATTAATTATAGTGGGAATGTATTATGTCGGTGTATCCATAAAAAAAATCAGTTTGTCATAGAATTGATGTCAGTTTTGCAACGATATATTCCCTAGTACGTAACTTCTTTATTTGAAGGTAGCTTTTGTTTTCCAAAAATATTTAATCGGGAATATTACTCAATATGTTTGCTTGCAATGTTTGGTAATATATTTTCTTTTTATCCTTTATTGCGGCATAAACTTGCTTTTTTAAAGTATTAACACGGTCTATTCCATTATTCGATTTTATATATAATTTTTGAGGAGGACTCTCATAGATATTTTAGTTAAATAGCATTCACGATCAAACCAGTTTGGAGTTTGAATGAAATGGTTTTATTATTTTCTGCATTCCCGCTTTGACCATTGAATAGTCGATATTATCGGTTAGAGTTCATTATGCCATCTATAGAGCAATTCCAATAGCAGTGTACATCATTTAGTGACTGCGATAACAACAGTGAATTTTCATCTATATTCAATAAGTATATTAGAGTTTGTATGAAATAATGGGTTTGTGACTGCAGGGCTGTCAAGGTGACAGGCAGATGATCAGAGTACGGAGAGCTTTCGATTTGAAAGTTTGTAATTAAATCTAAAAGTGAGGAGGTTGTTATGAAATTATTCAAAATAGACCAACCAAGTTCAGAAATGTAAGTAAAACTTTCATTTTTATCTGATGATGATCTACCATTTAGTATTGTCATTAAATTGATACCCAAGAATTCGATAAAACGATTTGCATATGGAGATTGCACTGTATCCCTATAATTATGCAATGAAGAGATAAATGAGGGAACCGTAATGATGTGAAAATATCTTATAGTTCCCGTTCGAGTATTTAAATCACCGGAAAAATTATTTCAAATTCATTAAATTGTTTTTCATTATCAAGTTTAGTTTGTTTGAATTGGAATTAAATGTCTCATTTGGAGGAAAATATGTAAATATTATACAATGTTCACATTTGAGGCTTTGGGTTCAGTTTCTATTTTATCTATAACATTCTCAAACGTCTTCTTGTTTCCCACTAAAATCCCCCCAGACTGTCTCCCAGTCTTATAGCATCTAATGGCCAAAGATTCATATATGTTAAATTCTTGAATGCTAATTTGCATATTTAGATCGCACCCAGTTTCTGAAATTGGAAAAAAGGATATTACTCACATATTCAAGTAGGTAAAAGAGTAGGTTCGCTCGCCAGAATCCTTTTATATTTTCCAGTAGAGTATTTTTATATTTTTGTACATTTGGTAGGGTTTAAATGGCTGGCTGCTTTTTCTACTATAGTTTTAATGTTTACATTTAGAAAAACTTTTAGCGTGTCTAGTTTCTACAGTTGTTTCCCTTTGAGATCGATAATTGTATCGTCCACTACTTGGTAAAATATGCCGTTCACTAATAGTTTGTTATATTTTAGTTTTGATATAATCCCTCTCTCGCGCAATTCATTCTTCTTCAGCAATAAATTTCTACGTTGATCTCTAGCTTTGTTCGAATAATCGTCGCTAATAAATATTTTATATCACGTTTGTTTAATATTGTTTTTCAAAATCTGGATTATCTGTTGTTTGCCAATAATTTCAATCAGTATGGGCGAATTTTTTTTCCTAGCTAATATATGGTATCTCGTTATGATTATATATATCTTGATTGATTTGCATATTTTCCTTCAGAATGTTTTTCACCTTTAATTAGCATTTATCAGCGTCAACCCACAAAATTCAACCTTTTCCGTAAATTATTAAGTTTCTCCTCTAATTTTCGTTTCAAGAAATTATCCTCTTTTTCCAGTTCTTTCAGCCTATCTCCATTCCCTCTACTTACTTTTTCCAGTGCAATGATGGATTGAGCATTTTCCTTTATTATGGTTTCGACCCCGGCTATTTTACATACCCAACTTGCCATACGCTCCTCTATCGATAAAAATTTGCTTTTTAGTCGATTTCCCAAACATTAAAGATTGTTGGAAAACTTCAGAATGAGCCTCTTCAGCTCAATATCATCAGCTTTCTGTTCCGCAGTAGGTGGGTTCGGTGTTAGCGTAGTTTGCTACTTTGCGAGCGGGCCTGTATTTGGTTCTACGCCTCCAATCAGCAGAGGTATAATCAGTACTTTGATAAAATAAAATATCTAGGAACTATCTGTTTGTTAATTGAGAGTTTATTATACGTTTTGCATAGTTTGTTGAACCTATGTTGCTCGGTTTTGAATAGGATCAGGTCGTTGGGATCAAACAGGATGATTGAGAGGTGCAATAGTAAGCAACGCTATTGTATTCAAAAACACTTCCAAGCTTGCACACCAAAACTATTTCGCCCTTTAAGACTATGCATGGTTGAAAATCTATGTAAAATTGAGGTTACTGATTAATATTAAACAGCCAATAGTTATTCAGAGGAAACGAAACCCTAAAAAGAAATTAAAACAAAATTATACAATAATTTTCAAGGTAATGTACTTATCTAGCGGAGACGAAGCGTAGCGCACCGTTTATTTTGGCCTCCTGGCGGAGAATCAAATTTGAAGATCATTCTGTGGCAGTCTTATTTAGATTCAGATTAAATCGCTCTCAAATTGGAAGATTAACATATTTGCAGCCCGATCCTATCATGGATTAATATACAGCTGTTGGTTTGTAGTGCCTACTTTTTTTAATGGCGCGCGGCGCATAATTTATATATTCGCCTACTATATATATATTTTAAATTTGGGGGCTTTTATAGGTCTATCCCCACCATAGGCTAGTCCACCACATTCTGGTGGTTACTGGGACTGTTGGAATGGGGGAAGGCCATTTAGATATTTCTTCTATATCTGATGGCTGTTCCTCTATTCATCACCTGAGGGCCCATATAGAAAGAAATTTAATAATTTAACTTTTTTTGAAGTAGATTAAACGTACAATAATTCTCAATAGAGAGAATATTTCTCCTAATCTAACAAAAATGCAAAGATCCATTTACCTTTTTACAAGCAAGATATATATTTTGAAAATGGAATTATTCACGTTTTTCTTTCTTTTTTCAATAAAGGACACATTTCTACAATAACGTAATATAAAAAGGATTGAAAATGATTGCATCATAAGTGCTGAACCTGCCCAGCGATTTCACCAATTTGATATTCCAGATAGCAAAAACTCTTTGTGCTCTTATGCTTCACGAGAGAATTCGAAACAATCGTCACTTCTTCAAATAGCCATCATACAACTCAAGAGTTGAACAAATGGAGAAAGACAAATGGAGAAGTAAATTTATCTGCCCAACCAATAGTTCTAACTACTTCCACGAACAGAAGGTCACAAATCAGAAGTGCACCACGAAATCAATTTTCACAAACACATCAACTCCTCAGTTTAAAAAAAAAAGTGGAGGGAGTTGTTGAAAGAAGAAAAAAACAAATTGATATCCACAAAAAGTTAATATTTCTTCGTTGACAAAAGAGATGTAATTAAAATTGATTGGGTAATTGGAAGTTGATGGGAAAGTTGAGGTAATTAAAGCAAGGCTTGTTCATCCATCAGTAGGTAATAGAATACAGCTGACCACACAGGACGATGGCTGACGTAATTAATATAGCCGCTCGTTTGATTTACTCGTCTGCAGCCCTCCCAGTCGTCTGCATTCTAAATAGGGCATGCAGCCTTTCTGATGTAATTTACCCCGCTGCTGGCTGCCTCTTCTTTAAGTACTTTTGGTTTGGCTCTTTAAATACCTTTTGTTTTCCCTTTAAATTTTCTTTTCTCGCCCCTTTCAAATAATTTTAAAAGCTCCTTTGATATTTTATGCCTTGAATTATTTTAGATTTTGTTTAGCCAATTCATAAATATTTTGTTCAAATTTTTTAAAATTTTATTCAGACTTTTATATAAACCTTTTGTTTAAGCCACATTGGTTTAACCTATTTATGTCAATTTCTGTTTAGCCATTTTAATTCTTATTACTCTGTTTTTCTTGACCTATAAAATGCATTTTCTTAATCTTTTATATGCTCTTTTATTTAGCCTTTGGATAAGATTTAGTTTGGTTTTTCGTATATATATCTATTATTCATTCTTTTGATTTTTTTTTCTGCATTGAGATGTACGCACTTTTAGCTCTTTTATTCCTTTATCACTTATACTCATTATAAGGTTTTAGTGATTTTGTTTGCATATTTAACTAGTTTTGGCTACCATTTTAGAATATTTTGTTCATTATTTTAAATAAATTTTATCTTAAAATACATTATGACTATTCAAATACCCTTTGTTTGTCTTTTTAAATATTTCCATTTGTTTGGCCCTCCGTGTGTGATATTTTTATTTTTGGATATTTTAATAATTCTGTTTGAGAGCCTTTTGATGTCTTTGTTTGATCCGTCAAGTATTTTTCTTCTGTTCTTTCAATTTTTTTTGCTTGGTCAATACTCTTCTATCGTGTTCTAGACTGTGTATTTTTACATTTAATCTTTTTGATTACTCTTCAAGCTTATGACATATGCGATGGAAGAATTATAATATATCTCAATCGAAATACTAAAATCTTATTTGAATCTTTGTTTAATCTTGTTTAAATAAAAATGAAGGTTGTTGAGAATCAAGTGAAGTTGAAGAAGGGAAGCATCTAGAAGCAGGAACTATTATTTTCAAGATATTTCGAATTCTTTCAGGTGTGTATAAGTTCAGTTTCTAAATTAGAAGGTGTTTTCCGCAAATATTTAAGAACTACGGGATAATTGAAATTCATTAACACAATTCCATCATATCCTTCAACTTGTATAACAATACAGAAAGATGTAGATGTTCACTCTTATATTTAATTCCGCCCGTTGAAGAATGAAAGCTCGAAACTTTTTGCGTGGTAGATTTTTATAAAATTTCTAATAGTATATCGCATTTTTTATTTGAAAAGCGAATACTTCAAAGAGTCTTTCCAAACGACGAACTTAGAAAAGCCAACGATCCACGAATCCCTTTTACGTATAAACGTCGATGTATTAGATGGAAGAGATCTCAGTTTTCTTTAAAAATTTCAACAATTATCGGGCTAACTGAAAGGTTCTACCAATACTTTAAATTATCAACTATTTTCAGAGCGTATGGGCTTATTTTTAAAACGAACAGTTTCTTTACCATTTTCTCATTGCAGGAAAGGGCAGTAGGATATGTTTTATTTC
>CP092880.1:51301587-51353526 GCA_030710605.1 Cordylochernes scorpioides
TATATCGTATATTAATGTAGGGCTGATTTGTAAGCTGATAATTTGTAGTGAAAGCGAGTGGTGCTGCTGTAGGTTATCCTGGTGGTCAGCTGGGTGGACTACGAACCCCTCAACCCGGCGGAGTATGGCTGGGGCAACATCCTTGGCTGGGTCCTCGCCTTCATCCCCATAACCTCCATCTTCTTGGCGGCGCTGCATGAGATGATCCGGACCCCTCGCGGACTCTCCTGGTCCCAGGTATTTAATTACGTATTACACGAGGTGCGGAGGCGAGAGGTTTCCTTAATTTGGAGACCGTAACACAAGCGTTCAAACCTCACGGTCCTTCGAGTAGTGCAAGTTACATGAACGCTGACAAAAATATGATTTTATATACTGCGAGTATGTTTTTAATATAATATATTCAAAAAGACATATAACAATATGTAAAAAAGTGCTAAAGAGATTATAATCAAAGAATATTAAGCATGATTGCGGCGAGAGACTAAAAATTTAAATGAGGTAAGAATCAATAGAAAAACACTCTTATTTGAAAATTTGGTAATAACTTGAGTTCAAACTCGGATATTCCAGTAGTGGCTGGAAGGTAAATTTATTCGTTTGTTGAGTTTCTGAGAAACAAAGTCGTCCAATACCAGTCTTTGGCGCTTGTTTTCAATATTGCGTTAGCATACTATTGTTTGGTTTAATTCCTGTGTCATGTGGGCTATGCTGATATATTAAAGATTTGTTGTCGCAATGTTTATGCATCTACGACGCTCAGTGAGACGTAGGCGTAATCCTTGTTTCACCCGCATAGGATGCATCGCATCCAGTACATGAGACAAAGTAGTTATCATTTAGGGCGGAGAAGGAGGTCCTTTGTTGCGTTCTTGGTCATGGGATGCCCGTAGCCCCCAGGTCAGGGTGCAGCTGATATATAAGTGTTCCTAATTTCACAAAGCCCATCTTTAAATTGTAGCTGTTGCCTTCACTGGGGATCCTCAGAACACTGAGTAGATCTCCTGATCCTTTCCATCAGAGATCGATTAAAAACATGGATACTCCTGATATCCTTTTGAAACTATATTCTATTTGAGAAGAGAGTATTAATCGATTTAGGAATAAATAAGAATTTTCAACGAAAGAGTTTATTCTATGTGCCAATATTGAAGCATAACATTTTGAGCATCTTTGTAAAGACACCAAATGTAGCCGTATTGCTTTGGGCTAATAAACCTGGATGTATGAAGATCTTTATGGATATCGTGGTGATATGTTTAGTCGCAAGGGAAAAAAGTGAGGTTACATGCTTAGTTCTGTCGCAGTATTTTTGTGTCAAGTGCGGTTGTAGGGTACATGGTGCTAAGTGTGGCCGTGTGGTAACAGAAATGGCAGAGGTGGACCCAACCCACTCCTGCGTGGTCGAACAACGCCAACTCCCAGCAGCCCAGGACTTCTGAATCAGCAAGTGTGGCAGTCCAGCGGGCGGCATACGACAACCCAGGACTCACGGACCTGGACGCCAACCTGTAGAGTCCTATCACTGTGGATCTATAGTACCTTCCACACTCCTCACAATTTCACACATAATTATTTAATTCCCTATCTATTCACACCTTACTTCAAACTATATATACACTTTAATTTCGAAATATATTTTGCCCATTTATCATTTAGACCAGTGCAGCGTCTTGGGCCCTGTAATAGGTAAAATTTGTGACAAAATTGGCAGACTGGTAGTTTGTTTTAACATAAATACGAAAGGTTTGGACCCAAAAAATATCGAGCAAAATTTATTTTCAATAAAGATTTTTTAAAACGTGAACAGATAAAAAAAATCTCGAAGGATCGATCAAAACAGTCCGTGGACAGCTGCCGATCTGTCGGACTCGCAGTTGAGAATTGCTGATTCAAACTACAGAGAACATCTCATAAGATTGGCGCTATCTCGTAAATATAATATACAAAAAACAAGACCATTCATATAGTAAAATATTTCGAGCAAGACTGCTTTAAAAACATGAATTCTCTCGTTCGATCAAGGATATGATCTCTTATAGCTAGAATTAAAGAATGTATCGTCTCTTTTTACCTTATATAGGTGGCCTGTCTCTCAGGAAGATGGTCGTTCAAAGTAATGTTCGATCAGAAAGGTGGTCGTTCAGGGAGGTGTGGTCGTTCAGAAAAGTAGTCGATCAGGGAGGTAGTCGTTCAGGGAAGTAGTCGTTCAGGAAAGTAGTCGATCAGGGAAGTAGTCGTTCAGGAAAGTAGCCGTTCAGGGAGGTGGTCGTTCAGGGAGGTTGTCGTTCAGGAAAGTAGCCGTTCAGGGAGGCGGTCGTTCAGGGAGGTGGTCGTTCAGGGATGTGGTCGTTCAGGAAAGTAGTCGTTCAGGGAAGTGGTCGTTCAGGAAAGTAGTCGTTCAGGGAAGTGGTCGTTCAGAGATGTGGTTTCTCAGAGTTAGTCGCTCAGGGAGGTGACCTTTAAGAGAGGTAGTCTCTTAGGGAAGTGGACACTTAGAAAGATGGCAACTTAGGGAGGTGATCTAACAGATGGGACGTTCATAGGAGGTGTTACCCCTGAATGGATTATACAAGTCTCTATATAAATAGCCCTTTATATTCATCTATCTATTTTTGTAAAATTCCAACGTTAATACCTTTAATAAGTTATTCTAAAGAGTTTTTAAAATAAACATGGCATTCGTTGCTGTTTCTGTGTAATTATATAAATCTCGGCTTTTATTTCCTCTCAGGATCTTGCCAGTAGAAAGGCTTTGTAAGTGTTTAGAGGTTCTTCAGTTAATTTTTACTGTCTACCCGGATAGATAGTATCATGCACTGAATGTGGCTTCTCTTGAGTTTAATATTGAAAAAGTGTGCTTGTAGAGTTTGAATGACTATGACTTGAGAATCAATAAACTATCGCTAAAAGAAATTCGAAGCTAGAATTCATAGGAAATCATTTCCCTGAGGAAGATGACAGAGGATCACCGAAACGTCAAATAAATACCACAAAAGAGATTGAGGAAAATATTTTTTATTTCAAATCAAATTATCAGAGAGCAAATGATTTAGGAATTGACTTTCTTTTAGGAACCATCTTTCAAACTCAATCGTTCTTCTACAGCTTCACGTTTCAAAACAAAGAAACCTCGTAAAAGATAGATGAGATGGGTGCATCAAATTATTGTGAAAATAAAACATAATTATTTAATCCTAAATAAGAGCCTAATCTTTGAAATGTTAATTATATGGAGAAGAACTTAAGAAGATGGCCACTCTTTATTTTGAAATGAATATCATTTCGTGGTTTAGTGTGTTATGGTCTATTATACGAATCAGAATTTCATCTTCAATCATCAAGTCGTGTTTATATTGCCATCTCACTTCACTTTCTCGAATATTAATGTCAATAAGTGGCCCAGATGGACTTTTAAAACACGCCTATATTCCGCCATATACATTAATGGTCAGAATTGTCATATTGCATTGAAATAAACGGTTTTGTGATTGCATGGATTCTTTTTAGCATCATCCTAAAGACGCATAAAAAGTTTTGTGTCGAAATATACATTAATCGTCTCACTGGATCGCCATATCCTCTCTAGACCATCTCCTATTACAATCTTTGCTTTACTCTTTTATCATCAACATCGAAACATTATGTACGTTTTGTGTCTGCATTTAAGGTATTAATGTGAATTAGTAAATTACATATATAAATACACTTTTACCATCAACTTCGAGACTTCCGCTGGTTATGTGCTGATATATAAACTATTAATGTGAAAACTGGTGTTGACCATAGCCAATCTTATACGATCTACTTCGAAACATTCCAACGTTGTGTATCGATGCATAATATATTAATGTGAACACATATTGGTCTTGATTCAGATTTTACCATTAAATTAAAGAGATACCGATATTTTATGAGGAGACAAGTAGTATAGTAATGTTTTATTTGACCGATCTTTCCCTCAAATATTAACATTCCTGTACGCTCTATAAGTTCCCAGCACATTGTTGTTGCGATCTATATTAACGTGAACTCGTGTAAAATTAGAATCAACATATATTTTATATCAATTTGAAGTGATACCAAGACATAATGAGAGGTTCAATATTCGCCTGTTGAACACAGTGCAAACATGTTTTAAACAGGTATTGTTTTAAAAGAGCAACCTATTGTATGCAACTCAAACCATATAGTATCATAGGTACTCATCGCATGTTCTTGACCATGTGTTAAATGACAACCTGTATTATCCGGCTATTTTGTATCAGTCTTCAGAGTGACCACTTTACCCTACAATGAACTTTACTTTACGTTTCCCAAAATGGATGGCCTAATGTTGAAATTAAAAGACACAAAAGTAAGATAGCGGCAAATCACTTCATTTTACCGTAAAATATGCTATATTTCGAAGTAATTGTTCTTCATTGAGCCCCTGCATATAACTTATATGAAACTGGCAAGGAAGATTAGGGATGATGTAGAATGAATGGCATATATGTGTAATATATATAAAAGCATAGTTGCTTCTCTCGTAAAATTAAACGTCAAAACTAAACGCCATCTATTTGCCACACCAGCTTTGGCAAAATTATGAGGGTCTACCTAGAGGATATGGTTTCGGGATAATGGCCTTCGTCAGCCTTGGACGGACTTTTATTCACGAAATCCACACAGTGGTATCTTCACAATCCGCCAAAGAGGTGTTCAGTTTGCCAAAGCTGATGTTGTGTCTTTGTCACCGACCCGAGGCCGCTAGTTTGCGGCGACAGTCAATAGATGACGTCTAGTTTTGACGCTCAATTTGACGGGAGAAGGTCCCTTTGCTTTTATAGATATATTTCCTCCCGGAAAAATTCTCATCATATATACATATACGTATATTATAAAACAAAGTAGGCATATCCTGACCAGGAGCACATGTGCTTTTTAGAAGGCAGAGCACCATCTGGTGGAACAGAAATAAACTATTCATTGATTTAGCCTGTTCCCTGATGTTTGGCCAGCCCAATTTCTTGGTAAATCAAGAAAAGCCATCCACTTTTTTGGTCTCAGTGGTACAGCCTAATCCACGCTGACGAGCGCCAACAGCGCGAAACACGTTTGTGGATGGTTTTTCTTGATTTATCAAGAAATTAGGTTGGCCAAATATCAGGGAACAGGCTAAATCAATGAATAGTTAATTTCTGTTCCACCAGATGGCGCTCTGCCTTCTAAAAGCACATGTGCTCCTGGTCAGGATATGCCATTTTTCATACATATATATATATGTTACATAAAAATGGAAACTCCAGAATAGATATGCTTGTGGACGGGCAATATTTATCTGAAAGCTAGTTCTAATCAAATAAAAAAAAACATGATGTTAACCTTATATCTAATTGTAATACAGATATCGTAAAGACAGAGGCATTCATATTTATATGAAAAATGACACTTCGGCCAGTTGGAGTTTTTTATTTTTTCTCAACGTTTCGACAAAAATTTCGACGCCTTGCCAAATGCTTTATTTTTATTTACTTCTCCTGACGAAGAGAAAAGATTTTTGTCGAAACGTTGAGAAAATAAAAAACTCCAACTGGCCGAAGTGTCAATTTTTCATATAAATATAATAAAGATAGTTATATCTATTTCAATATAGAAAAGACGTGTTAGCTCATATTTTACTATTTCACAATGAAAATTATTGTTGGGGATTTGAACTTAATTTTTAATTTGCCATCAAATTTTAAATATGGCAGTTTCTTATGAAATCACAATTTTTTGTCGTTACTATTAATGGAAATTGGGAGCCATTCTGACTGGACTTTATGAGATTTTCAAAATTGCTATTTACAATGCACTAGTGGAAAGAAAGGGAGATTTAAAAGAAATTCTAAAAACAGTTACGAGCGTCATTCTTCGTCGCCTCTGTCACGGTTTGCTTTTTTTTTTTCTGAATGGCGCCCTCCTATTGGTCGGCTACGATCACGCCACCTTTGCCCCCCCCCCCCTCATATTTGTAACTATTGTGTTGGAGCGGGTCGCTCCTTAAATAAATGCATATATTAGTTAATAACCAAATGGAATCGTCTCTTTCTTTTTCACAGTAAGAGACGCCTACGGAAGCCAACAGTACATAGACAGATAAAGCACATAGACTATAGTTATTAACTAACATATGCATTTATTTAAGGCGCCAAATTATAATTGTAACAAATAGTATTTGAATCAAAACATTCAATCGGGTAAAACACGGGCGTTGCCCGGGTCATTCGGCTAGTGTTTCTATAAAGATGAGAGTTATGTAATTATCAACACTTTTCGGTACTGATTATTGATGTGATTAAAATGGGAACGATCCTTCTATTGCATGAACACTTGGTTTGAATGGTGACCTATCTATATGTGATTTTGAAAAACCTTCTGCACACAAAAAGCCGCTGTATAAAATTTAGCACAAGTACTTTCAACATAGCGACACATTTTCCCATAATTTCATTCAAATTTACAAATTTTAGGAAACTAGAAAGAAATTTTTTAAACAAAAGCAATATTTTCAACATTATTGAATATTTATATTATGAAAATTCACAATGATTATGTTTATTTTTAATTATATATTTTTAACGAGTTCTTCTCACTCTATATGATTGTATCGTAAATAAATTATTCTTTAACTCTAAGAACTGGTCGCATGTGTACGCGCATATTTACAACTTAATAATCATTGTCAAAATTATTTTATATGTTCAATACCGTTCACAATTTCGCCCTTTAATTTATTAAATACACCTATCCCCCGATTTACACGGTACTTATTTTACACGTTTTCGCTTTTACACGGTTTTCCAAATAGTTTTTTTTTGTTTGTTTTTATCGCACTATACTAAATGCTACTGTGATTAAACACATGCGCTGTGTACACATCTCACGAGGAATCCCGAGCTTATGTGCTGACTTGCTGCACACACACACTGTGTCTGTATTTCTTCGCATAAAAATTTCGCGAAAATTTTAATTTTCGATTTACACGTTTTTCTCAGGAACGTATCTACCGTGTAAATCGGGGGATAGGTGTATTAAATTTCTTTTTTATTTACCTATATATGCCAATCTACCTTACATATTCTATGAAGAACATATTCCCAAGACCACTTTATTCAGTATGACTTCAATATAGCTGAGGAAGATGGAAGGATATGTGGAAGATATATAACGGGAGGGGCGTTCCCGCAATGTAAAAGTTGTCTAGATGTTAGGATAGGATTCGATGTCGCTTTGATTAACGTTCGATTGAAGTTATGCTGTATATTTGATTCCTACCCTGTTCCTAACATTGTATGTATGTAAATAACATATTTTCTCTTTATTCTATCTAAATCATATTCTCTCACGTGTGTTGTAAATATAATAGCCAATATTAAGTATTTAATAAATTTATTTTGAAATGATGTTTTGTTTATTCTAGTTTTTTCCACATATCAAATAATACGATACGGGTCAATTTAATAGTAGTGGGTGGTTGGAAACGGCTTTAAACTGTGAACACACACTACAGTAATATACATGGGGGTCGGTGGAAAAATGGTCTAAACCGTTGGTTTTCGACCGCTACGACCCGAGTTTGATTCCCGCATTGGGCACTTTTTTTCTTATTAAAAAAATGCTCCAATGGCCCCCCGATTCTTGCAAAGGTCCAACACCACCAATGAGTGCAGGTAACCAAACGGGGCTCTAGCACATTTGTAAGTGCAAAATCGAACTGCTTTTCTCATGTGTAGACATGTGGTGCACTTACAGTAAAAGCAGTCGCCTACTTCTACCCACCATGATTATCATGGCCTGTGCCACGTGTACTAGGGATGAGCAAAAAAAAAAAAGGATTATACATAGATAGTATTTTAATTTTTAACTAATAGAGTAAAAATTTCATTTGTTTCCATGCACTTGCTGGTGGGATGTACTTTGGGAAATAATTAGGGGCCAATGAGACAATTTACCTAAAGAAAAAGCAATTTCAGGCTTATATCCTAGATTCAGCTTTTGCTAGATAAAACATTCTGATTCGATCATGTAAGCAAAACAAACGGAATATGTAAAGTAGCCTGTTTGCAGGCTAATTGGCACAAATCAAGATTGAAACTGTGATAATGATTCCTTTCAGATCCAACTCTGAATTCTCAAAGTATAATGAAGACAAATATTGCGGAAACAAATTCGAAAAATACGGAATGTTCAAATTAGCTTATTGTCGGCTAATTTAGATTTACCAAATTTTAAACTATAACTGTACCTCTTTTTTTTCTGGTCTCATTCTATATCACATCAAAGTTCTATTTGGATAAGTTGAATATTCTACGAGTGAATCATTTCACAAGCTTCGAACCTTTCAGTCCTTTACTGGTGTAAAATTATAAAGGGTATTGATACAAACATATGGCCTTATATACTACCGCTACAAGGATTATTTTATAGATCATATAACATAATGTGTACAAATATAATTTAATATTTCTATTTTTACTAGACGAATGACCCGGCTTCGCCCGAGAATTCCCCCCTAGTGAAATTTCCTTCACACTGAAAATACAACAAAAATAAATAGTTGAAGTGCCATAGAATAGCAATACAGAAGTAACACATAAACCACAGGCAAAAAGTGTGTGTGATGGCAAAAATTTTATTATATTAGTGTTTAGGTATTTGATTTAATTATTTTTTGCAATCCATTTAGTTGTTTAAAATCAATATAGTTTAAATAAATGGCAGATTTTTCACTCAACCCCCGAGGTACCCGCTCCAGCGCATTAACCCTTGAAATTGCCTGAGTTGAGTGAGTGACTGCGATGCCCAAATTCTCAGTAAGAATAAGAAAAAATAGGTTTATAAAAAAATAATCCAAAATACTAGAATGTAAATATTTTTCTGTAAAAAATAATAGAGCACATGGAAATTAGGCAAACATATGTGTTTGCTAATGACTGCGACTGCATTTTAAACGATTTTTTTCAAAAAGAAGATTAAAAAAAGGCCATAACAAAAATTAATAAAAAATACGAAAGTCATTATTTACATACAGTAACGCTAATTTTGTAAAGTTTTTTTTTATTGCATTGTGTGCTCATACCATAACTTAGTAATAAAATTTCTCTCTCAATACTCAATACTTTTGTAAAAAAAAAGTAATGCTCGTATAAAAAGATATTTAAAAAAGTACGCAAGGAACTTGAAAAAAAAAAATGCAGAACGGTCATTGGTCGCTTAATTGGCCTGGTGTTGTTGCTTCGCCTCTTATTTACTCGGCGTAAAAAAATGTTCTCTCAATTGAAAAAAAAAAATAGCCAAAAATACTACCCAAAATGTAGTCCAAATTTTTCCTCAGGTTTATAAAAAGCGACATGTAAAATTTGGTACCAATTGGTTCAGTAGTTTTTGAGTTTATCGCGAAACAGACAACAGACATTGGCTTTTATATATAAAAAGATATATGCAAATAAATATATGCAGAAAGAATAGGGTATGTTTTCCAGCGTGGGAACAATAATTCGTCCTTCATTTGGCAGATTGTTTACACGCGCGCAAAGCAATTTATTTCCGTAACTTTATTTACATGTTTGACCATTATCTTTGGATCTCTCTTTACCGGCACGAATGTTTTGCATATACTTGTTAGTTCGTCTGATTTGCAGAATTCTTATTTCAGTGAATCCGAGTCTTAGCGTCTTGTTAATTAGAATTTTTAAAATGTTTATTATCCTGTTCGCCTTGATTTTTACCCTCTTCCTATTAATCTTATCTATTATTACATCACGCATGCATTAGTAGTATTTTAGTCATTGATTGGTGGAGTATTAATAGTTATATCTTTGTGTTTTGATCACTTTTGATAATTTATTCGGGAAATTTTGCCCTTTTTTAAATTTCTGAGAAGGAGAGTCTCATTGTCCAGAATTCAATTTGTATTTCTCTATTTTTATTAATAAAGAATATCAGACATTTGTTTAAAAAAGTCGCAAATGTTAATATATTTCAAATCTGTAATTCCATCATTAGTTTATCTGTCCATTGTAGATAGAAAATAATAAATTATTATTTTGTTCAATTCTGTTGAATCTTTGAAAGTATTCATAGATTTGAACTAATTTAATAGTTAAAGCCCATATAAGTAGATCCATATTAAATGTTCTATTAGAATAACATATAAGTTAGTCCTTTACAAAGCGTGTAGTAAACTTTGAGATAAATTTAAATCAGTAAAGAGCAATATAAACAAAGCTTTTCTATGCTCTAATATCAACAAAAGCAAAATATGTTGTTTCTAAAATCGAATAATTTGAGGCGATTTAAAATCGAACGTTATTTTTCGAAATCAAAAATAAACAATACCTTTTTATTTATATTATAATTTTTGTTATATTATATTAATTCTTAGAAAATTTATATAAATGTATAAAATTAAATTTAATTCTAAAAGTAAATTTTGAACAAATATTCAAAAAAAATTAACTACCCAAACAACATCAAAATAAAGGTTTGCCTCAAAACAAGAGAATGCCTCAAAATAATTCATTTATATTTTTAAAATAATGTTTACATAAAATTTGGTGTAAAGAATAGATCACTATATCAGCCTTGAACAAATTCAGACGAAAGTCAACGTGTATGTCAGGACTTCGGTCTAATGACACTTAAAAGTAGAGGGTTACAAGATGAAAATATTCCTGTACTGATGAGAGATATAGATTTAAATCATTGTATAGAGCCTTTGCATATGAATTTGCCAAAGTTCGTGTTGTGGTCTTACATCAGAAACACTAGGTTTTGAGTAGATGTCATGAATAAAAATCATTATTTTAAAGTATTTATAAACGGGGGTGGTGCCTTTATTTGTGTCTTTTTAAGGCATAGAGTTTTGAGACTTACTAGAAATACTTCGCGATATATTTATGGGTAGCAGAGCGTATCTTTCTTTAAAAACACTGAGTTAGTAATAGGTTCCTGCGATGGTTTTTCAGGATTAGATAGCTGAACAAGTCTGCAGCCAATGAAGCAAGGTCAGAAATGCATCGGTTTAATAGGCGGCTAGAATATTGTGTCACAGAAAATCAAGAAAGCTAAGCGGAGTAATTCACTATTAGAAAAAGGAAATAGTTGGAAGCTTCTTTCTTATTAAAGTGTCTAAAATTAGGTAACTTCATCAAGGCGATGTGTTGGCTTCCGTAGGCGTCTCTTACTGGGAAAAAGAAAGAAGGGATTCCATTTAATTATAAACTAATACATGCATTTATTTATGGAGCGACCCGCTCCAACACAATAGTTACAAAAAGAAACAAGCAAGCGGGGGAACCACAAAATCAAATTCCGCAGCGTAGTGGTGGCGTGACGAAAGCGTCGGTGTATCCCTTTTTTTTCTGGGAAGCTCGGCTTCCATATTCTGTTTATTATATTCCGTTTGTCTGCGGCTCTCTGGTCGGGATAGCGCCTACAGATGTATGTTGTCAATTTAATGAGAAATGTACATCTTCCATTGATTCAAATAATCTGAATCTCATTAAACAATAACAAAAAGCCTTTATCAGGAACATTCGTCCCACACAGGATTATCTTAGATAGGTAAACAAAAGTAACATTTATTTACAGAAAGTGGAAAGTGGAGAACAACATCCGTCTTTTTTCAAGTTAGGTCGCCCTTTTCTGTTACTCTTTTTGACTGTGCTGCTCTCCAGAATTAGTGAAAATTCATTGGTCTTACTTTTCACTACTTTTTCCAATAAAACATATGGCGAACTGTCTTCATAAGCAATTATTTGGCGAATAATTACTCTCTCATCCTCCAAAGCCGGACAGCAAAACGTGTAGTGTGAAAATTACTGGCTAAATTGACTATTATACAGAGCACACTTTAATTTTTTCGATTTCAATAATAGAAAATGTGATTATGTTTAAATATTGGAAAAATAATTCTTATTTGGACAACGCATCGCTTCACAGTCATTGGGATATCAGCGTTGAGGTAACACCCCATTGTAGTTGACGTGTGAAAATTCTTATAGTGAGAATAGAGTACAGCATTTCTTATTATTGCGTAGTCCAACTTTAGATTGGTCTATTGTAGTTCTAATAACTATAGGAATGTTTCTTTGTAAAGTATTGAAATGTATATGTGCATCTCCACACACAAAATGCCACGAAACAACCGGTGTTATTCAATATCTACGTCACGCCTTTTACCAAGCCTATATTCTGTTTTCCAGATGTTGATATATCCCATAAATTCGCATCAAACAGATTGAAGATATCCTGCTGGGGTCCATATCAGTATTCTTTTCCAAAAATTTAGGGTCAATTTCTTCACTATGACATCGAGAGAATTTCTTTCTGTTTCTGTCCTCAGAATATAACCCTGAGTATATCATGGAAGGTTTAAATATCGCCAAAGAAAGGTATCATAAATTCATTTAATATTACGGACTGATCAGATTGGAGCCGCAGAGAGTAGAAACGCTAAAATCATGGAGTTCAACAATTTCATACATGCATGAAAATAATTTATCTTGGATTTTAAAAGGATCTTTCCAACGGCTCCCACATCGCTGCCTTGAAAGAAATTGAAGGGGTGAGCTGGTATCCTAGGTATGTATATTTTATTGCGACGTTCAAAGCACGTTGTCTTCTATAGCATTCATCAGAACGCGCCGTCTTTCCACCATTTCGAAAAATCATTATGCGCTGTTACCATCTTCAAACAAAAGTACTGAATGAGACAGAGGAAATATATTAAAACAAAAACATCAGTCCAAATATTGAACGGGTTACACTTACATCGCCCGCTCAAGCCCATCTGGGGACTTTTCCGGTATCATCTGCAAATGGTTTAGGAAAAAAATGGTATATTTGCAAGGAGACAAAGTCAAGCGGTTAGTCGTTTCCTTCAGATATGTACTGGTAATAGATACTAAAGTGAGATATTTAGAGAGCAGATAGTTAAAGAAAGGTAATGAAAGAATAATATAAAAGATACATTAGAGTTATAAAATAGTTACAAGTTCATGCACAAGGGCTGCCAGGGGGATGATGGAAGGCTTTAAATATTTTATTTATTGGTGTTTTATTTTTATAATATCGTATTGGTTAAATAAATGACTATAATGCCTCCAGACCTTTTTTTATTTAATTAAATTTCTTTCAAACTTTAGGTTTATAAATGGTAATCTGATGAATTTGACTTCTTGGTTATTGTACTTTAAATTTTGAATTAAAATATTATTATCATATTTGAGGTTCATGTCTTCTATTATTCTATCTTTCAATTTGATGGAAAATCTTCATTGATTAGTTATTTTTAAATGTTGTTATATATAATTTCTAAATTTCTTTTAACTGCATCATTAATGAGTGTAAAGGTTCTATATATAGGAACATTAGTTTACTTCGGCGGAAATGATATTCTCCTCTTCACATTTACATAAGGAAAATACACACATTTGGAACCTTGATTCAGGATGCACTTCATATATGTCTTCTAGAGAAGATTGACTCATCAACAATATTCCTCTTGTCAGTGACATTAACTTTGCAGAAGAAGGAAGATTCATAAAAGCTGAAGCACAAGGTGATGTGAAATGTCAACATACACAAGTGAAGGCAAGCGAGATATTTGTATTTAGGATGTTCTCATTATCACAGGTTAGAGTTGCAGGATATTATGCCTTTTTTTGTAATAAGAATGTGCTCTATGTGCCTATATTTAAATCTAATCTTCTTTCTGTTAGAGAGTGAGATGTCTATTTAATAATGGCAACAAAGTAAATTTTGAGAAAGGGATAGCTAAAATTAATAATTGGAATGGATAATTAGTAGCTGAGGGTAAAGAAGAAGATATAATATTTATCATTAAAACTTCACCAAAAATATTTTGGCACTAAAGACAATTTATTTATGTAACATTTCAGCGATATAGATGGTAATTAAATTTAATTTACTAAAGACAATTATTTAAAATCAGAAAACAAAATGTTCTACCAAGACAATTTGGTATAGAAGACTAGGACACTTGAACGAAGAATACTTGGATAGAATGATGAAGAATAATATGGTTGAAGGACTTAATTTTGATTATCAGCATCTAGAAAATGTGAACCATATATCCTTAGTAAACTAACTCAAAGCTCTTTCAAAGCTATAGAGAATAATGATGCTGAAAGACCATTAGAACTTATACACATGGATCTTTGTGTCCCTATGCCAACCAAATCACTGGGTGGTGCAAACTATCTGTGCGCTATTGTGTATTCGTATAGTAGACGTATAGTAGATTTCTTGAAATCAAAGGAGAAGGCATTTGATTTTTTTGTTGAATTTATAAATCATCAGGAAAATTGAAATAATGTTAAAATAAAATTGTTAGATCGGACAACGGAACTGAATTTGTCAATAAAAAAAATCATAGGTTTTTTCAGAATTGAAAGGATTCACTATCAAAGAACAGTTCCATATTCACCACAAAGCAACGGAATTGCAGAGCGAACCAATCGCACCCTTTTAGATTGGGCTAGAACTATGTTATTTGATGCGAAGTTACCAACTGAATTTTAGGCGGAAGCCATTGCAACAGCTGCTTATTTGAAAAAATGCACACCGACCAAGAATAATAACATGAAAACTCCCATAGAGAAATGGACTGGACACACACCATCAGTAGCACATTTAAGAATCTTCGAAAGTCTTGCCTAATGTCACATTCCTAAAAATCAAAGAAATAATAGACTCTAGAGTAAGAAAAGGAATATTCACCGGTTACTCCAGACATAGGAATCCTTATAGAATATATGATCCACAAGAAGAAAAAATACACGAATTTTAACCTATCAAAATTGATCAAAATTCAAAAGGGTCTGTTCTCTTGAATTCTAGTGTTTTGACCGACATGTCCAAGATAAAATCATCTATAGAGATGAAAAACGTGAATCATATTTTTTTTTTCGAATTACATCTACCATTGGCGCAGAGCCGACTACCTGAATCATTAGAATTACCCCCGGAATCCCGGAGGTATTGCAGGAAGAACTAATGAAGATATTCAGGAACCGCATCTTATCGATCTACGAGAGCAGAAAAAAAAAGGCTGATAGCTAGCGGTGTAAGACGATCTGAAAGAATGAAAGAAAGAAACACTTTCAATGTAACCGAACTATCTTCAACTCCATGGACATACCTAAAACATATCCTGAAGCCATGAACACCTCATTTTCAGACCAATGGAAAGAAGCAATGGAAGAGGAATTCGATTCCCTAACTTCACATAATGTTTGGACTCTTGTACCCAAACCGGATAATAAAAACGTGATAAAAGGAAAATGTATTTTTAAATAAGAAATAAATCCAGATGGAAGCATTGACAAAAGAAAGCCTAGATTTGTCGCAATGTGGCATAATCAAAGCCCTGGCATCGACTATAAAAATATTTTGCTCCTGTTATGAAAACTGGGCTCTTTAAGAACATTGATTGCCATTGCGTCACAAAAAAAAAATTGAACAATATGATGAAAAAACTTTTTATCTCAATGCGAAACTAAAAGACGATGTGCACCTGGAACAACCTGAAGAATTTATTCAAGCAGGACTGGAAAATAAAATGTGTTAAATAAACAGAAGTTTATATGGTTTACCGCAATCCAGAAGATTCTGGAATAAAAAAGCTAGCCTAATTTTCAATGATATTGAACTCAGACGTTTGGAAAGCGAACCATGCGCATACATCTTTCAAGTAGAGGAGAAAACTCTAATAATAGGAATTTATGTAGATTATATTCTCATTATTGGATCAGATAGTACCATAATTAACAGAATAGTTATGCAATTGGAGAAGCAAAAAAAAGTTTTTATTGTTCTTATTGTTCGTAAAGAAAAACCGATACTTTTTTCTTGGAATCAAAATTGAAGAAAATAAAATTGTTTTTGAACTTCACAAGAAGACTATGTGGAAAATATTTTGAAGAAATTTACCCTTTCAGAATGTAATCCAGTAAAACTCCCTGGTAATCTTAATCAAGATCTGGATAATATATATCACCCAAAATTCTTCTCCTGTGAACCCTAAACTTTACCAAGAAATGATAGGTTCCTTGATGTACCAATCAGTGGAAACAAGGCCTGATATAACATTTTATGTTAGTCATCTCTCCCAATACAGCAAAGATCCCAAAGTCATTCACGTTACTGCACTTAAAAGAATATATAGATACTTGAAGGGAATAAAGAGCTACAAGTTATGCTTTGACAGAATAAGAGGGAAAATTGAAGTGTTCACAGGTGCTAACTGGTCCTCAACTAGAGACTCAAAATAATTTGCAGGATATTTAATCAAATTAGGATCTTCACTACTCAATTGGAAATATATAAAACAGCCACTGGTAGCCCTGTCAACATGCGAAGCGGAATTAATGGCTATCTGTGAGGTCACTAAAGAGTTGAAGTGGTTTATGAACTTTCTTTCTGAAGTAGGTCTGCAATCTTGTGTTGAAATAGCACTCGTTCTGAAGACAGACAGTAAATCAGCAATAGACTGAATTAAAGGAGAACATATCATCATTGTAGAACCAAGCACATCAATAGCCAGTAACACCTGTAAACTGAGACGAAATAAATAAATAAATAAATAAATTTTCTTATTCCGTAATTTCGTCTGAAGATGGTAACAAAAGTTACCGAAACGTCACATACTGTTTAATTTTTTGGTCTTATTTATTACCTTGTGTTTTTGCAAAGTTACTAAGTAGGGAAATTCTACGGTGATAGGAGGATTTTCCTTGTCACTATTTTTAATAATCGTGTGAATAATAAACCTCGAAAATGACGATGGGAATACAGCTCTTCTCAAAATTATATTCAGATTCTCAGTAAGTATCTGGGAGAGGTATAACTTTTGTTGCATCATTCAGCACATCGTTAATTCCACCCACCTTATCACTCTTTAAATGCGAAATTTCTTCAGAAATTTTTATGATGGAGATTTCCGCAGTTATGTCTGTATCCACCCGAGGTTTATTAATTATAGTGGGAATGTATTATGTCGGTCTATCCATAAAAAAAAAAACAGTTTGTCATAGAATTGATGTCAGTTTTGCAACGATATATTCTCTAGTACGTAACTTCTTTATTTGAAGGTAGCTTTTGTTTTCCAAAAATATTTAGTCGGGAATATTACTTAATATGTTTGCTTGCAAAGTTTGGTAATATATTTTCTTTTTATCCTTTATTGCGGTATAAACTTGCTTTTTTAAAGTATTAACACGGTCTATTCCATTATTCGATTTTATATATAATTTTTGAGGAGGACTCTCATAGATATTTTAGTTAAATAGCATTCACGATCAAACCAGTTTGGAGTTTGAATGAAATGGTTTTATTATTTTCTGCATTCGCGCTTTGACCATTGAATAGTCGATATTATCGGTTAGAGTTCATTATGCCATCTATAGAGCAATTCCAATAGCAGTGTACATCATTTAGTGACTGCGATAACACACAACAGTGAATTTTCATCTACATTCAATAAGTATAATGAGATTGTATGAAATAATGGGTTTGTGACTGCAGGGCTGTCAAGGTGACAGGCAGATGATCAGAGTACGGAGAGTTTTCGATTTGAAAGTTTGTAATTAAATCTAAAAGTGAGGAGGTTGTTATGAAATTATTCAAAATAGACCAACCAAGTTCCTGAAATGTAAGTAAAACTTTCATTTTTATCTGATGATGATCTACCATTTAGTATTGTCATTAAATTGATACCCAAGAATTCGATAAAACGATTTGCATATGGAGATTGCACTGTATCCCTATAATTATGCAATGAAGAGATAAATTAGGGAACCGTAATGATGTGAAAATATATTATAGTTCCCGTTCGAGTATTTAAATCACCGGAAAAATTATTTCAAATTCATTAAATTGTTTTTCATCATTAAACTTAGTTTGTTTAAATTGGAATTAAATGTCTCATTTGGAGGCAAATATGTAAATATTATACAATGTTTACATTTGAGGCTTTGGGTTCAGTTTCTATTTTATCTATAACATTCTCAAACGTCTTCTTGTTTCTCACTAAAATCCCCCCAGACTGTCTCCCATTATAGCATCTAATGGCCAAAGATTCATATATGTTAAATTCTTGAATGCTAATTTGCATATTTAGATCGCACCCGGTTTCTGATAATGGTAAAAAAGGATGTTATTTACATATTCAAGTAGGTAAAAGAGTAAGTTCGCTCGCCAGAATCCTTTTATATTTTCCAGTAGAGTATTATTATATTTTTGTACATTTGGTAGGGTTTAAATGGCTGGCTGCTTTTTTACTATAGTTTTAATGTTTACATTTAAAAATCTTTTAGCGTGTCTAGTTTCTACAGTTGTTTCCCTTTGAGATCGATAATTGTATCGTCGACTACTTGGTAAGATGTGCACTAATAGTTTGGTATATTTTAGTTTTGATATAATCCCTCTCTCGCGCAATTCATTCTTCTTCAGCTAAAAATTTTTACGTTGATCTCTAGCTTTGTTCGAATAATCTTCGCTAATAAATATTTTATATCACGTTTGTTTAATATTGTTTTTCAAAATCTGGATTATCTGTTGTGTGCCAATAATTTCAATCAGTATGGGCGAATTTTCTTTCCTAGCTAATCTATGGTATCTCGTTATGATTATATATATCTTGATTGATTTGCATATTTTCCTTCAGAATGTTTTTCACCTTTAATTAGAATTTATCAGCGTCAACCCCCAAAATTCAAACTTTTCCGTAAATTATTGAGTTTTCCTCTAATTTTCGTTTCAAGAAATTCTCCTCTTTTTCCAGTTCTTTCAGCCTCTCTCCATTCCCCCCCCTCTACTTATTTAATAATTTAACTTTGAAGTGGATTAAACGAACAATAATTCTCAATAGAGAGAGAGAGAGAGAGAGAGAGAGAATATTTCTCCTAATCTAACTAAAATGCAAAGATCCATTTACCTTTTTACAAGCAAGATATATATCTTGAAAATGGATTTATTCACGTTTTTCTTTCTTTTTTCAATAAAGGACACATTTTTAGAATAACGTAATATAAAAAGGATTGAGAATGATTGGATCATAAATGCTGAAACTGCCCAGCGATTTCACCAATTTGATATTCCAGATAGCAAAAACTCTTTGTGCTCCTATGCTTCACGAAAGAATTCGAAACAATCGTCACTTCTTCAAATAGCCATCATACAACTCGAGAGTTGAACAAATGGAGAAAGACAAATGGAGAAGTAAATTTATCTGCCCAACCAATAGTTCTAACTACTTCCACGAACAGAAGGTCACAAATCAGAAGTGCACCACGAAATCAATTTTCACAAACACATCAACTCCTCAGTTTAAAAAAAGTGGAGGGAGTTGTTGAAAGGAGAAAAAACAAATTGATATCCACAAAAAGTTAATATTTCTTCGTTGACAAAAGAGATGTAATTAAAATTGATTGGGTAATTGGAAGTTGATGGGAAAGTTGAGGTAATTAAAGCAAGGCTTGTTCATCCATCAGTAGGTAATAGAATACAGCTGACCACACAGGACGATGGCTGACGTAATTAATATAGCCGCTCGTTTGATTTACTCGTCTGCAGCCCTCCCAGTCGTCTGCATTCTAAATAGGGCATGCAGCCTTTCTGATGTAATTTACCCCCGCTGCTGGCTGCCTCTTCTTTAAGTACTTTTGGTTTGGCTCTTTAAATACCTTTTGTTTTCCCTTTAAATTTACTTTTTTCGCCCCTTTCAAATAATTTTAAAAGCTCCTTTGATATTTTATGCCTTGATTTTGTTTAGCCTATTCATAAATATTTTGTTCAGATTTTTAAAAATTTTATTCAGACTTTTATATAAACCTTTTGTTTAAGCCATTGGTTTAACCTATTTAAGTCAATTTCTGTTTAGCCATTTTAATTCTTATTACTCTGTTTTTCTTGACCTATAAAATGTATTTTCTTAATCTTTTATATGCTCTTTTATTTAGCCTTTGGATAAGATTTAGTTTGGTTTTTCGTATATATATCTATTATTCATTCTTTTGATTTTTTTTCTGCATTGAGATGTACGCACTTTTAGCTCTTTTATTCTTTTATCACTTATACTCATTATAAGGTTTTTAGTGATTTTGTTTGCATATTTAACTAGTTTTGGCTACCATATCAGTAAATTTTGTTCATTATTTTAAATAAATTTTATCTTAAAATACATTATGACTATTCAAATACCCTTTGTTTGTCTTTTTAAATATTTCCATATGTTTGGCCCTCTGTGTGTGATATTTTTGGATATTTTAATAATTCTTTTTGAGAGCCTTTTGGTGTCTTTGTTTGATCCGTCAAATATTTTTCTTCTGTTCTTTCAATTTTTTTGCTCGGTCAATACTCTTCTATCGTCTTCTAGACTGTGTATTTTTACATTTTAATATCCGAGAACTAATTGTTGCCCTCTCTGACAAGATGGAAGATTGACATGGTAAACTAGGGACAAAGTTACCTTCTGTTGAACAAGGAATAGAGAAATTGGATCGTCGCATACAACAGTTAGAAACAATGATGGATAACACTGCGAAATCAGTCTCGGTGAACTCGGAGAAAATACGAGAAATGGATGCTCGAATAGAATTCTTAGAAATGAAAATGAGAGAAAATAACCTAATTTTCCATGGAGTAGAAGGAAATGAGGGTGAGGATCCCGAAGAGTCCTACTCCACTATAAAACAGATAATTGCCGACAAGATGCAGATACCGGAGAAAATTAATATCTTACAATGCTGTCGGCTGTCCAAAAGGGCTAGGGCTCCACTCCTTGTTAGCATTCCTGATCACAATGAAAGAATAAAACTATTTAAGAATGCATTTAAGCTTAGAAACTTTAAAATATACATAAGTAAAGACTACACTCTTGGGATCAGAGAACAACGTAGAATATTGATAGCGAAAAGAAAAGAACTTTTAACAAGTGGAACTTTTGCGAAATTAAGAGACAACAAGTTGATTGTCGCAGGCATAAAGTACCAAGTCGCAAATGGAAAAATTGTCAGTCCAAATGGGGCTGAATTATAGCAGATAAACAAAAATAATCTAGAGAAAAATGTAAATTTTTAAAAATAAATAAATCTAACCAACATATACCTTTTGATGGAAATCAAAACAAAACCTGTCCACCCAATAAAACACTTAAACCTAATATAAACTTTACAATTACACACCCACGAATCGATGTTGACAGCTCAGAAACTTTACAGCCATTGCAAAATAAAATACATACCAATAAATGTTCACAAAAAAGTTCTGAGAACAAAAAGATAAAAGATTTCACTATAAAAGCTAAAAAACCTTATACATGTAATTTTAGTTACTTGAAATCTGCTAAATGTAAAAATTCTATTGACATTTTATACTGGAACATAAATGGATACATGAGAGCTAGTTCATTGTCTGATCTTCTCGATTATGTAAAACATTATCATATTTTTGCACTTGCAGAAACTTGGCTCGACCGCAATATACAAGTTGACATACATGAATTTACTATTTATGAATCGCTGGCTACAAGATGCTGCAAGACTGGAAGACCGTCTGGTGGAATACAGGTTGGAATCAGTAAAATGCTTGCAAATTATATTTACAAAATAGTAATTGAGCCTAACTGGATTTCAATTTGTTTTAAACAAACCTCTGTATGTAAACTATGTATACTAGTCACATATTTGCCACCTGGTGATACTTTTAAACTCAACCTAAACAAACTATTTAGGTTCATTGAGGAAAGATTATTATGTGGCTATGAAATAATGCTGGCGGGTGACCTTAACATTCGAACGGGATCTATGGGCGGTTTTCACAATGTATTTGCGCTCTCTTCAAATATTTTTTCACAGCGTAATTCCAGTGATAAGATGATCTCTCCAAATGCAACCCATTTTGTTCAGTTCCTCGACAATAGTTTACTGACAATATTAAATGGCAGATCGATAGCAGATCAAAATGGCAATTTTACTTACATCTCAGACCGTGGCCCTTCGGTCTTGGATTACTTTGTGGTGACCCCCTTGCTTTTGGATCTAATTGAGAACTTTCAAGTCGAATGCTCTCCATACTCGGACCATCTCCCTATCACCTTGTCTGGCCTTATTGTGCCCGGTTCTGATCGCAGAATTACTTAATTACAGTCGTTGGTGATTTACTCGAGACATACAAATCCAACACCTTTAACAAGTTATAGATGGACACATGAGAACTCACAGTTTTTTCGCAGGCACTAAATGAAATACACCTGAATTGGAATCACTCAATAGATAGTACAATGAGGCTTTTAACTGATAAAATCATTGATACTATGGGCAAAGCGGGGATGCAGAGATGATCTAAAACATCGAACCCAAATTCAAAGCCCTGGTTTGATCGAGAATGTTATCTAACAAAAAGAATACTAAATCCCATCTTAAAATCTACATGAAATCAAAAAAAGAAACAGACCGTGTTAACTATATTTCAAAAAAGAAATTCTATGCTGCATTAATTAGAGATAAAAAGAAAAAATACTACCAATCACTGCATGTAAATTTATCAAGCAATACTCATGACTCTAAAAACTTTTGGAAAACAATAAGCATTTATAAAAAAGGAAGTTTCATTCAAGGAAACATTTCGCTTCAAGAATGGCACCAATTTTACGACAAACTACTCTCATCTGAAACATCAACAGAATATATCCTTCCTATGTTAATCACTCTTTCAGTGGATACAGGCTTATTGGCGGAAATTACAATGAAGGAGATAATAGAAGAAATCTCGCGTTTAAAGAACTGTAAGGCAGCTGGAATCGACGAGGTACCGAACGAAGCAATTAAGCTCCTTCCCCACAGTTACTTACTGTTACTAAAGGATCTATACAACAGAATACTAATATCAGCTGTATTCCCATCCTCCTTCTCGAAGTCTATTATTAAGCCGATTTTTAAAAATGGCGATTCTGATAATCCATCCAACTACCGCGGAATCTCACTGCTGAGCAATTTCGCGAAACTAGTTATAGCAATACTTAGGTCCCGCCTAGTCAAATGGATTGAAACTAATGATATTATCCCAGAGAATCAAGCGGGCTTTATATCTGCTCACTCATGTCAAGATCATATTTTCATATTGACATCTGTAATCCAACTTGCCCTAAGGAAGAAAAGAGGTAAATGTTACTCCTTCTTCGTAGACTTAAAAAAAAGCTTTTGACACGGTTCCTCACGCATTGCTATGGACAAAACTAGTCAAAATAGGACTGAATCACCGATTTGTCAACTTAATTAAATGTTATTATGAAGACATGACCGCTGCGGTTCGTTGGAACAATTCTATCACTGAATTCATTGAAATTCGTTCGGGGGTGCTCCAAGGTGACCCACTATCCCCATGCCTATTTCTACTCTTTATTAATGATTTGATTAAAATATTTGAAGACTCGGGGTTGTCAGGAATATACTTAACCAATTTCGGAAACATACACCTCCTCCTATATGCCGACGATATTGTTTTGATTGGTGATTCTAAAATAAACCTTCAATTGAAAATCAATATACTGAAAATCTATCTAGAAACTAACTTACTAACTCTGAACGAAAACAAGTCAAGAATAATGGTTTTCCGTAATGGAGGAAAGGTGGCGCGTTCAGAAAGATGGTATTGGGGTCAAAGTCCTTTAAGTGTTACATCAAAATATACGTACCTGGGCTACTCGCTCACCCCTTCGATTTCTTTCACTCAAGTTGCCTTAAATTATAGAGGCAGGACCATGGCCGCGATGGGTGCTGTGGGGGATATTATTTTGAAGTCCAACCTCAAATCCTTCCATGCAAGTATGAGATTGTTGGATTCTATGATCTTGACAGTCCTACACTATGCGGCTCCAATCTGGGCACATGATCAGGACTTAATCTTAGATAGAATCCAGGACACCTTTCTCAGACGTTTTCTGTGCCTTCCAAGCTATACTCCGGGCTATATTTTGAGGGCCGAAACAGGAAGAAACTCTCTTGATATCACAGTGAAAAAACTAACTTTAAAATTCTGGACTAGAATTCTGAAAATAGACGGCAGCAGGCTACCTTCAATTTGTTTGGCACATTTGTGGGACATTTCAATTTCTTCAAAACAGAATATCGGACTGGTAAAAAGTATAACATAGCTACTTAATAACACCGGCTTCTCATGGCTTGTTAGATGTACAGACTTCAATGTTCTACAAAGATACATCCCCCTAATTATTAGAACGGCAACCGATCAGTCCTTGCAGCTGGATTATGTAAGAATAAGAAAATCAATACTCTACTCTCCCTATAAATACTTTCATCCATCACCTACAATGGAATGCTATCTGAATGACAATTTTCCCCTAACCTTAAAGAGAATCATTGTACAAGTAAGAAGCCTTTTTGTAGTACAGAGAATTAATCATGTTTCACTATTGAAAACTAAGACCATAAAATGCACCTTATGCAACGGTGAATTTAGTCTCGATTTTCCACACTACATGTTCTACTGTACGGCAATGGAAGAAGAAAGAGAAATTCTTCGTCAAGAGACCGGCTATAATAGCAATTCGCCCTATGTTTTAATGGCAAAAGTCGTAAAATCCAGACCCTTTGCATTCGCTTTTTATAAATACTGGAAATCAGCTCAATCAAAATATTTAGCACAGACACCGGATCCAACTCGATAATTGGTCGAGGTCAATACCCAATATTTGTATATAACTACGGTGCTAATTTGTTATTTATTTATTCTGTTATACAGGGAGAATCCTGTATGGCACGTGTGCCCAATAAAGGCTATTGTTGTTGTTGTTGTTGTTGTGTTACATTTTATCTTTTTGATTACTCTTCAAGCTTATAACATATGCGATGGAAGAATTATAATATATCCAAATCGAAATACTAAAATCTTATTTGAATCTTTGTTTAATCTTGTCTAAATAAAAATAAAGGTTGTTGAGAATCAAGTGAAGTTTAAGAAAGGAAGCTTCTAGAAGCAGGAACTATTATTTTCTAGATATTTCGAATTCTTTCAGGTGTGTATAAGTTCAGTTCTAAATTAGAAGGTGTGTTTCTGAAATATTTAAGAACAATGGGATAATTGAAATTCATTAACACAATTCCATCATATCCTTCAACTTGTATAACAATACAGAAAGATGTAGATGTTCACTCTTATATTTAATTTCGCCCGTTGAAGAATGAAAGCTCGAAACTTATTGCGTGGAAGGTTTTTATAAAATTTCTTATAGTATATTGCATTTTTTATTTGAAAAGCGAATACTTCAAAGAGTCTTTCCAAACGACGAACTTAGAAAAGCCAACGATCAACGAATCCCTTTTACGTATAAACGTCGATGTATTAGATGGATGAGATGTCAGTATTCTTTAAAAATTTCAACAATTATCGGGCTAACTGAAAGGTTCTACCGATACTCATATTATCAACTATTTTCAGAGCGTATGGGCTTATTTTTTAAAACGAACAGTTTCTTTACCATTTTCTCATTGCAGGAAAGGGCAGTAGGATATGTTTTATTTCATAAAGAGGCTAAGCAATTAAAAATGTCGATAATTCTAAATACAGATGGCGCGCTTATAGTACGCATCTAAAGATGTTTTTTAGTTAAATACATAAATAAATAGACCCTATCTTCCCATCTTTCTACGTGACTGCTCAATCTGACCTTTAGCCTTTCTCCCATTTTGTAAAGATACCACCCACATGCCACCACGCCCAACCCAAATATATCTTTCGTTTTATTTGCATATTTCATTAGTAAGAATACTAAAAAGCAGAAATAGAGAGAGAGAGAGTAGTATGATCATACTAACATTAGACCTTCAATTTAAACATACGTATTTTAATATATGCAATTAAATATGAATATGAAAAACCTATTCTAATTTTTGCGTGTCCAAAGAAAACATTCAGAAGAAACAATAATTTAAGCAAATATAGTTCATTCCCGTCACCTTTTCGTTTAAAGGTTCTGATTCCCGAACACATACAAGTGGATAGAAAGGTTCTAGAAACCTGTTGCTCTCAGAAGAAAATAGACAATCAGCTTTATAGAAAAATCGGACGATAACAATAAAATACATGATTCAAGCTGGACATAATTAATTTCATTTGTTCTCATTTTAAAAATGAGCACGTAGTCTTTTAGTCCGAAAAATAAAAATAAAAATAATGGTTTCTGAAAAATATGTATGCAGGCAAATATTGCTATTTTGTATATTTCGGGTTGTATTTCTATCTTTCTTTAAAACGATGATAAATTATAAAAATAATTAACACTTCATCATTTTTTTCTCTACCTTCCTTCTCTCTCTCTCTATGGGTCGTGCTCGCGCGGCCAACAGCCTGGTCCTGGGTTCCATCCTGCACCACCTCCATGGCTACCTTCCACCTGAAACCACCATCGGCCGGCTGCAGGCGCGGTTGGCGCGCTTCGTGTGGGGTCGAGCCAAGTCTCGTGGCTCCCCGGGCGCATCCTGGCTCTTCCAGTCTCCGATGGTGAGGTCGGCCTGCTTGACATCGCGGGCCAGCTCCGGCTCGCCTGCCTGAAGGGGGGTCCAGGCCTCTCTTCGCGGCGCCGCCAACGGCTACTCTTGGCAGGTCCGCAGCCGGGCGTGGCTGACACCGCCGGCTTCTGACGTCTGGCTCTCGCCTAGGAGGAGTAGACTGCTGAGCCTGTGGGAGGCCGCGTCCAGCGTCCTCGAGCTTGACCACCGGGTTCTTCATCCCGCCAGTCTGATATCCCTGCCTCTTCGAGGTGACAACAGGTTCCTGGGCCGCAGGACCTGTTGGCTCCCGAGCGCTGGCTACAAGCGACTGTCGGGGACTTCTCAGATGGCGCCCCTGCACTAGCGCGCTCAACGCGGGCTGCGCTCCTGGACGCGCAGAATCTGGGGGCCTTCTGCCAACGTCTCCTGCGGAAAACGCCAGCTCCAGCTATCATGCGGAGTACAAGGCGGAGACTATCGTCCTGCGGGGATCAGCGACCCCCATAACCCGCCTTACCAGCCAGAGGGCGCGCCGGGCATTGGACTCGGCACGGCTCCAGGCGTATCCTACTGCAGAGCTGGATGCCCGGTGGACCCCCACCGTGGATGTTCCCCGCTCCATCCCCTGGGCCGACCTTCGACGAAACTGCTTTTCGATGCACGACGCAGATGTCGCCCTACGGCTGGCCCTCCACGCCCAACCACATCCTGACCATCCTGCCTCGAGACGTGCCAACTGTGCCGCCTGTGGGTCCAGCCGAGTTTCCGAGCCGTGCAACCTCTGCTCCGGGAGGTGTTCGCCTCCTTCGAAATATCCCTGGATTTGCAGGCCTGGCTCTTCGGTGTCGGCCTCCATCCCGAGGCAGTGAAGCTAACAAGTGTGGCGAAGGCTACCATCTACAAGTACCATATTGGTCTTGAATTGTGTAATGCCAGCCAACACATCGACCTGCCCACTCTGTGGGAAAGAACTCTCGCAGTCCATCGGTGGCGGAGTCTTTCTCGCGGTGGGCGCCACCAATGAAGACCTTGTATATATATTTTAATATATGTATATTTATCAATTATTTCATCTATTTATTCATATATCTATCATTAAATAATCTTATTGTGTATTTTGTCAAAAACATAATGTTGAAATAGATTATAATATTTGTATAGATAAACTCTATTCCTTGTATAATTATTGCTCTTAAATGTAAATTTAAATAACTTTCACTCTCTCTTTAAAACGGGAAATGGTTTGAATATATACTTAATGTTAATAAAATATTTTAAACATTTTTTTACACTCAAATATCCAGATATGATATAACGTGTATTTTGTAATAAATAAATAATAATTATAGAATAAATAAAAGTTATTTACACACATTTATCAGAAATGTTTAATAAATTGTCAGAATTACCCACTAAATTAAAGGTATAAATATAGAATACTAAAGACGAATGACCCGGCTTCGCCCGGGAATTCCCCCGAGTGCAATTTCCTTCATACTGAAAGAACATTACTAATAAATAGTATTAGAGCCATAGAATAGCAACACCGAAGTAATACATTATCACAGGCAAAAAGTATGTGGGATGTCAAAAAATGCAATATATTAGTATTTAGGCATTATTATTAGTATTTGGGCAAGGGATCTGGAAAATATGCAGAACGCTCATTGGTCGGTTAATTCGCCTGGTTTTGTCACTTCGCCTCGTATTTACTGCCGCGCAAAAAATAGTTCTGGAGATTCTTCACACTTTTTTAAAACAATATCGAACTTTAGAGTATTTCTGCCTTCCTGCAGGAGTACATAAAAACGAATAAACGCCGTTAAGATGCTAATAATATGTACATTTAAATATTAGGAGAGATTTTGCATATTGCTTGATATTAGAATATTTTATTAAGTTAGTTTGTATTTTTTGCATATTGACTATTGTTTGTTTAATTTTAAGAATTATATATATCATATTTACTGTAACTTTTATTTATTATTTTATAAAAAAAAGGCCAGAACAAAAATTAATAAAATATACGAAAGCCATTGTTTACATACAGTAACGCTAATTTTGTAAAGTTTCTTTTTTAAATTGCATTGTGTGCACTTACCTTAACTTAGTAATATAAATTTTTCTCTCAATACTTTTGTAAAAAAAAAGTGACACTCGAATAAAAAGATATTTTAAAAAAAGTACGCAAGCAACTTGAAAAGAAATGCAGAACGCTCATTGGTCGCTTAATTGGCCTCGTATTTCGCCTCGTATTTACTCCGCGTAAAAAAAAAATTCTTCAAATGAAAAAAAGAAATAGCCAAAAATACTAATCAAAATGTAGCCGAAAATTTTCCTCAGGTTTATAAAAAGCGACATGCAAAATTTTGTACCAATTGGTTCAATAGTTTTTGAGTTTATCGCGAAACAGACAGATATTGACTTTTAAATATATAGAGATTTCAAAATAAAAAAACTACACTAATTAATTCTAGAATTTCTACTTCATTAGTGTATTTAGGTCCACGGTAGTTGAGATAGAGTCTGTAGAATTTGTTAAAATTTCGATATTCTTCTTTACTGGAAACCATTTTGCTCAAACTGGAACTGTTCATTTGACATTGTACTGCAACAAGTGGGCACCGGATTAAAATATGCTCAGGGTTGTGATCTTCTTGGTCGCATAAGCAAATTGAAAAATCAATTAGGTTTCAAAAAAATCTCTGAAATTATCATTAGAATCTTCATAGTATTTTTGAAGTTTTTCATTTACAAAGTTAGATATTACAGTCTACTCTCGTTATAACGCCACTCGATATAACGCCACCCTCGCCTTACGCCGCTTTTTCGTTTTGTCCCAATCGACATCAATGTATTTTTCTCGATATAACGCCACTCCCTCGCTGTTCGCCTTCCGCCGCTGATTTTTAGTATCCCAAGTAGCAAAAACCACTCGTTATAGCGCCGCTCACAACGTCCCTCATCCCCCACTTCCCTTTTCCTGTCTTTTTTTTTTTTCCGCCAGCGGCACCGGACTTTGCCTGCTGTTGACACAACAGATTGTGTGAACAGCCAGCAGACCCTTTTCCTGCTTGTGCCTGGGAGATACACTGTCGCTTCATCCTTTGCTAACGTCAACACAACAACCTTATTGTCGTATCATGAGTTCCCAATAGTGTAAACTGGAGCCGATCACCATTGAACAGAAGGAGATATGCCAGTTGGCAAGAATGTCGAAGAATGAGATTAAAGAGCGTTTCTCACTTCCACGAACAACTGTCCGTGATATTCTCACTCAGGCTGAGAAGTGGGAAAATTATACTGTTGGTTCTTCAAAGAGACAAAGAGTCGGGAAATTTAGTGACTTGGAAGACGCTCTCTTCAACTGGTTTACCCAAAAGCGTGCCAATAATATTATTATTACTGATGACCTCCTAAGAGAAAAGGCAAAAAAACTTGGCGAGCAGTTGGACGTACCAGAAAATTTCACGTACAGCAGTGGGTGGCTGCAGCGATTTAAAGGGAGATTCCATATTTCGCAACGACGGCTCTGTGGGGAAGGCGCATCGATTTCTCCAGCTATCATTGATGAACACCTTACAAATTTGAACAGTATGCTGGCCAACTCCGGATATGACCCAACCAACATATACAATGCAGACGAAACAGGATTATTTTTTTCAGCTCATTCCTGACTGAACACTTGCTCACAAAGATGAAAACTGCCGTGGTGTCGAAAGGATGAAGCAACGAATCACTGTTCTACTGTGCTGCAACTCTACTGGAATATGGTTGAAAGGGATCCCTACAGAAGCCAAGGTTTTATGGTCTGGGCTGGAATCTTCTTGGGCGGTCGCACAGCACTCCATATTTTTCGGCAAGGAACCCTGACTGGACAGAGGTATCGGGACGAGATCTTGGCAGCATATGTGATGCCTCAAGCATTGGAAATGGGAGAAAACGTTCTTCTAATGTATGATAATGCCCGCCCACATAGGGCTGGTGTGGTCAACACTTTTCTCCAAAACCATGCAATTGCTCGGATGAATTGGCCAGCTCGATCCCCAGACCTAAATCCCATTGAGCATGTATGGGACAACCTAAGACGGCGGATCTCATCCCTCCAACCCCCTCCTAGAAACACTCATGAGCTAGAAACAGCCTTAACACAAGAGTGGGCGTTGATTTCACAGGAGCTGATAAACTCCCTAATTCTTTGTAGGGGTCACCGATGTAGAGCCTGTCTATCAGTTAAAGGCGATCACACCCCATATTAACAAAAATATCCAAGATATTTATGCACTGACTGCAAGAAGATCATTGCTTGACCAGCTAATTTGCATAAAATACGGGTTAGAATTCTTTGATTTCGGGTATTCTAATCAATAATGGAATAATAAAATTGTCTATAAAATTTCATTGATGTATGTTCAATAAAATTTGAGATAAATGAAAAAAATATGTTGTTCCTTTAATTTTGCGGACCAGTGTATATCAGCGATATGAGGATTATGATGATCACTGGAATAAGACCTAACTGTGTTTAGGAACAGAAATTTCGAGTCCCATAGCTCAGTCTCAAATCGAGAATAGACAGTAAATTTTACTTTTATTCCTCTATAAGGCATATTCATAGTGAAGTATGAAAGACAACTGATATTTGGTAATGCAAAATGAGAGAGCAAACGTCTGAATTTGATCAATTTTTTTCCGCATTTCATCATTTTATATATTTTAAAATATACATATTCGAAGCTTCAAAGCATTTTATATAAATAACAAATGTTTGAATAATATTTCTTTTATTATTTTTGAGGTTATTGAAGTAAAAAATTTAGTCATAATCTTATTGTTCCAAATTCTATTTCATATTGAATTCAAAATGATGGAGATTATTTTAAATATATCTCAAACAGATAATATATAATTTAAAAAGGTACATATTATTTTTTATTTCATATAAATATTAATATATTGAATTTTTAGGACGCTATAAAAATTTCGTTTCCAACGGTCCAACAATGGGCCAGTCGGTTGGGAATTGAGGTGGAGGCGGGTCTGCTTTGAGACTCTGTCCGAATTTACTTGTTTCCTCATATATTGAGGCTTTGTCTTCCTCTCCCCCGACTCTTTGATCTTTGAGACGGAGTCCATAGCATCGGCAGACCAGTTCCTGGCAGGGCCTGGACCATCAGCTCGGCCGAGAGCGAGTTGGATGCTCTGGTTGTGCCAGAAGAGTGGAATAGGGCTTCTACGGAGGCGAAGCGCCACTATAAACAAAGGCTAACGCGCTGAGCAGGTACCTCCTGGGTGGCGTGGAAACCCTTTGCGAAAATATTCATGACCTGGTCTGGTGATGCATGGACTTTGAATGAGATAAAATGATTACATTAAATGCTATAAACCATCCTTGCTGAAAAAAAATCAATAAACACCAAGTAATCACATAAATAGAGTTACAGAAACAATTATAACTTTAAAAAGAAACTAACATTATCAGCTTAGCCCCAAAATATATCCAGTATTCTTCAACAAAATCAAACTATGATAGTATCCATCTATAACAATAGTTGAACGGTCTGGAGCTTGAACTGGCTAAACTGATGGGAGGATTCCCCACTGATGTACCATGCCCTTCCTTGATTATATGACGTTGAGAGGTTTCATTAAATTCAGTGCCATTTTCGAACTCTGGGTGACCCTCAATCATATACTAGATTTAGCAAAAAATAAACGTCGCATTTTGCATCAAAATAGACGCCAAAACTATGCCTCTATTGATTGAATGCCTCATCAACCTTGCAGACTCTCTCTCTCTATCGGGTCAAGACAAAATTTATATATATATATATACTAGCCGAATGACCCGGGCAACGCCCGGGTTTTACCCTATTAAATGTACCCTGTTTCACCCGTGGTCTCTGTTTTTTGGAATTTTTCCCGATATAATTTCGTATCTGATAATCAAACATGATACAGCAAAATTTTTAAAAAGCAAAATTTTTAAAATAGCCTATCGACTTCCCAGTATTCTTTTACCTATGTATGGAAATTTTGGTTTGAATTAGTGAACTACTGAGAATTTGTAGACGAATGACCCGGGCAACGCCCGGGTTTACACGATTAAATGTATATTACATATGGAAGATGGACGTAGTTCCCGGAGGGCACCCGCGAGGTCACTCTGTCCCCGCGCAACTGTCCAACTGGGAGCGCCCCGCGCCGTCAAAATCGTCACGCGTTCTAGAGGGCGCTGCTCGTGAGCTAAACCGGCCGTCAGCCGGGAGATCTCATTTACTCGGCGGGGGGGGGGGGGGGGGGGGGGGGCAGGGAAGTCACGTGCTGCGCCGGCAGCCAATCGTCGCGCGCCGCCATCGCCCGCCTGAGTGTTCTAGAGGGCGCTGCTCGTGAGCTAAGTTGAATAATTTGAATATATAGTTTTAATAAATGATTTATATATATTTTAAAATAGCCTATCGTCATCCTCGTTATTTTTTACCTATGTATGGAAATTTTGGTTTGAATTAGCGATCTACTGCGAATTTGTATAGGAGTCATAAAGACAAAGACAAACAAACATACAAACATACAAACATTCATTTTTATATATATAAGATATATCTCACCCATTGAATTAACTAACATCTTGAGAGCGCTGAACACCTCTAGGGTAAATTCTACGCATCCCTTGCGGATCACATGAAATTAAAGCTCTCCCTAGACTGCCGAGAGCCATAACCGAAACCATGGTCTCCTGGTGACATTCTGAATTTTACAAAGATGTTATTGTGGGGTTGACCCCCACCAGAGTCTGCTAGATTGAATAAAATGGTTAATAGATATATAGCAAAGTTATTGTATCTATGTTGACGGGAGAGAGGGGAGGGGCCTTTATATATTTTAGATCAGCTTCGCCTAGAAATGTTTCCATCCATAAACTTCTCAAATCATATCAAGGAACAAATTAACAAATCGTATGGACCTGAAATAATACAATATATTCATTTGTAGGAAATTTCAACTATTTATGATGCGTATGATAATTTTAAAAACAACTAAATTTCTAGTATATTTATCGCAATGATAAAAATGATGGGAGGGCCTGGTTCATCATTTGTGAATCTACTTGGCGGTTTTGTCAGTTTAAGCTACCATCCGCTTAATTTTTGTATTTTCCTGTTTTTATTTTATAGTAATACTGAAGATAAACTATTGGAAAAGGCATTTTAAACAACTATGAACATAAGATTAAGTACAGTAGAAATACAAATATTTATAAATTCCTAAACATGCTTCGAGCGCTGCTCTTCCGCAAACAACAAGTAAAGTTCATTTAGACTTAATATAAACATTATGAATTAACGCGCCATCTGTTTTACGCAATTTATGATTCATTTGAAAACAAAATCAGATGGAAAATATGGAATTAAATATTCAGAAGTCTATGATAAGGTCATATTAACGATCGGATAAAATAATTCTAAAAACTGGTGAAAAACGAGAACAAAACATTTAACTTGGAATTCAAGATTCTGAGCTATCCAATGAAAGCACCTTATTACATAAAAAGCATTTGCGCGCCATCGGTTATGAAAATTGGAAACTATTATAGAAACGTATGATTCTTTTGAAAGTTAAACAAATTTTAATGCCCTTACTGCGATGGAAATAGTATATATTTATAATTGTATGTAAAATTCTACAGACCTCAACACTTATGTCCATAGTTAATCTAAATACCCATTCCAAGAGTCTAGTATCAGTATCACTATTGTTGTTTCTTGAGCACTCCAAGAGAGCAACATCTGACCACGTCAATCTATCTGCGGATTTGTTGCATCGTGTCTATGGCATAAGTGAGGGAGAGAAAACACAAGTTGTGATCACAGACTTCTTCAAGAAAATGTAATTATTTTTTTTATGAATAAATTATAAATTAATGCTTTCTATTTATCATATTAATCAATTAATGATGGTTTTGCATTCTATATATTGACTCTCTTAAATATAAATTGTTATTATTAATTGTTATAAATAAAATTTATTGAATCTTTAAATTTCACATTTTAAACGTGTTCGATACAACGCCACCCTCACCTTACGTCGCTTTTTTGCAAAATCCGGATGGTGGCGTTATAACGAGAGTAGACTGTATCATTCTTTTTGCTGGATCCTTTGTATTATAATCTATTTCAACTCTATGTTTTTGACAAAATGAAATCCGTAATATTATTTAGGTATTCTTGCGAGAACATGCGTACAATTTGAAGATGTTGTATTATAAGCATGTACAAGTATACAGTGGTTAATAATTTTATACTGTAGTGAATCCAATTTGTTTTTAGATCCCTTGATTATATATGGTACCAGATTGTTGTTGAACCATAAGTTATTGTGCTTCTAAATAAGGTCTTATAGAATATGAATGATCGCCTACAATCCAATCCCTACGATATTTTTGTTAAACCAAGAATATTTCCACTAGTTCTAGTTATTTTTGCAATACTATTGTCGATGTGAGAGACATAAAATCTAATTTGTTCTTGTTTCGATGATTCTCTTTAAAGTCATTCCTAGTATTTTTAGGTTTTCAACTGGTTTGACAAGATTATCGTGCAAGTTAATTACTTCGTTTCTACAATTGAATAAATATAAAATCTTTGTTTTCTGTCTTCATATTTTAAGTTTGTTGTTTTCACACCATATATTTATTTTTCCTATTCAATTTTCAACTGTGATCTGAAAATTTGTTACATCTGTATTCCAACATATTGCCGTTAGATCATCTGCATAACCAATAATTTCGCTATTATATATATATATATATATATATATTCCAGAAAGTTATTTGATAGATTATTTAATATGATGTTTCAAATTTTCGGATATAAGGGTTCTCCTTGCGTACATTCTTTACTCAGTATTTTTAGTGAATTCATTCGAAGAGTACCTAAATCTTATCTTCTGTTTAGTGAAGTAGAATTTCATTAGTTTTATTATTGGTGCTGGTATATTGTCCTCATCAAGTCTTTTTATCACCATTGGCCGCCAGGTATTGTCAAAAGCTCCACTAATATCGATTGAAATTATAGCCGTATACTCCTTGGTTATGTGTTCTAAGCAGTGTGAATCAGTTAATGCAGTTATGGTTGATCGAAATTTCGTGAAACCACGTTGAAGATTACTAAAAAGATTCATTTCCTCGTAGTATTTGATGATTTTGTTGTTTATTATTCTTCAAAAATATTCGAAAGGTTTGAATTTAGACATAGAGGTCGATAGCTGCCACAATCTTTGTAATCTGATTTACCCGGCTTTGGAATAACCAACGCCTCTGCTCTTTTCCATTAATCAGGAAAGTAACTCATATCCAGACACTTCTGATATATTTTAGTTAATAGTGGTAACGCAAATTGTTTTGCGTGTATTATCATATTATTAGAAATATGATCTATTCCTGGAGATTTCTTCGGATTCAATTAATCAATAATAGCATTTACTTCGTTTTGATTGTTGGTTTTGTTGTGTTCGAAAGTCTTAATGCATATTTCCATATATTGGTATGTATATTCTTATCATCACCTGGGTTGTCATCAGGAAATAGAGTCGCTGTTAATTCCTCAGTTTTCTGTTGCTCTTCTTAATATGTGTTTGTTTATAATATTCGTAGTTTTTTATTCGAGTTATACCTATATCAAATTTTCTTTGTATATTTTGTATAAATTCACATAGGGATTGGTCGAATTGTTTTATTCTAGAAAGTTCGTCCACGATATTCTTTTGGTCTTCTTGATCTTTCGCATAAATATTTCTTTCATGTTCTTTTAAATAACTCTATTAAATAACCTGAAGGATTTCGAGTTCGGTAGTAAAGATTTCTTATTTAGTCAAAGTAGGTTTTTAAAAAATCCAGTTCTGTATTCCACAAGTATACTGCACCATATTTTGAAGTTCCTTATATTTTAGTTTCAGTGTGGAATAAGCAGATTCAATTAGAATCTTTGAAAGTTATTTTATTATTTGATCAACTTATTCTGATGTTGATATATTAACCGATAAACCTTTTCTTGTCAGCGTCATTAACATTCTGTATAAATATTGGCCAATCTGCTCTTTTCTCATTGAATTCATGTTGAATAAAGGGTTGTGGTTGAAAATTGTTCAGTCATACATACCTCAAATACTTCGCAGCGCCAACGGACACTTGGGATATTTGTTTTGTAAGCCATTTCATTATAGTTGTAAGAGCTTTTCTATTTGTTAATATCAAATCAATTACACGGCATCCCCGCGTGTTTTATCATTGTGTATAATTTGATTAGTAACATCGATAATAGTAAATAATCTATGGCCGTTATAATTTGCCTTTAAATCATACTATAACGTAGATCTCGCATTAAAGTCCCCACGAAGAATCAAAGGTGTATTCCTAAAATTGGTAATTAATTATTTAAAGAATGGTTCTTGGTCTTTGTTCATAGAGTTGGGATGTATATATATGTTAGAAATTATAAATCTTTTTGTTTTAGTGTAAACTATAATAGTTGTTTTGCGAAAGAATTTATGAATTGTGTAATTAATTTCTTTTGAAGACTACTATTATTAATAATAATAACTGTATGTACACTTTGAGTGTTTTCTATTTGATATTTCTTAGCTGATCATGGAATAATTACTCATCCCTCAATTGTATAGGATTCTTGTACTAAAATTATATCTGCTGTCTCAATTTCATTGTAAGCGTAAATATTTTTATACATATAATGCTTTTTCGCGCATTTTGCTGTACTATTTTAATCTTATTAATTTGCATATTATAAACATTTAAAAGAATCAGGAAAAAATGATTTGGTATACTTTAATTGTTTTGATTTTCTAGCTCTGGACATTTATACTCAGTTCGTTGTATTATTAAATAGATTTAAATAGGGCATTTTCTTGAATTAGGTTTATGTTATAAATTTCTATCTTTAAAATACAGATGTTTTGAGCTATTGCAACATTTCATATTGTTAGAGCATTGGTGTTGGCTCTCCAGACCGCATTTGAGACTTTTTTTTTTTGCATTTGGGCAGTTTTTTTTTTTTTTCGATGGTTAAGATTAAGCTCAAAACAATTCTGGCATTCATTTACCAGTACTTTATCCCGTAATTCACAGCGTTGAATATCCGTATATATTTTGTTATTTTTATTGGTAATTTGGTACACTCGCGCAGAAGCTCTCAACAAGATATCATGTTCTTGCCTATTGGATTTAATAGAAAAAAAAATACTTTAATTTGGTTTTTAGAGTAATACAGTAAAGTTCTGAATTCATCTGGAATATAATAGTTGAAAAATTTACTATGTCAGTAGTTTTATTGACCGATTTGATAACTACTGTTGGATCTCGTATATAGAATTAATTTCATCGGATTACTCAAAACTTTAAATAAACTGGGTAGTCTAATTGCTGGAGCCATGTTATCACGCCTTTTTCAAGGGACGTAGCTTTTTGTCCCCACTAACCTCTGGTGTGTTGGAGTGTTTATTTATATTTACGTCGCTACAGAAAGTATACAGCACAAAACCTGATCGGGAAACAAATTCCCCACATTACATTTACATTTGTGGAAAGTTAAGTGTGATTAGACACGAAGCCAAAATACGAATTAAGAAAGGAATAGGTCTGTAACTAAAGATGATAACAGTTGTGGGAAGCTTAGAGTGATTGGACACAAAGCCAAAACACGGACCAAGATAAGAATAGGTCTATAAAGAAAGTTGATAAAGTTGTTTCAGCTAAATTTGATTAGACGCAAAGCCAAAAACACGGACCAAGATAAGAATAGGTCTATAAAGAAAGGTGATAAAGTTGTTTCAGCTAAGTGTGATTAGGCAAAAAGCCAAACCACGGGTCAAGATAAGGATAGGTCTGTAACGAAATGTGATAGGAGTTGTGGAAGGAAGGGCGATAAAGACACGAAGGCAAATCACGACCATCACTCAGGTCGCGTGCCTGTCCAGGATTACAGCCGCTAATGCCGGGCAGACATTCGATGCCGGCAGGTGCTGCGGTCTCATGGGCGTGGACCACGGCCGCTGACTCACTGCAGCTACCGTCCACCAACACGTACCGTACTTTTCCAACTATACATGCTTGAATTGCCAATCCATTCAGATATCAAAGTTATAAATCGAAGAAATTTAAGAAATTAACAGATAAATACTCGATTAAATAACTACTACAGCCTTTTAAATTATATATTCATACATTTCAGTGACCCGCTGTCACCCTTTTCAAATAAAAACAAACCTTATAATGTTTTATTAGGTATAGATATATATACACATGTAGAACGTGCAGCGCTTCGATTTTTCAAATAATTCAAATTCTAATAAAATAATTATTTATGAAAAAAGAAAATGATTTCACAGATTTAATGTTTAATTCTAGAACATATAGAGTAAATTTCGCTTTCTTGGACTAATTCAATCATATAATTATAATGTTTTTAAATTAAAAAAAGAATTCTATATTATATATACACTGAGGTGAAAGTGCACTCTAGTAAATCCCGGGCATTGCATGGGTCAAACATACGTTGACTTATATATATATATATGTCATAATATATACTCTTCCAGGAATAATAAAGCAAACCTAGAGTCAGCCCAGAGAGAGACAGGAGGTAAAGTCCGGTCACTTGAGACAGCAGCGACATTCCAAGGGGCGGCAAATGGGGCCCGTCCGTCAACACCTTGGGACTTTTAAGACAGTTGGTGATTGTGTTCGACGAACGGCCGGCCGCTCAGCGGTGGCAGGCCCGTCTATCTCTCTCTGGTTGTCTGGGATTCCCCTTCCAAACTTGTTGTGTCCTTATATTTCTTTCTCCACCTTATTATTATATTGCCACATATATATACTAGCCGACTGGACCCGGCTTCGCCCGGGTATTGTTCGAGTGGGTTTTACTCATGAATGAATAGAGCCCCCAACTGTTTTAAAACTTGTAGTAATGGATTTTTTATTTCAGCACAATGGAGTTAAACTGAAAATAGCAAAATTGAAAATGCAGGTAAAAAGAATCTGAAATATAAAATCAATTTCACAAACACATCTAATGAATAAAGTGCTGTTTTGGAGGAGTGGTCTAAACTGTTGATTTTTTAAAACCACGACCCGGGATCATCGAATCCAGCTTTCGGCACTTTGTTCTGAAAAAGAAATTCGCCAATGGCCCCTGATTCTTGGAAAAGTCCAACCCCTCCAGTGAATGCAAGTAACCAAACTGGGCTTTGGTATCTAAAAAATGAAAAAATATATATATAATGATTAGTTTGAATCAAGGAAAATGGCCCTCTCAACCTGAAAATTTAACTTTCTCAACTTCACTCTCGGCTGTTCAAGAAGAAACAGTCAGATTAAACATTTTAAGGGCACTTAATCCGGCACTCACATCTCTAAATTTAGGATGACACGGCACACAGGGACCGGGAAAAATGTTCACTTTATCGAGAGATTCAAATATACGAGTTTCAAATTATCAAAATATATCATTTTTTTTATAAGTTTATAGAGAATTGTTTTAACAAATGTTCGTTAGAAAAACCTTTACTCGGGCAAAACCTCGGGCGAAGCCGGGTACGTCCGCTAGTAATTAATATATGTACAACACACGCTTCCCTGTGTGTAAGCCCTAATCAGCAAGTCCAAGGCTATCTGCACATTTCCGTAGTTTGTCCTTAGGTAGACTCTTCGTTAGTATATCCGCCTCCATGTCTTCACTTTTGGTGTATGCCAGCTTGATTCCTGTTTGAATTTCCTCTTTCACAAAATAATACTTTCATTTTATGTGCTTTGTTCGCGAATAATTTTTTTCAGATTGTTTCCAGTTTATTGCACAGCCTAGCTGTCACTTTTCAAGGTAATTGGGAGAGTTAAATTTTCACAAAGTTCTTCTAGTAATCCCTTTAACCATAATACTTCTGAAATGCCTTCACATATTGAAATAAGTTCTGCTTCACATGTAGGCAAGGCTACTAAATTTGGCTTTCTATTTCTCCACTTTATTAAGTTGTCGCCAAGTTTGACTGTATAGCCTGAATAGGATTTTGCGTCTCGGGTTGTGCACCAGCTCGCATCAGTACTTATTGTAATATTGTTGTCTTTGACTTATATGCCAACATTTTATTTCTTGTTCCCTTCAGATATCTATAAATCCTTTTAACTCCAGTTAAGTGTATTTCTCTTGGATCATTACTATACTGTGATAAATTGCTGACGTTGAAGGATATGTCCGGTCGAGTACCCGTAGAAAGGTACATAAGTGATACAACCATTTCCTGGTATAAGTTTTATCTGCTGTTTTAAAGTCCAAATACTCATCCAAATTTTAGTTTTGATCTCCAGGTGCCTGCACACTGTTGCATTCTTCCAGTCCAAATATGTGAAGAATTGTATCAATATAATGAGTCTGAGATAGATAAAATCCATCTTTTGCCCTTTTTATTTCAATTCCAATAAATGGTTTGCTATCTTTCTTTTCTGTTAGAGAAACATATTTTTCTATTTCTGAGGCTAAGTTGTCATTAATTTCCTTACTAGTTCCAGCAATGATGAGATCATCTTCATATAGACCCAGTATTGCATACTCTTCTCCTCTCTGGAGTTTATAGACACATGGATCACATTTGGTTTTAATCATTCCCAACTGGTATAAAATTTCATTGATCATTTTGTTCCAACATTTTCCTGATTGTGGTAGACCATACAGGCTTTTTACCAAATCACACACTTTGTTTTCTTCTCCTTTTTGCATAAAACCATCTGGTTGTCTCATGTATACTGTCTCTTCTAACTCACCATAGAGATAAGCTGTCTTCACATCATAAGTCTTTATGATTAAATTCTGTTGTGTTGCAAGAGCTACTATTGTTCGCAAGCTTTCCTTTTTGAGTACAGGTGGAAAAGATTACTTATAGTCCACACCATATCTTTGATTGCATCCAACAGCAACCAGTCTGGCCTTTCTTTTATATATGCCGTCATTTGAGGTTTTCTTTGTACTGTAGTCCTATTTACTATTGATGACTTTCATGTCATTTTCCCTTGGTACTAGTGTCCATACTTTATGTTTCTCTATCTCACTGAGCTCTTCTTCCATTGCTTTGTGCCATTCATTTCTTTCTCCACTATCCATTGCTTCTTCAAAGTTCTCCGGAATATAATGATCTATTTCCATAATTAAGTTTGCATCATTCCTATCTTTTATTCTTTGTGAGCGTCAAACTCCTTCTCCAATCAATTTTCTTTCTTGTTCTTCAAGTCTTGCTTTGTGCCGTTTCTAAGATGCTCTTTGTTTCTCCTTTCTTTCTTCCCCCTTTTGCGCATCTTTCCTCTATTGGTTCAGTTTGTGTTGAGTCATTTCAGTGTCACCACCTGGATTTACTGAAGTATCCTCCTGAGACTTCATTTCACTCTCTGTGACAGGATCGTCCTCTTTCAAGATAAGAAAGTCTTCAACTATTTATTCACAATTTCCTTTATAGGTCAAATTATCACAATTAGTATCTTCCTGAATATCATTTGCATAATCAATTCCTCTCTTATCTTCACTAAATTTTACTGATCTGGCTTCATGGATTCTCTGTCATTATATCATATATTCTGTAGGCTTTTCTTTTAATGGAATAACCAATAAATATTCCCTTTCTACCCTTTGGTGAAAACTTGTTTCTTCTTGGTTTGCTCTCAAGCCAATGTGTCAAACATCCAAATATTCGAATGTGTTTGACCGATGGTTTCCTGCCATTCCATCTCTGCATAGGTGTATGGTGCTTTATATACCTGTGGGGGGTACAATTCTTAATGTATGCAGCTGTAGCAATTGCCTCTGCCCAAAACTTCATGGGTAATTTTGAGTCAATTAGTAAGGTTCTCGCTGTATCTCTAAGAGTCCTATTCACTCTCTCTGCGACTCCATTACTTTGTGATGAGTATGTGGTGGTATATGGACTGTCAAAGTTAGTCCCAATTTACCTGGTACACCCTGTATATATATATACAACCAAAATCGATTTTTATTAAGTCATAAAAACGACGTTGGTATATTGGTGATGGATCCCACTTCTCTTGAAAAGTCCTTCAAATCTAGAGTTACAAAATTCAGTTCCATTGTCCGTTCTTACATCTTTTATTCTAAGACTTAATTTTCGTTTTCGGCTCTTGCTTTAAATTCTTCAAATCTCTCAAAGGTCTCATCTTTTGATCTCAGGAAATATACAAAGATTCTTCTACTGTAATCATCTACTATAACAAAAAAAAAAAACACTTGACCCTCCTAGAGATTGACATGGCATTGGTTCACATAAATCCATATGAATAAACAGCAGGGGCTTAACTGTATTTTTTTTCTGTAATATTATATGGCTTCTGCACCAGTTTTCCCATTATGCATGCTTCGCACTCTGGTAACCTTTCAAATCTAGATCCAATCCTCTTACAATATATCCTTGAATCATTTTTTCATGTATTCTTCATTTATATGGTTTAATCTTTTATGCCATAAACTTATTGTTGGAAAAGAAGGCGTCCGAAGCAGCCAATGGGAGGCCGGCGGAAGCGGCTACGGGGATGCGGCGGCTAAAATGAGAAAACAAATACAGAAGAACTTGTAAACAACTTTCGAACGCTAGAATTTGCCCTGATCTCCGATTCTTTTAGTGTAAATATTTAAATATATAATTAATTAAATAATACTTTACTTATTTTCTTAAATTCTAATAAATATAATTTTCCCTCCTGTTTTCGTCTAATATTTTAATAGTGTTATAAGCAGCGACACCTTAATTTTGAACCTTCAACCCCGCCGACCAAGAATAGAGGTGAGTGACTACCTCTATAGAATTTAGATCGTCGTCACAACACAGAGTGGCGGCTGAAATCGCGATACTTATATTGCTATTTTTATTTGATAATTGTGTATTTAAAACCATGACATTTTCATTTTTTGCTATTGGTACATTTCTTAGTTTTGTTTCCATCATAAACATTCTATCTTTATAATATGCTTTAGCGACTAAATCATTACCTTCATTATAAATTTTTGCTCCATCCTTATTGAAAATAACTGAATTTCCCTTGTTGACTAATTCATAAACTGACAAGATATTATTCCTTAAATTTGGTACATGTAAGATATCTTTGATGCGAATATTTTCTTGGCCTTCACTTGTGCACATGTAGTAAGTCTCATATCTCCTTTGGCTGTGGCTTGAGTATGTTTGCCCTTCTCAGCTAGGTTGATTTCACTTTCATAATCTACCCCATTTTCCATCAAAGTTAGGTTTAGGGTTAAATGTGCGGTGCATCCTGAATCTATACACCATATTTGCCTATCATTTCTCCCATCTGGTGAATCTTCAAATTCTTTTACATATGTTTTAAATGCTCGCTCTTTAAATCCACTAGATTATTTGAATGTTCCCTACTGTATTTGTGATTTCTATAATCAGGAGTCCATTTCTTTTGATATCCTTGTTTCTGTTTATCTCGAAACCAGCAATCATTAGCTAGATGTCCCTTTTTATTACAAACAAAACATATTTTTTTGCTGAAAATTTTTAACTTTTCTATTTTTAATTCTGTATGCTTGTTCATGCCCATTCTTAACTGATTGATTTAATCTCATATTTCTTCTTGACTCCTCTACTCTTAGAGTTTGTTGAATCTCTTCAATTGTTGCCTCTCTCTTAGATCGTAAGACAATAGCAATATTTTCATACCTTGGATGTATGCCTTTGACAATATGAAATGAAAGTTCTCTTGAGGGAAATTGATGCCCTAATGATGAACTTCTAGCAGTAATAATTTTGCCCTTGTTATATATTCATCTACAGTTTCATTATCTTTCATTTTAATGTTCTTTAATTCTAAGCCTATATCAATAATTTTATCTTCCAAACTGTCTGTGTATGTTTTTCTCAGTGAGTCCCATACTTTCTTAGCATTTGTTTCTCCTATGAACATTCCAGCTTGTTGATTAGTCAATGTTGTGATGATTATCCCAAAAGCTTCATCATTTTTATCACTCCAAATCTCACAAGAACTTTTGTCTACTATATCAGGTTCTGGATCGGAAATTACACATTTAAATAATTTTCTTCCTCTCAGAACTGCGCCGATTTTCAACGCCCATATTTCATAATTCGTTCCTGTTAATGGTTCAATTTTTCTTTGGGATAAAAAATTATATTCAGCCATTTTCGCCTTTTGAGCTAATATAAACAAACCAATATAATTTAAAAACAAATATATATTTTAAATTTATTTAAATACTGGGTAGCTTTTAAACATGCAATATATAGATATAATTTAACTTAATCTATATAAATACCTTTAATCTTCTTAGAAGTGCTTCAGTTTACCGATCAGAATAAACTTCTTGCTTAATTTTCAGATTAAATATTTTCGCTTTTGAGCTTTATATTGAACAACCACGCTATGCTACCAATTGTTAATTTGCTTAGAATTATTAATGAAACTGATTCCAATAATTAATAATTAAACATTATATTTATTGATTTACAAGAGAGAGAACAAAATATAAAAGGGAAACTAATATTAAACAAAGGAACTTTTTTGTGTTTCGGTTAGCGCCTATTTAAATGTGAGCTTACACACACTCTGTGGTAACAAATATTTAATATATGTACAACATATACCTCATTTTTTCCCTAAAAATATATATTTTCAAGACCTTAAATAAAAGTAAAATGTCAAATGAGTTATTAATTAACCCTATATGTAGCAGCGTTATGGGTCAGTAACATGTGAAAATAAGGCCAACAATTGAAATATATTTTTAAAAAATTAAATTTTGAACGCTAGCTTCTCTCACACAGGGCACAATTTGCTACCAGCTACATGCGTTCTTTTTTACTATGGTGTGATTTTCACATGATGGATCTGTAGATACATTATAATCATCCAGAGTTTAAGGTAGCAAGTAGTTCCTTCATAATACATAAATATCAATGCCAAAAGCCAGAGTTACGATAGCATGTTGCTGTATAATGTTAACCTGCAGGTTAGGAAAAAGCAATATTATTTTCAAAGACTTTAATTTGAAAAGTATTATGAACGTTAAAAATATAATCTTAACTTTCAAAAGCATGAAAAAAAAACTATCTTGATTTGAATAAATTTAGTCTAAAAACAAACACTAATATTTGTTTTCAAATGTTTTAATAGATACATATGTACTCTATAACAAAAAAATCGACGCACCATGAAGCAGTTGTCCGATTTATATGAAAATACGTATACATAGAGATTTCGACCAAACATGCAAATTATTGAAATTTGGTGGCCGAATTATGCAAAGCAAGAGCTCCAGCGCATCTGAACTGCGCATCCAGCACGAGCATTCTAGACTCAATATTCGGCGCGACACGAGCTGATTTTCATAATTTCCGTTTAATATTTTAGCAGTACGCCTATTTCTACTGCATCAATACCTCGCTGAAAGATTCGTGCTCATTACGAACATATGTCAGAGTTTGAAACTGGTCGTGCCATTGGATTGAAATAGACTGGTTGGTCAACAACAGAAATATGCAACGTCAGGACGGCCGCTGTCGACCAAGGGCAACAACAGAACGGGATGACAGAGCAATTGTCAGAATGGCTGTCGCAGCACCGGAATCCACGTTATCTACCATCCAACGTGTGACCGACACACAAGTGTCCAAAATGACCATCAACAAGCGACTGAAAGAGCGGAATCTAAGAGCTCGCCGACCGTTACGATGCCTACCCTCACACCCGTGCACCGACAAGTCCGACTACAGTGGTGTCGGGAGCGATCAACTTGGAACTGCGCTGACTGGGGACGTATAGTCTTTAGTGACGAGTCCCGTTTCTTACTGTGTCCTGACGACCGTCGCAAACGTGTCTGGAAACGTCCTGGGCAGCGTGTGGATCCTGGCCTTACTGTCGAACACCACACAGGTCCACAACAGGGCGTTATGGTCTGGGGTGCCATTTCATTTGATAGCAGGACCCCATTGGTAGTCCTTCCTGGCACAACGGTACGTAGATGACATTCTACGGCCTGTTTTGTTGCCGTTTCTCTCACATCACCCCGGGCTTACTTTTCAACAAGATAATGCCCGGCCACAAACGGCACATGTTACTATGGATTGTCTTCAATCTTTTCGAACTCTTCCGTGACCAGCAAGGTCGCCTGATCTCTCGCCCATAAAGCACATCTGGGACGTGATGGGAAGGCGATTGCAACCATCCCGGAATGTTGACTATTTAACCCGACAGTTGGAGACAATTTGGCAAGACATCTGGCAGCACACCATCCGGAATCTTTATCAGTCCATGACACGCCGGGTGGCAGTCTGCATCCAGGCCAGTGGGGTTCCAACGACATATTGACATTCTCAATTTGTGACGATCAAACTCTGAAATAAAACAATTGATTGTTCTGAAATTTTAATCGTTTTTCCCTATACATGCTCTTTACATACAACAATTTTTGTCCTAATCTGACAACTCCTTCTTGGTGCGTCGATTTTTTTGTTATACAGTGTATTTTACATTTATCTCTTAATGAATTATTTTTATGTACTTATTATATATATACAAAATATTTTTAAAATAAAAGATAGAACTCATATTTTTCCTTTAATATTTTAAGATATTTTATATATTTGATTGCAATTTTTATAATAAATTTTTCATGCACAATTTTTTTCCCCGCTTACATTGTATTTTAAATGATTTCAACTGTGATATTACAATACTATGCGGCGCTGAATTTGTGTATACAAAAATGTAATGCCTCGATAAAGATTGGCGTTCATCCAGCAGAAATATTGGCAAATATTTTATTCAATCCAATATATGCCTTTTATTATCTAATATATCTCTATATATATAAAAGTCAATGTCTGTCTGTTTCGCGATAAACTCAAAAACTACTGAACCAATTGGTACCAAATTTTGCATGTCGCTTTTTATAAACCTGAGGAAAATTTTCGGCTACATTTTGATTAGTATTTTTGGCTTTTTTTTTTCTCATTTGAAGAACTTTTTTTTTACGCGGAGTAAATACGAGGCGAAGTAACAACACGAGGCCAATTAAGCGACCAATGAGCGTTCTGCATTTCTTTTCAAGTTGCTTGCGTACTTTTTTTAAAATATCTTTTTATACGAGTGTCACTTTTTTTTACAAAAGTATTGAGAGAGAAATTTATATTACTAAGTTACGGTAAGTGCACACAATGCAATTTAAAAAAAAAAAAACTTTACAAAATTAGCGTTACTGTATGTAAACAATGGCTTTCGTATTTTTTATTAATTTTTGTTCTGGCCTTTGTTTTTTTTTATATCTTATATATAAAAGTCAATGTGTGTTGTCTGTTTCGCGATAAACTCAAAAACCAATGAACCAATTGGTACCAAATTTTGCACGTCGCTTTTCATAAACCTGAGGAAATTTTCGGCTATTTATTTTTTTCATTCGAAGAACTTTTTTTTACGCGGAGTAAATACGAGGCGAAGTAACAACACCAGGCCAATTAAGCGACCAATGGGCGTTCTGCAGTTTTTTTTCAAATTGTTTGTTGTTACTTTTTTGAAATATATTTATATACGAGTGTTACTTTTTTGCACAAAAGTATTGAGTATTGAGAGAGAAATTTATATCACTAACTAAGTTATGATAAATGCACACACACACACACAATGCAATTTCTAAAAAAAACTTTACAAAATTAGCGTTACTGTATGTAAATAATGGATGTTATATTTTTAATTAATTTTTTTTCTGGCCTTTATTTGTTTAAATTTCTTTTAAAAAATCGTTTAAAATGCAGTCGCAATCATTAGCAAACACATATGTTTGCCTAATATTTCCATGTGCTCTTATATTTTTTTACAGAAAAATATATACATGCCAGTATTTGGATCAATTTTTTTTCATAAACCTATTTTTTCTTATTCTTACTGAGTAGATGGGCATCGCAGTCAAGATTATTCGCAGTCACTCACTCAACTCAGGCAATTTCAAGGGTTAATGCGCTGGGGCGGGAACCTCGGGGGTTGGGTCGTAAAGCTGCCATCTATTTAAACTATATTGATTTTGAAACAACTAAATGGATTGCAAAAAATAATTAAATTAAATACATAAACACTAATATAATACAATTTTTGCCACCACACACTTTTTGCCAGTGGTTTTATGTGTTTCTTCTGTATTGCTATTCTATCGCACTTCTACTATTTATTATTGATGTGCTTTGAGTATGAAGGAAATTTCACTCGGGGGAATTCTCGGGCGAAGCCGGGTCACTCTTATAGTATATATATATATATATATATATATATGAAAAATTAGTACAAATGTAACATTGTACTGGGATAAGGTGCATAAATTAAGAAAAAGGCATCTCCTTATCGCGCAACTAAAAGTTGCTGATGGCTGGCGCCATCAATCGGAATAAATATAAACTATTCTCGTTGATTTTTAATTATTCCAGAATTGGCCAAATACCCATTCTTGATTAATCAAGAAAAGCTAACCACGGACGCGTTTCGGGATGTTGGCCCTCATCAGCGTGGTGCAAGCTGTACCTCAACGACCAAAAAATTGGTTATTAAGGCATCCTGAAAAATCATGGAACGGGTAGTTAAGGCCAGAATTGCGTGAGGACGCTACACAATGTGAAAAATTAGTAAAAATGTAACATTGTACTGGGATAAGGTGCATAAATTAAGAAAAAGGCATCTCCTTATCGTGCAACTGAAAGTTGCTGATGGCTGGCGCCATCTATCGGAATAAATATCAACTATTCTCGTTGATTTTTAATTATTCCAGAATTGCCTTTTTCTTAATTTATGCACCTTATCCCAGTACAATGTTACATTTGTACTAATTTTTCACATTGTGTAGCGTCCTCACGCAATTCTGGCCTTAACTACCCGTTCCATGATTTTTCAGGATGCCTTAATGACCAATTTTTTTGTCGTTGAGGTACAGCTTGCACCACGCTGATGAGGGCCAACAGCCCGAAACGCGTCCGTGGTTAGCTTTTCTTGATTAATCAAGAATGGGTATTTGGCCAATTCTGGAATAATTAAAAATCAACGAGAATAGTTGATATTTATTCCGATAGATGGCGCCAGCCATCAGCAACTTTCAGTTGCACGATAAGGAGATGCCTTTTTCTTAATATATATATATATGTGACAATATAGTGGTAAATGATGTGGTGAGGTGAGAAATAATCACACGACGAGTTGTTAGAGCAAAACATCCAGGCAGCCAGCCGAGAGAAAAAAAGGTGGCGAGTGCGCTGTTATCTGAACGACTGTTTTTTCCCTGTGTACACAAGAGGGGAAAACAAAAGATTAGTCGCCAGGTGTTGACGCCCCCCTCAGGAATGTGGTCAACAAAGGGTCGCCAGTTAGTTATCTTCGAATCGACTACGTCTCTCTCTCTCTCTGGTCGGCTGCAGATTTACTTTATTATTCCTGTAAGAGCATATATTATGACATATATATATTAAAAAGCAATAGAAAAAAATAAAAAATAAAAGGTCAGGTGTTGATATTAAAAACAAATTAGGCATATCCTGACCAGGAGCACATGTGCTTTACAGAAGGCAGAGCGCCATCTGGTGGAACAGAAATCAACTAAACATTGATATAGCCTGTTCTTGATTTATCAAGGAATTGGGTTGGCCAAATATCAGGGATGGAAGAGAGCACCAGGTAGTTGACCGCTCTGGCTCGGCCGACGAGCGAGAGATCGCGGGTGAAGGGGGCCCATTTCCTGATAACCGACTCCAGGAGGGACAGTAGATGTTGCTGGTGGGCGACGGAGGCTCGGGTATGTATGTATGTTTGCATGTGTGTATGTTTGTCGACTATACACGTCCAAAATAGGTAACTAATCTGACTGAATTTTTAACAGTATATAAAGTAGAACCTGGAAAAGCTTATAGTGAAAATATCAGGTCTCTATCCCGAATATTCGTCGAGTTATTTGCAAATTTGCCCTTTCGCTCGTGAGCAGATCCTCTAGCGATGAAAATGGAAGGCAATATCAGCTGACCTAATGTACATGTAAAGTTTGGAGCGGGACGTTTCACAAGAGTAACATTCACGGCGCCAATTTATAATTGTAACGAATAGTATTTGAAAATCAAAATAATATAATTTTCAAATATCGTTGTAAAAATATGCATTTTTATTTTAATATTTTAAAAAGACACAAAGTTTGGAGCGGGACGTTTAACAAGAATGATATCCACGGCGCCAATTTATAATTGTAACGAATAGTATTTGAATAAAAACATTTAATCGGGTAAAACCCGGGCGTTGCCCGGGTCATTAGGCTAGTATTCGATAAAGGGGACAGGTGAGTGGCCAGAGCATTAAAAAAGAAATAAAAATGAATAATTAATTTCTTAATGTAGTAATTTATTATTTTGAAATTCATCCGAGAAATGATTTTGACACCATAAATAGGTTTTGTCTTGAAGAGCAGTTTTATGCTGTTCAAACTGCCTATTTGATTATCGATATATACATATATATATATGTAGTAATGTATAGTTGTTGTATCTGTTGGATGAATGTAGTGTGGCATGTTGGTTGCAGTCGTGGTGGCCACAATGATTAGAGTGGTTTCAGGCGTGATTGGGATTACACAAAAGGACGAGGCATGTTGGATGGCACCATAGAGATGGCCAGAGAGCCAGTGTAGTCGACGCCGGTCAGGGAAGCTCTGTCTAGAGGCGTCTGTAAGCATTGTCCCCAAGCCGACTAATCTGTTTGAGTAAGGAAGGGCACACCTAGGAACCCGACTTGTTTTTCGGACCTCTTTCCTCCTCCTGGCATCGACTGTCACTCACTCGAAATTTTATTTGTCACTTTGGCAATTACATATACATTTATACATTACATGGAGACATTGATATATTGGAATATATTACAACATATATATATATATAAAAAATAAAGAAGGTATTTCCTGACCACGGGCACATGTGCTTTTATATACCTATTGTAATATTAATTTCACAATATAATTATATTAGAAACACACACAATGTTGCCCCAAATATTAACATGGATGAATGTTTATCCAACATGCATTGTTTTACCTAATTCTCTCATCCTCATCATTAACTTTTTTTTATTTTTTAAAAGCATCATTAGAGTAGAGACCTGGATGGCAGGAAAGACGATCCTTTAACTTCCTCTGTCTGTGAGAGATAACTTTGGGTGTGTTGGGACTGTTGATTTGTCTAATGTATTGCCAGTATTAGACTGTTTTTAACTTTGGGGGATGATGAACTGTTGATCTGGCTGATGTGTTTCCGGTATTAGACTGTT
>CP092880.1:51353626-51376463 GCA_030710605.1 Cordylochernes scorpioides
TGTAAGGTTTTGCTCAGAATAAATCGAATAAAGGTAGTGTTTTAAAGTTTATTTAAAAAAAAATGAAGATGTTTTCCTTCCGCACATGAAAAACCTGTGACTTGAAATTCAACAATAATTTGCAACTCGTGATATATGAAAGGTAAAAATATATGAAAAGGAGGGACATTTTCCAAATTATATAAAAAAAAAAATTGAAATTATTTAGAGATGTGTACGCCTTATGGTAATTTATCAATTGAAAGAATTGATGCTTCAAAAGGAATTCCTTCTCTCTTGTAAATTGCTGTTAGGAAACTAGATAAAATATTTAGGTGCAGGATATTTATATTTTTGTAATGATATTTTAAAAGTAAAATTGTTAGAGTCAACCTAGCAATATTGGATTAAATATGATTGAATGAAACGTATCTTTCTCACATAGTTACTGGAGAGTTTAATAGGCTTGAAGTCACAATTCTAGAGTGTATAAAAATATATATATATTGAGTCCCTAGCCAGGACAAAGTTTTTAAAAAGATTTAGCTTAACATGATGATTAGCACTGGGGTTTTAATCCGCACCTAGAAAAGCCCTAGAATGATTGGAGAAATGCAAGATCGGGCCGCTGATTTTAGAGGCTGCACGTTGCGAGGGCTGAAGCAATTGATCAGGGCGGCACCACGGCTGCAAGATCTGTCCGCTGATTTTAGAAGCGAAGACTCAAGGAATTGATCATTACGGCTTCACGGCTGCAAGATCAGGTTTCAGGCTTCTGGTTTCAGAGGCCGCGCTTGCGAGGGCTAAAGCAATTGATCAGGAAGGCATAACGGCTGTACGATTTGGTCGCTGGTTTCAGAGGCTTTTTTCCCTCTTACTTTAAAAGCTACAAATGATCATTAGAACAAGTTTAGTATTTTGGTTCAAATATACACATGTGACAAACTAATGATCAAGCTAAATTTATAACGGTGTAAATATCCTCGAATCTATCCACCACAATATGTAAAGGACTAAAAAATGCTGATATTCATTATAAAATTGACATCTCTCAGCAAGAATAGGAAATATATATGTATCTATATTAATAAAATGGAAATTTCATAAGTGGACATCACTAAAAACTTTCGTTACAATGCATCAATTTCAACCAAATTTTCAACATTTATGTAAAACGAGATGGAGCAGGTTTTGCTTAACATCAAAATATATTTCCTAACATTAACATGCGTAACTTCGCTGTTATCGATTAAATACAAAAAAAATCAACAGAGTTAATTTTATTTATATATAAATACAAAATTAAATTTCAACAGAGTTAATTTTTTTACATACTAGCTAATAATCTCAATCTAAAAAATATTCAAAACAAGCAATTTTAAGATAACACCATATGTAAAATAGTCGGCCAAGAAAACAACAACGATATTACATCTTTCTCACATATTCACACACAATCTTGATTAATAATTAAAACTAATTTTTAACATTGTTTATTATACTTCAACTTTTATTTCTACATTTGTTTATAAATACCCAATTGTTTTATCATGTTTCTAATTTCGCCTAACAAATATACAAATTTATAGTGACCAACATATGCAAATTTTATCTTTGTTTTTATTTAACTTGATATCGTAAACATAACATCCGTTGTAAGCATTTTTCTGTTCACCTTCCGTGGTTTCTCTTTTCTCTGATAGTTTTTAGGTGTAGTATATTTTCTTATTACTAGACTACAAACATTCCCTCGAGAAAACCTGGGCGAAGCCGGGTACATCCGCTAGTATATGTCATAATTTGTATATAATTGTATGCACCCCCCGACCCACTATGCATGTACAATGTATTTTCAAAGATTTAATAAAGAAGAAGGTAACTGGAGGAAAGAAGTAGCAACAAAACATAGGAAATAGGTTTAAAGCGGGCACAATTATAAATAACTTGTACAGTCAATACTTCCTGACAGAAGGCCGGACGTATCTGGTGACTGCAGAAGTTATATTAGTCGAGAAGCCACTCAATACTTCCTGGCAAAGCAGGACGTATCTGGTGACCAGAAGTTATAAAAGTAGAGAGACACCCCATACTTCCGGACCAAGACCGGACGTATTTGATAACGCGGAAGTAAATAGAGTCGAAATAACACCCGATACTTCCTGACAAGATCGGCGGTATCTTTCACCAAAGAACGCCGCAGAACCAATCAGAAAGTATTCCCTAAACAGGTCAACCAATAGGAAAACGGGCACGTTCTATCCCTCGACCAATGGGAAAGAAGCCAACTCGTGGTGTTAAATCGAAAAGCAAGAATAGTCAGTAGTGATTTGGCTCTCATAGGAACAACACCTACAGTTGTGATTCCGCTTCCAACAAAGTGACATCTACTCTCGAGACCTCTCTCCCTCTGCTCATCCCACAGCTAAGTTCAATCACCGCCATGTGATCAGATAAGGAACAATCAAAACCCGCTCCACTCTTCTCAAGCTTTCTTCCCTCCAACCCAGTTGCCTTTTATTTTCAAACCCCATCACGTGTCCTGATTATTCCTAACTGTATGCTTAAACTTCCACTCAAACGACTGCGTTTCAACCAATCCTCACCATTCAAATCGAACAACAAGAAATTCCGCAACGATATTGTCACAGAACGGCTAAGTCGACAGGATTCTACAACAGTGTAATACATCAAATATTGCAGTGTAATAACTTTGGATTATATTACATAGAGTCGACAGGATAAAGAGATGGAATTAAATCAGGATCCCATAGGCGTAAAGTCGGACGGCCCGACGGAAACAACGGAAAGAAGGCAAGAAGTAAGAGAGAGCGAACAGGCAGGAGAAAGACAGGAAGTGACCGGCCGAGAGACAACTGCGCCCCTAGCGGACGCCGTCAACCAGCTATCGGCGCTCCTGACCCGGGTAAAAATTTCTGATGGAGCGGAGTCGACAATCCCGCCTTTCGATGGCACATACAACGCGACACAGTTTTTCCAAGCATTCGACCGAAAAATGGAAGACGCATCCATAGGAGAACAAGAAAAATTACTCCGCCTGCCAAACTATCTGGTGCGACAACCCCTGGAGCTCTTCAGGAAACTTCGGATGGCCGACCGGAGCTATTTCCAGGTGAGAAAAACCCTCCTAGATCTCTACCCTGAATCAAGCGAAGCATCCTTTGCGAATATTTCGCCATGAAGCTCACTGGACAAGCCAACTTAGAGACCTACTACCGGGAGAAAACCGCCATGGGATTGCAACTAGGACTTCCACAGGAGGTGATTCCTCGAGACGCTGACAGAAGGACTGCCATTCAACGACCAGCGCCTAGTCCGCGTAGTACCTCCCGAGGACCTAGGAGAGTGGTTCCGACTGGTACAGCGGATCCACGGGCCCAGTGTACCGACAACACGACTCAGAGAAGATCAACCACCCACAATGTCGGGTCCGTATCACAGCACACCCCGACGCCCAGGTGCATGGAATGCACCTCTTCCGCCGTCCAACTGCAAGTTCTGCGGCGCGAGGCACTGGCACAGCGAATGCCGACATCGAGCAGTCCCGAGCCCCAAGCCAACCAACCCAAGTCAAGACGTCCCAGCCGAGCAGCCCTTTCGAGACTAAGGTAGGCACCCCCCCTATGGCGTCAAGAATTGACTTTGAACTCTTATCTAACCCTACCTACCCCTCTAACCATGTACCAAATGAATGCAAGCACGGGCTAGACCAAAACCTGTCCCAAAGGACTCGTACAGCACACAAAGCTTTCACACATGGAAACCCTTGCCTGCATTCATTGCCCAAACCTCAAATATTTACATGCACCATTCTAATCTCACACCACGCAACTTTTCATGCCCACCACATATAAAGCCACCACGACTTCAACCTACAATTCCAATAATGCCCAAAAAAGTGTCCGTACACCGACACAGCTCACCCACTTACCACGCAAATGTACCTCACAACATACACGCACCCATACGTCACCACGCGACAAACACGCACAACCCGCACAACAAATGCAACACGCGCGCCAAAAGACAACAACAACAAACAAGCGCATGCACAACCGTTAAGAATAATACAATCATCCCGTCTACACAAAACATAGAAAAAATTCACGCCACCAAACAACCACACAATCGAAAAACATTGCGATCTTTCCTAAAAGCTGTGAACGCCTATAAAGAGTTCATTCCGGACCACGCCCGCTTGCGGACGCCACTTGTCAACCTTCTAAAAAAGGATGTCGTGTGGGTCTGGAGTGACGAATGCCAGAAAGCGTTCACTAACCTGAAAGAAAGCCTTACCACACATCCCACATTATACCTTTACCAAGAAGGTCTGCCATGCCAGGTGTACTGTAACACCTCAACATTCGGCATTGCAGGCATTCTTAAACAAGTCTACCCTGATGGGAAGACATACCCAGTTCAACATTTCAGCCGCTCTCTGCGTGGTCACGAGCGAAATTATTCAGACTTGGAACTACAATGCCTAGCCATTGTGGAAGTGTGGATAACTTCCGCGCCTGTCTAATGGGCAGAAAGTTTACGATACTTTCTGACCATCCTGCATTGCAGTGGTTGAAAGAGATCAAAGCCCCGTCAGGCAGATTGTTTCGATGGAGGTTAAGACTGTCAAGATACGAATATGAGGTCCGTAGCATAAATGGAGTACAACAATATGAAACGGGCGTTGTAACTCGTATCCCATTTTGTGGCTTTCTAGATGCGCCACTCATAAAGAGCCAACAGTCTTCTCCACCGGGAAAATCTCGCGTGACTATGGATCACAATAAACTGCGCACCGTCTCCCGAAAAGGAGTACTTAAAACTATAGTCCCAAGTTCACTTACAACCAGACTTCTTAAGTCCGTACACACACAACACCACCACCCAAACATCTCCAAGATGACGAGACTCATCTCGTCACAATATTATTGGCAGAACATGACACAAGACATCGCAAAACAGGTAAAAACCTGCCCCATCTGCCGATTCGCTAGAAGAATCGATGAATACAACCAACCTTCACGGAAAAATACCGACACAGGCCCCAAAGCAAAACAGAATTCGTACATAAAGCACAGCGTACACACAACACAAACAATGCCAAAATTACACCACCCGCGTCAGAGAAACAATCACACAGCTCAACCTAAATCAATTACCACCGACATATCGCTAATAAAACCATTAACGATCAAACAAGAGAACTGCGAACCTACCAATCATTTAAATTCTACAATTAATAAGGTTCAGGCAAATATTTCAGAGTCCCCATTTACAAAAATCTGGAGGAACATGGGGCAATACCCTATTTTTCATCTGATTTTCATCCTTTGTTTGTTAGTTCTACCATACAAATGTATCCCAATTTTATTCCTTAATTATTTATTTATCTATACCATGTCCGCTCATAAAATTTTCGAACTACAAGAGGCAGTTTTTAATTTTGGACAAGCAGTTTTTCATTGTGGACAAGCAGTTCTTCATTGTGGACAAACATTTATAAAACTTCTCATAATTTTAGGAACCATCTTTGCAGAAAATCTAAATAAATTCCGAAGAGATAGAAGTAACTGAAAGATGACCAACCAGTGTCGGAGAAGTCACACTCCAAAAACAAGATCTGAGCCGCACCCAAAATAAATTAGACGGCAGGAAGTGAGAATTTTGAGACACCGCGACAGGAAGTGTAATCCGCGGCGATAATTCGGCCTATGCAAACAAAGCGGAGCGCCTCGTCCGATCTCCAATTTCATTCCCTCTCTTTTGCCCGACACACCCCACTTCCGTATCTCTAATTACAATGAGAAGGTCCCCCTATTGAGGTCAACTGGGAACCTCTCTATGCCACCGATTTTGAATTCCAGTTCGAGTCTACATATCGATTTTTACCATCCAATTCCACATCCACAAGACAACACATAGAACTCGCTCACACATTTCTTACACAACAGACTTCTAACATTTTTTCACAACACACACAAAGACAAAAAATTACACATAAAGGTTATATAGATTTCCATGTCTCCTGTACACATAGCATAAACGCACTTGAGGGGTAGAATCACGTTTTCACCTAAGTGTCGCTACAGATGAGACAAAAAATTTATAGGGCATGTAGATACAAAAGGGTTCAAACCAATACACCTTATTTTTCATATTAATCATTTTCATTATTTTCTCTCAATTAAAATTTAAATATTTAATCAATTTATCAATTTATTCAACTTATTATCACTTTTAATCATTAATTATCATTTTTTTTTTACCAATTAGTTTATATTATCATTTTTATTTATCAATTATCATTCTATTTACCACTTAACTTATATTGCCATAACTTCAATTATCAACGAAAACTCATTGATTTTCGGTTAAACTAAAAACATTAAATCATCCTTTATTGTTGAAACCTTTTTATTTTCATTTTTCTTTTTTACCAAGCACTCAACTTTGATTTCGCTCAACCACTTTTTATTTTTATTTGATTTCAAAATACCTTATGAAATTTTATTTTTATTTTTGATTTCTCAAAAGACCTAATAGAATTCCCTCGATTTTTTTCCAATTTCGAGTAGAGTATAGTTAGGCATTTTTCCTTTTTTTTTCTCACCATGCATCAAGCATTCACTTTGATTTCTTCCAACTTTTTATTTTTATTTTTATTTTTTGATTTCTCAAAAGACCTAATAAAAATCCCTCGATTTCCATTCCCAATTTCGAGCGAGAATATGGTTAGGCATTTTTCCTTTTTTTTCACCATGCATCAAGCACTCACTTTGATTTCTTCCAATTTTTATTTTTATTTTTATTTTTGATTTCTCAAAAGACCTTATGAAATTTCCTCGATTTCTTTTCCCAAAATTCGAGCAAAAAATTAGTTAGGCATTTTTCTTTTTTTCACCATGCAACAAAGCATTTTTTTTTCTCTCCCCATGCAACCAAACATTCACTTTGATTTCGTCCAACTTTTTATTTTTATATTATTTTTGATTTCTCAAAAACCCTAATAGAATTCCCTCGAATTTTTTCCAATTTCGAGTAGAAATTAGTTAGGCGCATTTTTTTTAAATCCACTATGTACCATAGCATTCATTTTGATTTCTTATAATTAATTTTTTTTTTTGATTTCTATTAATTATACTCAACCTATATCATCAACACCATTCTATTTTACTTTTTATATCACCAGCAATGCTTGTATATAGCCTCTCAATACCTACAACTAATTTTCCCACCAAATTATTTTTTCCTTTACAGAATTCTCTCAGGCTAACCCCTTCTTGAATTCTTCACATGTAGGGGGGCGCATCTGTCATAATTTGTATATAATTGTATGCACCCCCGACCCACTATGCATGTACAATGTATTTTCAAAGATTTAATAAAGAAGAAGGTAACTGGAGGAAAGAAGTAGCAACAAAAACATAGGAAATAGGTTTAAAGCGGGCACAATTATAAATAACTTGTACAGTCAATACTTCCTGACAGAAGGCCGGACGTATCTGGTGACTGCAGAAGTTATATTAGTCGAGAAGCACTCAATACTTCCTGGCAAAGCAGGACGTATCTGGTGACCAGAAGTTATAAAAGTAGAGAGACACCCCATACTTCCGGACCAAGACCGGACGTATTTGATAACGCGGAAGTAAATAGAGTCGAAATAACACCCGATACTTCCTGACAAGATCGGCGGTATCTTTCACCAAAGAACGCCGCAGAACCAATCAGAAAGTATTCCCTAAACAGGTCAACCAATAGGAAAACGGGCACGTTCTATCCCTCGACCAATGGGAAAGAAGCCAACTCGTGGTGTTAAATCGAAAAAGCAAGAATAGTCAGTAGTGATTTGGCTCTCATAGGAACAACACCTACAGTTGTGATTCCGCTTCCAACAAAGTGACATCTACTCTCGAGACCTCTCTCCCTCTGCTCATCCCACAGCTAAGTTCAATCACCGCCATGTGATCAGATAAGGAACAATCAAAACCCGCTCCACTCTTCTCAAGCTTTCTTCCCTCCAACCCAGTTGCCTTTTATTTTCAAACCCCATCACGTGTCCTGATTATTCCTAACTGTATGCTTAAACTTCCACTCAAACGACTGCGTTTCAACCAATCCTCACCATTCAAATCGAACAACAAGAAATTCCGCAACGATATTGTCACATATATATATGTTATAATATAAAAATGAATAGAGATTTCCTGCTTGAATTTAGATCATGTTGAAGATTATGGTAATGGAATCGTGGTTAAAATCTTGAAAGTATAATAACAAAATAGTTTTGATCAGAGATTGTTTTAATTGAGCTAAAGTAATATATAAGAACATAATTTGATTAAAGTACTGCCTGGTTTAAGGCGTAAGAATAAAAAAATGAAAAGCTTATTTACATAATGTACCAATGTTTTGAGCCGACCAACGGAATAAAACAACAACGAGTTTTTATAGGGGAAGAGTGACCTCTGGCGGTCTATTTAGCAGAGCATTTGGATCTATGAAATATAATTTTAAATATAATAATAATTTAATATAACATATATATATATACTCAACGTTTCGTTAAATATAATATGTACTTTCATTATCCCGCCTAGAAGTTGTCCACTTAGCAGGCAGATCGTTGGAGTGGATGACACATCAGGCAGGCTGCGTGCCACGATAGAGCCTCACGTACCGCTAGCGTGCGGGGTGTGCTGGATCGAACTACAGTACTTCGGCATTAGCTACACTTTCTGTGCCCCCGCATGTGTCTAGCGGGTCATTGCACCCTGGAAGAGAGAGATTTGGCCAAATCCGAAATTAAACCAAACCTAACCAAAATAACCTAAAGGGAAACGGTTAGGTTTAATTTCTGATTTGGCCAAATTTAGCCAGATATTCCTTACGCCATGAACTGAACAGTCATCCTCAATGAGACAAAACTTTATAGACATTTTCAAAAGTTTACAAGCTAAATGGTTGAAACAAGCACACAAGACCTTTTAATGGGACCAGCAACACTATACAAAATTCTCTTAAACAAAAGAACGATAGAAAATCACAGCTTACAAGTTATTTGTTGACTAACATATAGAACGCATCAACCATGCATGGTAAGTTTATTTATTGACATTTATTAACGACCATTCTCAAGGTCAAACGTAGTTTAAAGTACAACGTGTGATCAATAATTTCCAGGAATGAGACTGGATCACGTAAAATATTCAAAATAATGAAATAATTTTATAAGGACCTTATAGATAAAACATTTATCAACACGTAGAAATAAAAATTGATCACATAGACGCACGCGCTCACGTTTTATCGAATTTATAAGCTCGAGTATATCAGAACATTTTCGAATTTCAGTATGGACTGTATTGAAAAACAGCGAGTCTGCATAGGGTTTTGCTTTAAATTAGGGAAAACAGCTTCTGAATAATTTAAAATCTTGAAGCAGGCTTTTAAAGAAGATGCCCTATCACAATCGAGGACATTTAAATGGTTAGCACGATTTAAAGCTGGCCGAATAAGCAAGAGAAAGCAAGGGTGTTCAAATCGAAGCTTAAATGTCTTCTTATCACTTTATTTGATGTAAAGGGAATGGTGCACTATGAATCCGTGCCCGAGTGTCAGACCATTAATAAACATTACTAGCTTGATGTATTGCGACGTTTAAGAGAGCCTGTGCGTCAGAAAAGACCCGAAAAATGGCATCAGAAAAATTGGCTCTTGCATCATGACAACGCACGGCCACATACAGCAGTCACTGTACAACTCTATTTGGCTAAACACGGAATTGCTTCACTACCCCAGCCACCCTATTCTCCTGACCCCAACGACTTTTTCCTTTAGCCTAAAATTAAAAGAGTCTTGAAAGGACCTCGATTTGACTCAATACCTGAAATAAAGGAGAATTCGAAGAATATTTTGAAAAGCCTGAAAGATGAGGAGTTTCAGAGGTGTTTTGATATCTGGAAAAAAAGATGGAACAAGTGTATAGATAGTGACTGTCATTATTTTGATAAATTTTAAATATAAATTTATTATACTTTTGTATTTCTTTAAATATTTAGCATTCCTGGAAATTATTGATCACACTATGTAGTTCGGCAAACGTTTAACTTGAGATTGGCCACGGTGGATCTCCAAAACGGCAGTAGATAAGCTTACCATATAGGTTTGACGCGTACTATTTTTATTAACAAGATAAAAATAGAATATGATAACACAATAATAAAAAATTGAAAAAAAGAAGCGCAAAGCTTTCAAGGCATCCAACTAATTTGTTGAGTCCCTCTTTTACATACCATTTTTATAAAAGTTCCATCTAGTTAAGACAGAAGACCTATAGAACTGGATACAAGGAATACTACGAGAAACGCGGATTGACTACGTTACAAAGAGGCCAAAAGTCCGGAAAGTGATTAGAAACCGGCAGATTAATCCAAATCAGAATCAATGAACGACAAAATGCCAACGTCCAATGATTTACCAGCGTTCTTCACAAACCGGCCACATTTCAAATGTCAGACGCCAAATTCCACACTCTAAAATATAAATACCAAAGAATACTTCTGGAATTTCTTGTGTCCAAAGATTACAATAGCATAAGCGGGGAGGTTGAGTTACCAGCAAAGTTCTAATTCATTACAAAAAATAGATTATTTTCTATTCAGTAAGCCCTCTACTTTCTCTAATGTGATATATCTGAAATTTGAAATATATATATATGAATACATGCCCCTCTATTTTAATGATCTAATATAATGGATATTTTAAATTTGTAATATCAAATTATAATTCGTGTTTTTAATATCGATTAATATTTTTTTTAAATACAAATGGCCACTATGCATGCCCGCCTGTGTGCATGCAAACATTTGATTTTTATAAACAGTCAATATTTTTTCTCATAACTTCGTTAAGTCAGTGGAAGCGTATTTGCTCGAATGCTCGCTTTTATTCGCAATAAAATGTTTCTGTTATTAAGTTTCTATAAAAACATTTTTGAAATGTTTACCCAATACTTGGTATATATGTTTCTAAACGGCTATCAAGTGAAGAATAAATATTATATCATCTGTTTATCTGCGACCAAGTTGCATCCTGTGGCCTAGAGGCGCCGGGAGGACCATAGCTTCACGAAGATACCATCGCGGGGAATAAATCCGCTATTAGGTCTGTCAGTCCCAACATTTACTTGGCCGCTAATGGCCTCCTAGGGCGATAGCCGCCCAGATTACCACCAGCCATTACTGCTTGGGTGGCTTGATACTATGGGTCAAATCTACTCCCTAAAATATTGATAAAGATTTTGCCAGGTGGAAACCAATAATTAAAAATATATACCCCTCCCATATAAATAGCCCAAATATGATGGCTTTGATTTCACGTGATATACAATAAATTAATGAAATATTCTGAATTTGTCAAAGAGGTGCTTAAATTGGAAAATGATTGGGCCATTTCTATGGCTTTGATTTCATGTAACCAGCAAAGAATCCATGAGGGATATTTCAAATTGAACAAAAAGGTGTTTGTTTAGCTGGTAAAGTTGCTAGGTCGATTTTATGGCTTTGACCCACAAGAAATCCAAGGAATCTTTCCAATTAACCGAAAAGGTGTTTAATTGGTAAAGTAGCTGGGTCAATTTGGCCAAAATATAGGAGAATTTTTCCCAAGAGAAAATCAACAATAAAAAAAAAAAGTTCTCACATCAAAGCAGTCTCAAAATGAGTGTTTTTAATTTGTCAAAGTTAGTGTTGTGTTAGATTGAGGAAACAGGTGGGACATAGTTTTACGTAAATTCTAAGGAAAGATATGTAATATTTTTTACAGATTATGATGGTTTTGAGTTGTTGCTATTCATATTTTCAACAGGTCTGACAGAAAAACCAACTCAACTCTTACTCTTTCTCTTACCTGGCTATCTGGAGTAGAAAAACTTATTTGAACACATGTTTTACTGATAGAAAATAACAAAAAGCTCTATAAGTGAAACAGACTATAAAACATCTGTAGCGTTCTGAGAGATCAAATAAACGAAACTTATAGAGAAATATTTACTAAAAATTATTTCTTCAAATAAAAGACACTTCGGCCAGTAAAATCTTTTTATTGTCTCGACGTTTCGACAAAAATCTTTTGTCCTCGTCAGGAGCGAAAAAAGGCAGCCTCTATCTTTACGATAATCAAGACCAATTTTGGTCCCAAGGTATTCACCAGGCAGCCTCTATCTTTACAATACTAAAAATTAGACAAATGTTTTCAATAATTTTATAATTTTTCTACATGTGTATGTTTGTAGACATTCGTATTCAGAACAATAAGCGCTGTGTATACTCGCGATAATTTTTTATTTTTCACCGGCGACTGGGGACATTAGCATATATCATAATAATAATTATGATGAGGTATAATAATACCTAAAATGACCTAATTGAACCAAAAGAGGCACTTAAAAAAAAATACGTTAAAACAAAATACATTTTGGTTCATTAGCCCAGTACAGAATGTTATAGTGGTGATGAATAAAAGTACCACAACACCAGTTTGAAAACTTCAGACTAAAGTTAGCCAATATACCATTCGCCCTCATCACCACAACTAGTTGCGGCGACGGTCAATAGATGGCGTCTGGTTTTAGACGTCTATTTTGTCGGGAGAGGAGACCCTTGTCTCTTTAGATCAATTTCCTCCCGGCAAAATTTCCATCTATATTTTAGCCATAGATATGGCCCAGCCACTTTGCCAGCTGAAGACCTCTTTGGCAGATTGTCAAGATTTCATTTGATCCCGTGTGGATCTCATGGAATAAAGTCCACCCTAGACTGACGAGGGCCATTAGCCCGAAACCATGGTTTCTAGGTGGACTCTTTTCAGTTTGCTAAAGCTGGTGTTGTGGTTTTGTCACCGACCCGAGGCCGATAGTTGCGGCGACGGTCAATAAATGGCGTCTGGTTTTTAGACGTCTATTTTGACGGGAGAGGTGACCCTTGTCTCTTTAAATCAATTTCCTCCCGGCAAAATTTCCATATATATATATACTAGCCGAATGACCCGGGCAACGCCCGTGTTTTACCCGATTGGATGTTTTTATTCAAATACTATTTGATACAACTATAAATTGGCGCCTTAAATAAATGCATATATTAGTTAATAACTATAGACTATGTGCTTTTTCTGTCTATGTATTGTTGGCTTCCTTAGGCGTCTCTTACTGGGAAAAAGAAAGAGAGGATTCCATTTAGTTATTAACTAATATATGCATTTATTTAAGGAGCGACCCGCTCCAACACAATAGTTACAAAAACCAAAAAGCGAGTGGGGGGGCATGATGGGGGGGGGGGGGGGGGGAGGTGGCGTGATCGTAGCCAACCAATAGGAGAGCGCCATTCCAAAAAAAAAAAGCAAACGGTGACAGAGATGAAGAATTAAGAACGCATGACGCTCGTAACTGTATATAGAATTGAATTAACAATAGAAAAAAAAAAAAGATAAGTGGGTCAGGTGTTGATATTAAAAATAAAAAAGGCATCTCCTGACCACGAGCACATGTGCTTTTTAGATGGCAGAGCGCCATCTAGTGGAGCAAAAATAAACTAAACGTTAATTTAGCTTGCTCCGTGATATTTGGCCAACCCAATTTCTTGATTTATCAAGAAAAGCCATCCACGAACGCGTTTCGCGCTGTTGGCGCTCGTCAGCGTGGAGAAGGCTGTAACCACTGCGACCAAAAAATATTTTTGGTCCCAATGGCTTCCTGATAAATCAGAAAATGGGTATTTAAGGCCAAATTTGCGTAAAGACGCTTAACACATGAAAAAACAATAAAAAAAAAAAATAAGTGGGTCAGGTGTTGATATTAAAAATAAAAAAGGCATCTCCTGACCACGAGCACAGCCTTCTCCACGCTGACGAGCGCCAACAGCGCGAAACGCGTTCGTGGATGGCTTTTCTTGATAAATCAAGAAATTGGGTTGGCCAAATATCACGGAGCAAGCTAAATAAACGTTTGGTTTATTTTTGCTCCACTAGATGGCGCTCTGCCATCTAAAAAGCACATGTGCTCGTGGTCAGGAGATGCCTTTTTTATTTTTAATATATTGAATTATAATTTTAAATAAAATAATAGATTCAAATATTCTGTTTATATCTACCACCAGATGTTGGGACTTTCCCTATATAAAATCGATTGTTATTGTTTCCCGATGGGAAAAAAGCGCCCCTGACGCTGTCTCTGTAACCCAAGGAAAGAGGGAAAATGGTTTGGCGATTCGACGGCACGGGCTGCTCGAGAAATTGACTTACGCAGCGACCCATTTGAACGCGCTATGCAATCTATGGTGTACTTTTCTGGTTGGTTGTCTTAGTACTGGTACCCTCACCAGTAATCTCATCTAAAACCTTTTATATATTTATTTTTAAAAAGGAAAATCTATCTTTTCCCATCAGTTGCTGAATCATTCCCGCTTTATCTAACATTCTTATTTAAACAACAGCTGTCTTTCTTTTATCTTCCCTGGCCTGGGGAATCTAACCTTTTTGAACAACCTTGGTTGCGTGCAGCACCTTGGTACTTTGATATAGTGCATTGCGGCTTGTCTGCTTGCTACATTATTTTGGGCTTAAAAATCATACACTTTGAGCATTGCAGTATGTCTTGCTCTCCACGGTCACCCCTGGGCTCAACAATATTGAACCCGTCTCTGCCTTCCCCTGATCTCCGCGGATCACCACCCTGCCCCCCACCCCCCCCCCTGATCCTCCTCTACATCCCGGCTCTCCTGGCCTTACCTGGCGATGATCTCCTGGCCACCCATCCCCAGGCCCCTCCAACTGTTCTTTATCTATATTCCGCTTTATGCGTTCATCGGGGCTCAAAAATCATTCATTTTGGTTAGCAGCTCCGTAAATAAAGATATTTCCGTTTCCCGATGGCCGGCTCAAATCTTTTGTAATTATGTAAATAAGTTTTTTCTTTTTTTTTTCTTACGCTTAAAACCAGGCCGTACTTTTATCAAATTATGTTTTTATATATCCCTTTAGCTCGATTAAAGCTATTTTAAATCTTCACTAATTTTATTATTATACGTTCAAGATTTTAACCACGACTGCATTACCATAGCATAATCCTCAAGATAATCTAAATCAACAGGAAATCTCATTTTTTTGATGACATACAACGTGTGATCAATAATTTCCAGGAATGAGACTGGATCAGGTAAAATATTCAAAATAATTAAATAATTTCATAAGGTCCTTATAGATAAAACATTTTTCAACACGTAGAAATAAAAATTGATCACATAGACGCACGCGCTCACGTTTTATCGAATTTATAAGCTCGAGTATATCAGAACATTTTCGAATTTCAGTATGGACTGTATTGAAAAACAGCGAGTCTGCATAGGGTTTTGCTTTAAATTAGGGAAAAAAGCTTCCGAATCATATAAAATCTTGAAGCAGGCTTTTAAAGAAGATGCCCTATCACAATCGAGGACATTTGAATGGTTTGCACGATTAAAAGCTGGTCGAATAAGCAAGATAAAGCAAGGATGATCAAATCGAAGCTTAAGTGTCTTCTTATCACTCTTTTTGATGTAAAGGGGTTGGAACACTATGAATTCGTGCCCGAGGGTCAGACCATTAATCAACATTACTATCTTGATGTATTGCGATCTTTGAGGGAGGCTGTGCGTCAGAAACGACCCGAAAAATTGCATAGAAAAATTGTCTCTTGTATCATTACAACGCACGGCCACATAAGGCCGTCACTGTACAAATCTATTTGGCTAAACACGGAATTGCTTTACTACCCCAGCCACCCTATTCTCCTGACATTGCTCCCAACGACTTTTTCGTTTACCCAAAAATTAAAAAAGTCTTAAAAGGACGTCGATTTGATTTTATATCCGGAATAAAGAAGAATTTGAAGAATATTTTGAAAACCTGATAGATGAGGATTTTCAGAGGTGTTTTGATATCTGGAAAAAAAGATGGAACAAGTGTATAGATAGTGACTGTCATTATTTTGAGAAAAAAAAAAAACTTTATTATACTTTTGTATACTTTTATACTTTTTCTTTAAATATTTAGCATTCCTGGAAATTATTTGATATATATATACTAGCCGAGTGGCCCGGGCAACGCCCGGGTTTTACCCGACTGGACCCGGCTTCGCCTGTGTAGTGTTCGAGCGAGGTTGACTCATGAATGAATAGAGGCCCCAACTGTTTGTAAACTCAATGTAATGAATTTTCTTTCAGCAAAATGGAGATAAATTGCAAACAGCAATATCGAAAATGCGTGTGAAAAAATCTGAAATATAGGATCAATTTCACAAACACAGCTAATGAATAGAGTGCTGTTTGGAGGAGTGGTCTAAACTGTTAATTTTTAAAAACCATGACCCGGGATCATTGAATGCAGATTTAGACACTTTGTTCTGAAAAAAAAATTGCCCCAATGGCCCCTGAATCTTGAAAAAGTCCAACCCCTCCAGTGAGTGCAAGTAACCAAACTGGGCTTTAATTTTTAAAAATAAAAAAAAAGAGCTAATGATTAGTTTGAATAAAGGAAAATGGTCGGCACAACCTGAAAATTTCACTTTGTCCACTTCACTCTCGGCTGTCCAAGAAGAAACAGCCAGAGCAAACATTTTTAAAGGGCACCTAATCCGGCATTTACATATCTAAATAGTTAAGCAACTTTTATAAATGTAATATATTTCTGCAATATCGAATTACCTTAACTCGGAAGAATTTTGTATTATTTATTGTTGCAGTTTTAGAAAAGTGTGGGAAATTGGATATTTTAACAAAATAATACAATTTTTAAAATGGTATATAAAATAAAAAGGAAATTTGCATAATTTTCTAATAGTCAAGGGCAATTTTAAAAATACCAAAAAAGCAAGACCAAATAAAAAAATATATATATATGTGTGATGTTTCAGTAACAGCATTGTTGCCATATAAAGACAAAATTACTGAATGTATTCAGTACCTTTGTCTGAAGATAGCCAAAATGTAACTGAAACCACACATAATGTAATGATTTGTATTCGGTCTTGCTTCCTTTTTTTTTAAATTATCCCTAGTACGCGTGGTACAGGCCATGATAACCATGGTGGGTAGGTAGCGACTGCTTTTACTGTAAGCGCACCACATGTCTACAAATGTGATACATTGCTACCAGCTAAACGCATTTTCACTATGGTGTGATTTCCACATGATGGATCTGTAGACACATTATAATCGCTCCAGAGCTTAAGGTAGCAAACAGTACTTTCACATTATATAAATATCAATGCCAAAAGCCAGAGTTATGATAGCTGTTGCAGTGTAATGTAGACCTGCAGGATGGGAAAAAGCAATATTATTTCCGGCTTTAATTTTAAAAGTATTATGAAACGTTAAAAATATAATCTTAACTTTTGAAGCATGAAAAAATGCTAACTTGATGTGTATTAATTTAGTCTAAAAACAAACAGCATGTAAAAGTAAGCACCAATCGAAAGCATTTATTAGCTCTAACAGTGCTGCCCCCAGCGGTAAAAGACTGGAGCTAACGCTTCACGGGTTGGTAAAGTTTATGTTAATATTACATTAACTTAACAATATTCCATGTCTTGCTAACACAAATTTTAAAAATAATATGCATAAAAATAATGCAATTCTAAAAATCATAAATGAAGCATCATTAAATTAAATGGGAGAGAAATGGTGCTCCAAAATTTTTTTTTGTTGTAAAACTTTGACTTTATATTTTTACAAATTCTTAATGTATATAACCCAAACCAAATTGTCTATAAAATTCTGCAAACAAATATAATATTATAGAGGCATGAAAATACTAATGGTGTAAAAATCAAAACAGCAAAGTTATCCTGATAAATGCAATGAGCTATGATAAGGTGTGTTGCAGGCTAACAAAAACCTTAATTGAACCAGAAATGTTGATACCATAAAAAAAAAAATAAAAAACAATTTTCAAGAATAGTTATGTAAATGAATTAAATGTGAAAAAATTAAAATAAAATAAAGTAAAAAAAGCTTTATTGATGAAACTACAGTAGAGCAATAATGATAACAAATTATTCACAAATTATGTAGTTACAAAAGTCAAGCTTCCCAAAATCATTATTCGAAGAAATCTCTTTCAAAATTGTCAAAATCTATATCAATATATATTGCGTGTCTTGCTAAAAGTAGAACTAAAGACAAATAAATTTTTAGGGCTGGAAACACGGGAGCATGCTACATAGAGTTGCCCATGCGAGAAACAGGGAGACTCAAGATGCACACCAACTACTTGCAATGTTTGACCCTGAAGCATGCTGAACCCTAGAGCTATTGGAACGCTGAGAAAGATTGCTTCTCCTATGGCTTGGCATACCTACAAACACAAAGCATTAGTAAAAATAAAAATAAGGATAACCGAAAAATGTAAAACATCAAGGACTGAGATTGAAGAAAAAAATTCAAAAATAGTGTATTAAAATAAGCGCGACTCATGACTAAGGCCAAAATAAAAAAAAGCATAGAAATAATCTGAAAGGAGGGGAAAAATGCATAAAACTCAGTGAAAACGTAAAACAACTGATTAAAAAAAAGCAAATGGAAGAAGACGTAAAAAAAAAAGTATAAATCGCAGAAAAAATATGCACAATAAATATGAGTAGAACATACATAGATATATATGAGCAGCTACATATTATGAAGCAGATAAATCTAAATACTACCTAAAAAAAATGACAGCAAAACAACAAAAAAAAAAAAAGACAATGGAAGAAGGCCTAAAAAAAAAAGTCTAATTTGGTTGAAAAAACTGCTCAATAAATTGAGCCTATATAGATATATGGACCCGGCTTCGCCCGGGTATTGTTCGAGTGGGGTTGACTCTTGAATGAATAGAGCCCCCAACTGTTTTAAAACTTAAAGTAAAGAATTTTCTTTCAGCACAATGGAGATAAACTGCAAACATCAAAATTAAAAATTCTGGTAAAAATAATCTGAAATATAAGATCAATTTCACAAACACATCTAATGAATAGAGTGCTGTTTTGGAGGAGTGGTCTAAAATGTTGATTTTTAAAAACCACGACCCGGGATCATCGAATCCAGTTTTGAGGAATTTGTTCTGAAAAAAAAAAATTGCCCCAATGGCCCCTGATTCTTGAAAAAGTCAAACCCCTCCAGTGAGTGCAAGTAACCAAACTGGGCTTTGGTATCTAAAAAATGAAAAAAAAAAATCTAATGATTAGTGTGAATAAAGGGAAATGGTCCTCGCACCGAAAAATTTCACTTTCTCCACTTCACTCTCGGCAGTTCAAGAAGAAACAGCCAGATTAAACATTTTTAAGGGCACCTAATCCGGCATGTACATCGATAGTTAAGCAACTTTTAAAAATGTAATATATCTGCAATACTGAAATACCCAGACTTGGATTATTTTTTTATTAGGTTATTGTTGGCAGTTTTAGAAAAATGTGGGAAATTAGATATTTTTACAAAAGAATGTACTTTTTAAAATGGCATAAAATAATTAGGAAATTTGCATCATTTTCTAATAGTCAAGGGCAATGTTAAAAATACCAAAAAAGCAAGAACAAATAAAAAATAAACGAATTATGTGTGATGTTTCAATAACAGCATTGTTACCTTATAAAGACAAAATTACTGAATGTATTCAGTACTTTTGTCCGAAGATGGTAACAATGCTGTTACTGAAACCACACATAATTTATTTATTTGGATTTGGTCTTGCTTCCTTGTAATTTTTATCTATATTTCAAAATATACCTCAATTCTTTTTTACCTAAAAAGCTTTACATATATATTGCCAAGACCATAAATAAAGGTAAAATGTCAAATGAGTTATTAATTAACCCTATATGGGTCAGGACAAGTGAAAATAAGGCCAACAATAGAAATATCTTTCTAAAAAATTAAATTTGAACGCTAGCTTCACAAAGGGCACAAATTTGCTACCAGCTACATGCGTTCTTTTTTACTATGGTGTGATTTCCACAGGATGGATCTACATTATAATTTCTCCAGAGCTTAAGGTAGCAAACAGTACTTCCACAATAAATAAATATGCAATGCAAAAAGCCAGAGTTATGATAGCATGTTGCAGTGTACTGTTGACCTGTAGGATAGAAAAAAAGCAATATTGTTTCCAAAGACTTTAATTTGAAAAGTATTATGAAACGTTAAATACAGGGTGATCCAAAAGTCCCGCACAACTTTAAAAATTAATAACTCCGCGAATATTTGCGCTAGAGCAATGCGGTAAACACCATTGTGTTCAGAATGCAATGGGATTTTTTATGGCAAATATTGAAAATTTCGAAATTGATTTTAGTTACAATTTCATTCCCTAGATGGCGCTGTACCAGAATCAGAAATTCAGCGGCCAAATTGTTTGATTAATTGAAAAATATAACTGATCGACACGTATTTTTCCTTTTTGTATACCAGGAAAGAATCCTAATAATATCAAATCGTTAATTAATAAAGCACCATTTCGCCAAAAGTTAGAAGAAATGGTTAACGATTTTTAAATACAATCTGAGATATGTAAAATAGGTATATGCAAATTAAAACATGTAGCAAAAAAATATTTATATTTTTGATAGAGTTTTGTCAAATATATTGAATGTTTGAAAAACATAGCTGAATTCAATACACGATTTTTTGAAATGTTAATATAGTACCAAAAATTATGATGGTACTACTAATAGGATTTCTTGCTATAAGGAATGTGTAATTTCTTGAATAATTGGCGACACTCGACTATTTAACTGGAAATTTGTCATGATCCAACAAATGAAATATAGATGGGAGTGACAAAATACATTTGTCGTACTTTATTCCAAATATCCTATGGGCTTGTTAAATGTTATCATTGTTTATTATACTGTACACGATTTTTAAAAATGTATCCCCTCAAATAAATATAATTTTTAAATCAACCTTTTGCGTTGAAAAACGTGGTAGTAAAATCATTTTGTATTATTTTTTTTTTGCCCAAAATTTCTAAAGGTGGGGGGTTACAGAGAATATTCCTTATGCTATTTCTTTTAATGAGCGAAAAGCGATAAATTAAACATAAGGGGTAAAATTGTGTGTACAGTGTTATTCGAGAAGTAATAACACTTTGGTCTGAACGACATAATATAAGATGTGAGCAAATGACAAACAAACAAAAATTACTTTTCACAAATAAAAAAGAGACAAGATATGAGGACAGAATTTATTTACCCATAACCCAACACAAAGAGCTTCAAAATATTGGTAGATAATATAATACATGGCAGCTTATATAACACATGAGGTAACTTGTCTCTTGGAGGCCTTGTCTCTTGTATTAGATCACAATCCTTGCTCAATGTGGCGCCCTTCATTCTCAAACACCGCCTGCAGACGATAGATGACAGATTGGACAGCATTAAATAACATATCTGTTGAAATTGATGAAACGTGCCGTCTGATAGAAGCCTTCAACATGGCCAATGTGGTAGGCCAGCATCGATAAACACGCGACTTAATGTACCCCCATAGCCAAAAATCGCAAGGCGTCAAGTCTGGTGATCTTGAAGGCCACTGGTGTATAAAGTGGCGACTTATCACACGATCTTCACCGAACGTATCCTTCAGCAATTGTTTGGCACCGCGGGAGATATGAGGAGGTCCTCCATCTTGCATGAATGTTATTTCGCTCAGTGCTTGTCTGTCCTGCAATATGGGGATAACCTTTTCTCTCAAAAGTTGAACATAACGTTCACCAGTTACAGAAACGGTTTTAAAAGTTCTTCCATTTATTTCTTCAAAGAAAAATGGCCCAATAATAAAAGAAGAAGTGAACCCACACCAAACTGTAACTCTGGGCTGATGAAGTGGCATTTCTGTAAAAATCCTAGGGTTTTCTGTTGCCCAAATGCGGCTGTTTTGAGTGTTAACTTCTCCATTTAGAGAAAAGTGAGCTTCATCTGTCCACAGAACATTCGACAGCCAGTTTTCATCAATATCAATTTGCCGGAAAACCCATGCAGCAAATTCTTGACGCTTCTCAAAATCGCCGACTTTTAGCTCGTGAAATCTTTGAATTTTGTAAGGGTATTTTTTAAGAAAAATGGGTAAAGAGATATACACCGATTTTGAGCGATGTTCTACACAAGACAGAATATTTGTAAGACAATGCCAAAATTGTTTTGAATTTAATCCGAACCATAAAACAAAAGACTGCCAAAACATTAAAATATGTAAAATATGCGGTGTACAGGGTAGCCACAACTGTACTGAAGCGCCAAATTGTCACAATTTCTCTAAGCACCCTAAATTAAAAACCTTTCTACAAACCATAAATCAAATTCAAGTGAATGCCCGATTTACAAATCACAAATAGACAAAATTATCCAAAGGACACAATATTCACAAATATACGAGGGAAATGATGTAGCAAATACAATTTAAAGCTTAATCTTAAATAGATTAATATCTAAAAGAGCAAACAATGACCATATTAATGGACGATTTAATTCCTGAAGACGATCCTAATTTGGACAATTTTCAACAACAAATAATTAGAAATTTTAATCCACGAATGAATAATCCAAGCATAATTATTATCGAAGTAGAAGAAATAATGAATATCATTTCTAATTGTGATGTTTAAAAAGCTCCAGGTTTAGACAACATAAGTAACAATATTGTAGCGTAGAAATCAAGCCTTGAAATATCCTAAGATATAAAATAATTTATTGATGACGTCACAACGACGAGTCAACAATTATTAACAAGTCAGCAAAACTATCTACAGCTAGGGAATCTTAAGCAAGCAAGCAAAG
>CP092880.1:51376563-51401217 GCA_030710605.1 Cordylochernes scorpioides
TAAAAGATAAGTGAGTCAGGTGTTGATATTAAAAATAAAAAAGGCATCTCCTGACCACGAGCATATGTGCTTTTTAGATGGCAGAGCGCCATCTAGTGGAGCAAAAATAAACTAAACGTTTATTTAGCTTGCTCCGTGATGGTCAGGAGATGCCTTTTTTATTTTTAATATATTTATATATTTATATATATATGATCAAAAAGCTCCCGCACTGGTCCAATAAAAAAGTACGTAGAGTAAAAAAAAACGCCTATTAAAAAGAGTAAATAATGTAACACCAGGTTAATGCAAATGTTTGCGCTTGCGCCTGGCAATCATTCAAATAATTCTATTTTTAGAAGAAATATTAGTATAGTAACAGTGCAGCTAAATAAAAATGGACGTTAAAATAGAAGAACGTATTTTTGTTGAAAATCTGTTTCAGAATAGGTAAATCAGACAGAGAAAGCTTTGATTTTTTACAAAATGCATTTAGAGAAGACTATTTTAAAATAAAAATAGCATTTGAAGGGTTCAAAAGGTTTTAAAATGGCCGAGAAATCATTGGAAGACGACACAAGGTGTAGACGACAAAAGAAACGGTTATTGTGTGTAAAAATATTGAAAAAATTAAAGCCCTGGTGTTTTAAAATCGGAGACTAGCAATCAAAGATGTGTCTGAAGAAATCGGAGTGCCACTCAGGATATTCCATTCAATTATTCATGATGATCTGGGCTTAAAAAGACGATTTTGTAAGTTTATCCCTCGGATATTATCTATGGAGCATAAAAAGACACGTGAAGAAATCTGCGAAAACTTATTTAAATTTACTGTACAAGACCAAATGGGGCAACATAAGGTGATAACAGGGGACGAGACATAGGTCTACAGCTACGATATCGAAACCAAACGCCAATCAAGTCAATGGTTGGCAGATTACGAACCAAGATTCAAAAAGGACAGGATGGATAAGACAAAAATGAAGGTTATACACGTCACTTTCTTCGACAGCAAAGGACTTTATATCATGAATTCATACCAACTGGGACAAAAATTAACCCAGAATCTTGATATTTCGAAAGGTTACGGGAGGCTGATGCGAAAATAATTCTCAGAAAGATGGCAGAATAAAGATTGGCCGCTTCATCGTGATAACGCACGGCCACTTATGGCTTATTCGGTGTTCGCCTAAATGAAAAAAAAAACACCCTTGTGCTTTCACATATTCTCTATTATCCTGGTTTAGCACTGAATGACCCTTTCTTTATTTATAATTAAATATTACACTTAAAGGTCAATGTTTTGACACGATACAAGCCATTAAAGAGAAATCGATGAACGTTTTCCGAGGCATATAGAAAGAAAAAATTTCCAAGTGTTTCCAAAGTTGGAAGAAAAGATGGCAAATATGAATTGAAGAAGGAGGGCGGTCTTATTTTGAAAACTATTTAACCTTTTCGTATTTTGTATAAATAAAGTTATAGCTTCAGTGGGGGAACTTTCTGATCCTGGTTCAAATCACATTAATAGGTACCGCTCAGCAAGAGCAACCTAGTTCATGATAATTGAACAATGAATAATAGGTGAAGGTTATTCACATATTAAACAATTTTAACACGGATTCAATCCCGGTTCATGACTGTCGGGAATCGAGCGTGTTACCCTCTCATCCACCGACTTTTTATACTTTCTGATCATAATACTCAGTTTGCATTTATATATAAAACAGTTTTCGGATATAATTTAATAATATTCTTAGATAATGTTTTCACAAGCTCGAAGATTACTTAAAAACAATTATAAATGAGACCAATACTGCTAATGAAGCATCATACCTATTTTGGATTCATCATGTTACCTTTCGAAAGTATTAAATATTTTTATTTGACATTTGATGTAACGATGTGATAATACATAGTGATATATCTTCTACGATCTTTACTAGAGCTTATAACCCTATCTACATAGCTGGGGAACATACCTACCGACTATATATCTCAATATCCCCGGTACCACAGCGATCAGTAGCCAGAGTGTATATTATTAGTGAATTTAAAACTACTCCCGAGATTGAGGAGAATATATTTTCGAATATTCCAGCAACGTGACATTATGAAAGCTGACGTTCTGTGCGTAGAGAACAAGATGGCGGACCAATACCCTAATAACCTCGCTACCAGAAGATCCTGAATAATAGAAAAGCAGCTTCTTGCAGGATATGATTGATACAGGGGCTCTAATTTCATTGAAGAGCTGTCTCACCTGCTCCTAGCTCCCCAAGGGGATTGCCCCCTATGACTAATGGAGTCTAATGTACCTTAATAAAACAAAGTGGCGCGTGGCATTTACCCCCATCCTCCTATCGTCTGCAATTAATTTATTCATTGTCTGGTAGTTATTTTAGTTCGGTTTAAAATTAGGTTTACATCTGTAGAACAAATTAGCATTCTGCTTTGATGAATGACTCCAACCTTCACCCTCCCTTTAATTATAGAACAAAATTAGGTGATTGCTATTTTGTTTAGGATAAGTTTATCTTCTGTAATATATTTTATCTTTTTCAAAAGATATTGATATTTTTATTCGTTTTTCAATTAGCTATTCTATTGTTATATTTGCCAATGTTTTTCTGTTTGAATTCTTTTCGATTTAGTTATTTTGTGTTTAGTTGTAAAGATTCTATTTATGGATTATCTTAGCCTTAAAAATAGAAAATTAATAGTGCCATTTAAATTAATTAACTTTAGGTATAATGCTGGTTTTCTATGGAATTTTATATCGTTCATTATTGTCGCATTTATCTTTGAAAAAAAGAAACAAACTTTCTACGGATTATGTCTTTATATGATCTTTGATTGATTTAATTTTTATAGACAAGCGAGTACCTTCACACACAAAGTAGCGTAGATGAAAATATATAAATATTGTGATGAAGGTATATAAATATTGTGATGAAGATATATAAATATTGTGATGAAGGTATATAAATATTGTGATGAAGATATATAAATATTGTGATGAAGATATATAAATATTGTGATGAAGGTATATAAATATTGTGATGAAGGTATATAAATATTGTGATGAAGATATATAAATATTGTGATGAAGGTATATAAATATTGTGATGAAGGTATATAAATATTGTGATGAAGGTATATAAATTTTGTGATGAAGGTATATAAATATTGTGATGAAGGTATATAAATATTGTGATGAAGATATATAAATATTGCGATGAAGATATATAAATATTGTGATGAAGATATATAAATATTGTGATAAAGGTATATAAATATTGTGATGAAGATATATAAATATTGTGATAAAGATATATAAATAATGCGTCGCTGAAGACCAGGATGTACTCAAGAGCAGAGAAACTGAAGAAGGAAACTGGTTTGATAAAACACCGGTTAAGAAATGTATTCTGCTTAGGTTTGATGATCGTAGATGATTTCTGCTATAAAATATTACTGTCTTAGATTATTCAAAATAATGTAAAAAATATTCTGATATTGTGTTTGGTTAAGTGTGTTGCGTGAATGACATCAAGGTATTCTTGACCCAAATGTTCACAATATAGATAAGCGGCCGATACATCTAGATTCACACTATCTACTCCTCTTCAGCAAGAACGCAAAGAAACTTAGAGATAATTTTGTGAAGAGAGAGAGAGAGAGAGAGAGAAAGAACCTTGCCAAGTTAAACCAAAATATTTCTGGAATCAAGATGTCTATAGGTAGATCGGACCACTTGTGACATCACAAAACCCGAATACTGTTAAGTTATATCGTTGCTGAATTACATGTTTTCAATCCACGTCGTATAATAAGGATAAAGTCACTAAATGAATTGAAAAACTGTTCTACATATATTAATTATTTGTTACCACAGAGTGTGTGTCACAGGTAAATAGGCGCTAACCGAAAAAAAAAAAAGTTCCTTCGTTTAATATTAGTTTCCCATTTTATATTTTGTTCTCTCTCTTGTAAATCAATAAATATAATGTTTGATTATTCTTATTGGAACCAGTTTCATTAGGAAATTCTAAGCAAAGTCAAAAATTGGTAGCAGAGCGTGGTTGTTTGATATAAAGCTCAAAAGCGAAAATATTCAATCAGAAAATTAAGCAAGAAGTTTATTCTGATCGGTAAACTGAAGCACTTCTGAGAAGATTTAAGGTATTAATATAGGTTAATTTAAATTATATCTATATATTGCATGTTTAAAAATTACCCAATATTTATATAAATTTGAAATATATTGGTTTGTTTATATTAGTTCAAAAGGCTAAAATGGCTGAATATAATTTTTATCCCAAACGAAAATTTAACCATTAACAGGAACAAATTATCAAATATGGGCGTTGAAAATCGGCGCAGTTCTGAGAGGAAGAAAATTATTTAAATGTGTAATTTCCGATCCAGAACCTGATATGGAAGACAAAAGTTCTTTGGGGATTTGGGGTGATAAAAATGATTAAGCTTTTGGGATAATCATCACAACGTTGATAAATGAACAAGCTGGAATGTTCATCGGAGAAACAAATGCGAAGAAAGTATGGGACTCACTGAGAAAAACATACAAAGGCAATTTGGAAGATGAAATTATGATATAGGCCTAGAATTGAAGAACATTAGAATGAAAAAAATGAAACTGTAGATGAATATATAACGAGGGCAAAAATATTGCTGCTAGAAGTTTATCATTAGGGCATAAATTTCCCTCAAGAGAACTTATATTTCATATTGTCAGAGGCGTGCATCCAAAGTATCCAAATATTGCTATCGTCTTACGATCAAAGAGAGAGGCAACAATTAAAGAGGTTCAACAAACTCTAAGAGAAGAGGAGTCAAGAAGAAATATGAGCTTGAATCAATCGGTTGAGAATGGACATGAACAAGCATACAGAATTAAAGATAGAAAAGTTGAACAATTTCAGCCAAAAAGATGTTTTGTTTGTAATAAAAAGGGACATCTAGCTAATGATTGCTAGTTTCGAGATACACAGAAACAAGGATATCAAAAGAAATGGACTCCACATTATAGAAATCACAAATACAGTGGGGAACATTCAAATAACCTAGTGGATACTAGTAAAAGTGGAATTAATGAGCAAGCATTTGAAACAGATGTAAAATAATTGAAGTTTCACCAGATAAGAAAAATGATAGGCAAATATGGTGTATAGATTCAGGATTCAATGCACACTTAACGCCAGACCTAACTTTGATGGAAAATGTGACATATTATTAAAGTAAAATCAATCTAGCTGAAAAGGGCAAAACTACTCAAGCCACAGCCAAATGAGATATGAGACTTACTACATCCACAAGTGAAGGCTAAGAAAATATTCGCATCAAAGATATCTTACATGTACCAAATCTAAGAAATAATTTATTGTATATATACGAATTAGTCAACAAAGGAAATTCAGTTATTTTCAATAAGGATGGAGCAAAAATTTATAATGAAGGGAATGATTTAGTTGCTGAGGCATATATTAAAGATAGAATGTTTATGATGGAAACAAAACTAAGAAATGTATCAATAGCAAAAAAATGAAAATGTCATGGTTTTAAATACACAATTATCAAATAAAAATAGCAATATAAGTTTATGGCATAAAATATTAAACCGTATAAATGAAGAATACATGAAAAAATTATTCAAGGACATATTGTAAGAGGATTAGATCTAAAATTCGACAGGTTACCGGAGGGCGAAGCATGCATAATGGGAAAACTGGTTCAGAAGCCATATAATATTTTGGAAAATTATACAGTTAAAACCCTGCAGTTGTAAATCATATGGATTTATGTGGACCAATGCCATGTCAATCTTTACGAGAATCTAAGTATTTTCTTGTTATAGTAGATGACTACAGTAGAAGAATCTTTGTATATTTCCTGAGATCAGGAAATATACCCATGTAGTTTTGGGCAGAGTCAATTGCTACAGCTGTATATATTAAGAATTGCGCTCTCCATAAATCTATCAAGCACCATAGACCTATGCAGAGATGGAATGGCAGGAAACCATCAGTCAAACACATTCGAATATTTGGATGTTTGACATATTGGCTTGAAGGAAAAACAAGAAGAAACAAATTTTCACCAAAGGGTAGAAAGGGAATATTTATCGGATATTCCAATAAAATAAAGTTCTACAGAATTTATAATATAATGACAAATAGAATCCATGAAGTCAGATCAGTTAAATTTAGTGAAGAGAGGAATTGATTATGCAAATGATGCTGGGCACTCAACCAAGTAAAGGTAGTTGAGCAGGTTCAGAATATTTTCCTAAGACGCTACCTAAATTTACCAGAGTATACTCCGGGCTTTATGCTAAGAATGGAGTGTGGACGAGTATCACAGGAAGTTATCATAACTAAGCAGGTCCTGAGATTTTGGGTGAGGATTATGAAAATGGAAGAGAGTAGGTTGCCCCAGGCATGTTTGTCACACCTCTGGACATTACACAGCAATCGAGGGCTGGTTTAACCTTTGTCGAAAACCTGTCAACCATTTTAGATTCAAACGGTTTTTCGTTCCTGAAGGGTTGTCCGGATTACACTGCAATACTGACTGAAATCCCTGCTATTATTCGAATAGCAACCGAACAAAGCATCTAAAACGACATGGCGAAAATTCTAAATACTTCACATTACAGTCACTTCAAATACCTAAAAAACTTAATAACAGCAGAACGATATTTATTCACAACTATTCCTCTAGCAATCAAAAGATTTTTTGCACCACTGAGACTCCTTTGGACGATCTTCCCAGAAAATCGTTCAAAGCGCTGGAAGATTGATTTGACTCTAACTTGCGATCTGTGTAAAAACAGAATCCAAGACGAAATTATGCATACAATATTTGGATGCTCTTGCTTAGAGAAACAGAGGAAAGAAATTTTGGGTGACTTACCCTGGTCTCAACCTGACTGCCAACAAATTTGCAGCTGGATGAACACACTGATGGTTGATCAGGGTCTCTCCCTCGGTTTATATAAATTCTACAAGGCCGCAGTCAATGTCCGTTGGAGAATAATGGATTCGCCGAATGTCGTGGTTTGCTTGGAGGAAGAAAGCGAAGATTGAATGCGGCTGATTCCACACTAGCCCTCTCAATGATATCCTAACCTTGACATACTCTAAACATTGGTACTTTAATTTAAATATTTAATAATGTATGGTTCCTTTTGCTCTGTATGTTTATTTTTTGTATATATGGCTATATTTCTTTTTGTTTGTTTTTCTTTCGTCTCTCTTTTCTTTTTCCTTATTACTTCTTGTATTTTAGTTTTTGCTTTTGAAATATCTTCCTTTGCTAAATCCCGTAGAGGGGAATCATGTATAGGGCTGGATGCCCCAATAAAAAGGCTTGTGTGTGTGTGTGATTATGCAAATGATATCCTGGAAGATACTAATTGTGATAATTTGACCTATAAAAGAAATTGTGAAGAAATAGTTGCTAAAGACTTTTTTATCTTGAAAGAAGACAATCCTGTTACAGAGAGTGTAATGAAATCTCAGGAAGTTACTTCAGTAAAACCAGGTAGTGCCACTGAAAATTACTCAACATAAACTGAACCGATAGAGGAGAGATGCGTAAAAAGGGGAAGAAAGAAAGAAGAAACAAAGAGCATCTTAGAAGAACGGCACAAAGCACGACTTATAAAACAAGAAAGGAAATCGATTGAAGAAGGAGTTCGACGCTCACAAAGAATAAAGTATAGAAATGAGGCAAATTTAATTATGGAAATAGATCATTATAATCAGGAGAATTTTAAAGAAGCAATGGATAGTGGAGAAAGAAATGAATGACACAAAGCAATGGAAGAAGAGCTCAGTGAGATAGAGAAACATAAAGTATGGAAAATAGTACCAAGGGAATATAGTGTGAAGTTAACAATAGTAAATGGGTCTACAGTACGAAGGAAACATCAAATGACCGCATATATAAAAGAAAGGCCAGAGTGGTTGCTATTGGATGCAATCAAAGATATGGTGTGGATTATAAGGAATCTTTCTCTCCTGTACTCGAAAACGAAAGCTTGCGAACAATAGTAACTCTTGCAACGCAACAGAATTCAATCATAAAGACTTATGATGTGAAAACAGCTTATCTCTATGGTAAGTTAGAAGAAACAGTATACATGAGACAACCAGATGGTTTTATGCAAAAAGGAGAAGAAAACAAAGTGTGTGAATTGGAAAAGGCCTGTATGGTCTACCACAATCAGGAATATGTTGGAACAAAAAGATAAATCAAATTTTATACCATTTGGGAATGTTTAAAACCAAATGTCTATAAACTACAGAGAGGAGAAAAGTTTGCAATACTGGGTTCACAAGTGTATTTAGATATATATTTATAGATTTATTATAAGAGTATATTTAGGTGACCTCATCATTGCTGGAACCAGTAAGAAAATTAATGACAACCTAGCCTCAGAAATAGAAAAATATGTTACTCTAACAGAAAAGAAAGATGGATAACCATTTTTTGGAATTGAAAAAAAAAAGGCAGAAGATGGATTTTATCTATTTCAGACTCATTATATTGATACAATTCTTCACAGATTTGGACTGGAAGAATGCAACAGTGCACAGACACCTGTAGATCAAAACCAAAATTTTTATGAGTATTTGGACTCTAAAACAGTAGATAAAACTGTATATCAGGAAATGGTTGGATCACTTATGTACCTTTCTACGGGTACTCGACCGGACATATCCTTCAACGTCAGCAATTTATCTCAGTATAGTAATGATCCGAGAGAAATACACTTAACTGGAGTTAAAAGGATTTATAGATACCTGAAGGGAACAATAAATAAAATGTTGGCCTATAAGGCAAAATACAACAATAGCACAATAAGTACTGATGCAAGCTGGTGCACAACCCGAGACGCAAAATCCTATTCAGGCTATACAGTCAAACTTGGCAACAACTTAATAAACTGGAGAAGTAGAAGCCAAATTTAGTAGCCTTGCCTACATGTGAAGCAGAACTTATTCCAATATGTGAAGGAATTTCTGAAGTATTATGGTTAAAGGGATTACTAGAAGAACTTTGTGAAAATGTAACTTTCCCAATTACCTTGAAAAGTGACAGCCAGCCTGCAATAAACTGGATACAATCTGACAAAATTACTTCACGAACAAAGCACATAAATCGAAAGTATTATTTTGCGAAAGAGGAAATTTAAAATGGAATCAAGCTGGCATACATTAAAAGTGAAGACATGGAGGCGGATATACTAACGAAGAGTCCACCTAAGGGCAAACTACGGAAATGTGCAGATAGCCTTGGAATCGCTGATTAGGGCTTACACACAAGGGAGCGTGTGTTGTACATATATTAATTAATTGTTACTACAGTGTGTGTGTGAGCTCACAGGTAAAAAGGCGCTAACCGAAAAAAAAAGATTCCTCTGTTTAATATTAGATTCCCCATTTATATTTTGTTCTCTCTTCTGTAAATCAATAAATATAATGTTTGCATAATATTCTTGGAATCAGTTTCATTAAAAGATTCTAAGCAACGTCAACAAAAACAGATATAAAAATAATGATTAGCAAAGGGATTATTTAGTAAATATCAGGAAAATACTTTTACGGGTCTAACAGTGAGACAGAACTTCAAAGCTGATTCTGAAGATGGAAACTATGTAGAGAGAAGTGGTAATTATATAAAAGAATCTGACACTAAACACCACAAATTTTACGGATTTTTTAAATGCCAGTGGTTGTTTGGTCTTGGACTCATGAATGTAACACCATTCATATAGTTGCTTATCTATACCCAGCTACTTAGAAATCTTATTTTACTGTTTAGGATCATTGAAGGGCCTTTAGCCCCCCTGTCATACCCTGCAACAACAACAAAAAAAAACTAATTAACCTAATTTATTTCGCACTGCTAGTAACTTAATTTATAAATTAAAGAATGATGAAAAATTTCAGGGGTAAAAACATATTTCCCAATATTTTATATAGAGTTAGCATAAAAAGCGGATGATAAAATACATTTATAAAAGTCTAAACTCCGCCTTTGCCGGTCCCAAGCCTGGATAAAAAAGGAGGAGGGGGGAGCAGTAACAACCTCCCTAAAAAACCTGGGTTCAGCTGTCCCGGCTGATAGTACCCTGTATGGGCCTTCAATACAGGTATACAGGATGAGCAGCGTTTTTACTCCATGTTACTCCTAACAACGGCTGTACATGGCGTCTGTTCCTCATGTCAGAGGCGGCCATTTGTTTTGGAGCTAAGTCTGCCCCCAACTGAGTAGTACACTCAGTCGTAATGACAAAGGCAGACGCATTCTACTTTACCCAGTCATGATAGTTGTTAACTAAGTACAATACTCAACCTGTAACCCCAAAACACATTATTGACTGTATTGACTCATCCATTGATGAGCTCTAACTATCCCCAGCAGACACCATCAAAAGTCTCAAGATCTACAAGTTGATACCCTAATATGATTGAATAGAGATAAGAAAAAAGAAGAATAAGATAAAAAAGTCTCCTTTCCCAGTCGATATTTCGTTTTGCGCCATTTGTTCTTTCTCTAGTGTGGTTGATCTAAACAACAAAGTGTGAGTTCGCACAGAGATGCAGCGAGTTTGCACTATATTAAAAGTAGTTCTAAATGGAATGTGTGCAATATGTGGAACACCTCTCCAACCTCCGCAGTTAGAAGGATCAACTCGCCGTTGTTTAATCTCCTGCAGGCAAATCCACAAAAATACACTTCTAAGTGCAGACTCTATAAGCAGCATACAATAGCTGTAACGATCTGGAGGATCAAATTGACGAAATTACAGGGAAGGTTCGCTACTGATGAACCAAAAACCTTCCCAATTCTTTTTTTTATCTTGAGTTCACTAATTGTAGAAATCCCTCCTTTATTTAATAGCGCTGTACCGTCCTTAACATAGAATCTATCGCAGAAAAAAACATATTTTAAAATGCACTCGAAAAATATTTAGGTGACCACACAATAATATTTTATCAAAAGAGTGTATAATAATTACAAACATTACAATATTTTGTTTTAATTTGGCTACCTAATAAAGATTAGATTTAGAAAAGGTGAAAAAAAGGGATAATGTAGATGCGCAGAGTTTCACATTTTACTTCACTAGAGGTATGGAAAGACAGTTTTAATAGTTACACAAAGAAAAAAAAAAAAGATAATATATTGTATTTTAATTTTAAAAAATCATTTTTTGAAGACCAACTCTATTTTAGGAAATTTCAAGAACATTAGCTCAAATGTTTATTTTCAAATTTCTAAATCTCTTTCGCAATGATACAATTACTGAGAGGGCATGGCTCATCATTGATGAACCCTCCCAGCGATTTCGCCAGTTTAAATTTCCATACTGTTTTAATATTGCATTGGACTGTTTTTATTATATATCTGGTACTGAAGATAAATTATCGTTAAAGGTGATCAAGTGAACTATGGAGATAAGCTGTGAGGACCGTAGAAACGCATGCTTCAAGCATTGTTCTTCAGCAGACAATTCATTTCAAGCATAAATTAAACATGATACACTTTCTCACTATCTGTTTATTTAATATTTTTACTAATTTTATCATTTAGGTGAAGGGACAATGGAGAATTATTATATTTAAAAAAGAAACATTCACGCTAAATTAGTTTACATTTCTTAATAGAGAATTTAAGTAATTAATTTAGTAATTAATCTTAAAATAGGAAACCTTTTCTCTTTGTTAACTCCAGCTATTATGCATTCCCTATAAACATAATTGGTATTGAAAACTCATATTAATATGTACTTCCATTTTGAGTGATTGATTCACTCTAAAAATAATGGGATAATTAAAATATCCTACTTCGTTCTTCTGCTAAGTCTTAGAAAACTCTGGGCCATTCTCATGCAAATCTTCCACTCCATCTTCTGCCATTGTTTTCCTTCGGCACGCGAGTTGGCGAAACTACATGATCAAGTGGATATTTTGTGGAGGAATTGGAGGATTAAAAAAAATCCTTTATGTTCTAACTATAAGGAGATTCTTAAATATGTGTGAAAACGTTAAGAGAATTATCACCAAGTAAGAAACGTAATATGATAATTTTGATACGAGTTGATGATCTCTTCTTTGATTTCTTTATATAATGCTGCTTCATGATTTATGCTTATATTTTCTTCCATTAAAATAAGATATTTAAAATAAAATAATATAGAAAGTAGAACCTCTCTTAGAGGACCTTCGCGCTAGCGGACACTTCTATACAACTTAAAGTTTGTAATCGACAAAAATACCCTCCAATTGAAAATTCGTTCGCAGTAGCAGACATTCTAGCTATCTACTTTCCCAATACACGAGTTATTGATTTTACACATAATAGACATTCGCGCTAGCAGACAATTCAGAAAACCGAAGTATGACTGCGCTCATATCTGTGCATTAGACCAGCCACCGGGATACGTCCATGTTGACCGAGGATTTCGGCAACTTGGTTGTCCACTTCGATGAACACTGTACTAGTGCTCTGTGCCGCATTATTCGATCGATGGGCTACCCTGATGTCACATTTTCCCTGAAGTGACTGCACAGAGTGTTTGGAGCGGAATCTCTCGCATATCTCTTCGTCCCACACCTCCCTGTCCACTCTGAAGAGGCAGTATCTTGGTAGGATAACCAAGCGCTCGTGGCAGTTTAGGCCTTTTGGCAGGGAGTTCAAGCCCAGTTGCCAGCGACTTTGCCATTTGGGTTATTTTGGTGTGGAAAACCACCTTGCCGCTGGTGTTGATTGAAGCCACCACGTATTTTTATGACGCTAGGGAAGGATGAATCTTTTGAATTTCCCTTAATATTTCCCTTGGGTTGGCTTTGGGATTAGCCAACCTGACGACGAAATGCGACTCGAAGGAAGGAGCCAGATCCACAAATGTGGCTTTCGCTTTGTGTTTTGGAGGTATAGGCCTTACCGGCTTGTCCGTCTCTGCCACTACCGAGGCGAATGATGTGAAGGGAATCGAGACGTTGGCTGTGGGATTGGGTCTGCCTAGACTGACTCCCTTGAAGGCGTCCTCCAGAAGAAATTCTGCCTCTTGGACCAGAGTCAGTATCAGACCTTTGGTGGCCATCGGTATTTTTTGGCGGGGAGTCCAGGCTGCTGTCGGCTATGATCGTCTCGAAGGTTCGGCACGCAAAGTTAAACAAGTTCGCTGTGCTGTTGAATTTAAATTGCTTATGGGAAGACGGAAAGAGGTCTTCGTACTCAGGACGCGGTCGCTTCTTTTTGGCCTGCTGACTTCCACCACCATCATACTGGCTCGGCTCCACAAATAAAAACTATTCAAAAGCAAATCTACCTCAAAAATAAATGAAAGAAAAAAGGCAAACCAGAAAAGGTCACTTTTCCGTTAGCAAGCCACTCTTCGATCCAAACTTGACTTTTAAAAATGAATACTTTCAAACTACATAGAAACCTAAATATTTATTCACTCGCTCAATTCTAATTACAATGCAAGTATGCAAATTTTCAGACGCCTAGATCGGCAGAAAGTATGTTAATTTTAAATTCGTTTTTATTGCATTGCCATATTTATTAGTCCTTTCATTTTTCAAATAAATAGATGTCGGTGTCAACAACGAAGGTTGAAGTGTATAATTGCTATTTTTCAATTGCCTATATTATGATACACCAGAAAAAATAGTAATAAATAACGAACAAAAATCGTTTTACACAGTGTTATTTAAAAAAAAAATTATATTTATGCTACTTTCTATTTTGTTGTAAAATTTTGAATTGTATTTCTATATTTGAGACTGCTTGTCATTAATTTTTTTTTTATATACCATAAAGTGTGTGTCTAATTTCAAGCATTATTTGTAGGGCAAACATTCATTTGGAGAGATCCCGGAGGAAGCCGGGTCATAATTTATAATTATAACGTATAGAATTTGAATAAAATATTTAAAAAATACATACGCACTCGAGGAATAATGCTCTCGGGTAAAACCTGGACGTTGCCCGGGTCATTCGGCTAGTAAATAAATATAATATGCTTATAAAAAATATATATACTTGGAAAGTTTTTAACATATATAAAAAAGCAGACCTCACCGGTAAAAGGGTACCCCTCTGTAAATAACACTTTGGCTTTGAAACTAGGTGTCCTTCATATATAGATGGAGCGTTTATTACCTTATAATATAATAATTGTTTTCGGAAGAGAATTGCTCAATGCAAATATTTATATGTAAATAAACTGTCCTAAAAGCTTATTTCCATAGTTTTCTTGAATTCCATTTCTAAGATTCCACTTTTTAATGCAGCATATATAAGCAGAATCTTCCAATAAAATATTAGAGCTCTTAAAAGCGGTCTGGTAGATCAGTGGTGAAAGCGCTGGGAGGTATTCACCAATGATAAGCCAAGCCCTCCCAATATTTTTTGATCGCAGTAAAGATATTAGAAATTTGTCTTTTGTTTGAAAGAAACATTCGTGCTTTTTTGATGATTTCTTTTTTTACATATATGTTACTAATAACAATGTTCGGTATGAATATATTAAATCATTGTATTTATATAGATGATATATTATATGATGATCCAAGTATTCGCAATATTTTTAATGGTAGTAAGGACAGTGGAAAGTTTGAATATTTTTAAAAGAAACATTATTACCAAATGACTTAATTTATTGTGTGTAGATAACGCATTTTTACCTTATATTTTATTTATGCCTAACTGATACACATACATTATTAATAAAAAGCAATAACGCGCCATCTATATATAACAAATGAAAACATTTAGACGCGAATGTTTTTTTCCACAAATAAATCAAACTTCTATTGTCCTTACTGCGATGAAAAAATATTGGGAGGGCTTGTCTCATCAGTGGTGAAGCCTCCCAGCGATTTCGCCAATTTAATCTACCACACCGCTTCTTTGGAGCTCTAAAAATGAATTGAATCATTTTGCTTTTATATGCTGCACTGAATGGTGGAATCTTATAAATGGTATTCAAGCAAACTATGAACATAAGCTTTAAGGACAAGAATTACATTCAAATATTTGTATTGAGCAATGCTCTTCCGCAAAAATATGGACAAGGCCAGTTAGGCATAAATTGATACAAAGCAATAACGCGCCATCTATATATAACAAATGTTTATTTTCAAAAATAAATCCAACTTCTACTGTCCTTACTGCGATGAAAAAGCATAATGATCCAATACAGTTTTAGAGCTCCAAATAAGCGGTCTCGTAGATTAAATCGGCGAAACCGTTGGGAGGATTCACCACTGATGAGCCAAGCCCTCCCAATATTTTTTTTTATCGCAGTAAGGGCAGTAGACGTTTGATTTATTTATGAAAAGAAACATTTGCGTCTTAATGTTTTCATTTGTTATACATACATTATTGTTTGATCGATGCGAATAAAATTATATGTAATTCTACTGTCCTCTAAAAACATATGTCCATAGTTTGATTGAATACCATAGCTAATAGTCCATCCTAAGTATGTCGTATATATAAGCACAGAATCGTCGAATACATTATTAGAGCTCTGAAAAGAGTTCTGGTGGATTAAATCGGTGAAACCTCTGGGAGGGTTCACCACTGATGAGCCAATATATTTCATTGCAGTAAGGACAGGGGAAATTATGTTTTATTTGAAAAAGAAACATTCTTCCTGAATGATTTTATTTCTCTTATATCTAGTCATATTGTAAATAATGTCTTTAATTATATATAAGCAATAAAAATGCTTTTAGTTATTATATAAAAGCAATAAAGTGTTTTTAAATTAACTTTAGATATGTTTTTAATTTTTACTTTTTTTGTGGCATTTTTAAAATAGAATTGCAAACATTTTTTCTATGAATAATTTATACCTAAAGTTGCGCCCTATATTAATAACCTAACATAAATGGCAAGTTTGTGTTGAAAGTTTATTGTGCAATATAAATTGATAATGAGGAAGCTATTCCTCAAAATATTTTGTGACAAAAAAAAAAGTTTTCTTTCGCCGATCCAGGAACGCCTTTTTATATAAATAAATGAACAGGATTTATTTAAAATGTGTCTGAATAAAACAAACTGAATTATTTATAAATATAAACTTTTATATAGCGAAGGCTTCTTTTAGATATAAAACAATTTTACAGCCTTTTCTACAATGATAAAATATTGTTAGGAACGGGCACTTCAGTGGCGAACTCTCTCAGCAGTTTCGCCAGCTAAGTCGTACCATTGATATGCCAGGATTCCTTCCAATATATTCATAATTGCAGGGTGAGAACAGTATAAAAAGGCGTTATTAAAATGTCTTTCGCATAATAAATTGTTTCTTTACTTATCTCAAGTATACGTGGTGCAGGAAATGATAATCATAATGGGTAGATAGCAATTGCTTTTTACTGTAAGTGTACTGTATGTAGACATATGTAGAAATGAGTTCTATTTTTGCACTTTCAAGTGTGCCAGATGCACGTTTGGTTACTTGCACTCATTGGTAGGGTTGGAATTTTACAAGAATCCGGGGCCATTGAGAGAAAGCGTACAATATGAGGTTCGTTCCTAGGTCGTGTTTGTCGACTGTCCATACCACTCCTCCACTGTTTCTAAATTACATGGCGCGCTAGAACATCATATTTATCGATGGAAATTTTGCCAGGAAGATATTTATCTATGAAAATAAAGGCTACTTCTTCAGTCAAAATAAACGCTTAACCCAAGCGGCATCTATTGACTTTCTCTACACACTAGCTACAACACCAGCTTTGGCAAATTGAGAAGCGCCCATACGGAGAACATGGTGTAGAGCTAATGACCTTCCTATGTTGGTTTTAGCGTCTATTTTGACGAAAGAAAATATTTATTATAATATAAATTTCATATTTAAATCATTTTTATCGCTCACATCATCATCATTCGGGAAGTAAAATGAAAACCTTTCAGCAGGCTAGTGAGTGTTGAGAGGCATGGTAGACCACCCAGTATCGCCCCTCAGCAGTAAGTGGCCATCCCATCACAGAGGGCGTCCATTATTGCTGATGGCTCTAGTCCATTAGACCTCGTCACCTGCCCGCGGCCATTTGTCAACCTCGCGTGCCCCTGATTCAATAAAACATTTCCCACCTCAATCGTGAGCTAACAAGTGCTCTCAATGGTCGACTTGCTCTTTTTGTATGAGTACCCTGAGTTACATCTATCCTGGCTTGGATTTTACGTTTTTGAAACATCAATAAAGAACATTTATTTACGCTGCTTCTTCTAAATTATATTTTGTTAGAACGAGAGAGAGGAGCGCTATCGGAAAATTTTTCATTTTCTGTTTAGGTATACATTGTGACAGATTAAACTATTGACTTTGATAATGCTAAATTATATGCAATACGTATAATGGTACAAAAGTGAGATTACACAGAGATTAGGTTGATGAATTAAAAAAAAAACTTATGATTGTTTATCCTTTGATACTTGCATCATCTGTCAGAAATGGTTAATAAAGGGTATTTGACCAATATTCTGAAATAATTTAAATAAACGATTAGCTGATATTTATTCCAACATATTTTTCAAGCCATCGGCAACTTTCAACTGTAATATCAGAAAATGCTTTGCGCTTTGCACTAGATTTGAAAATATCTGTCACCCTGACGTCTAAAATTGTAGCAAGAGACATAGGTTATATGAGAATAGCCTTTAAAAATTAAATTTTAAAATGTGCCACACACAGAAGGCTCGAATACATTTTTTTACTTTATAAAATCTTTTATTTAATTTTCTTTTATATCTGTCTGCGGTCCACATATATTTTAATCAGAGCATGTAGACGTCTGAAATTTTATACACTTATCCAAACCTGATGACAATGCAGGTTGACAAATTTTCATATTTATGGGTTGTCAGGATGATCGGAAAAGGACTAAATTGCAAATTTACTCTCAAATTTTGTAATTAAATTTTAATATGCTTCCAGATAACATAGAAGTCTAATGTGAAAAAATAGTACAAATGTGACATTGTACTGGGATAAGGTGCATAAATTAAGAAAAAGGCATCTCCTTATCGTGCAATTGAAAGTTGCTCTGGAATAATTAAAAATCAACGAGAATAGTTGATATTTATTCCGATAGATGGCGCAAGCCATCAGCAACTTTCAGTTGCACGATAAGGAGATGCCTTTTTCTTAATAGAAGTCTAATGTTATTAATACTCTCTTTCAATCCAACTAACAAGGCAAGCGTACGTATTTTCATATTTCTTGGTGGTCGAAGTGTGCGTGGATGCGGTAATGAACCAATTTTAATTTTTTTTTAAATCTTATATGTGTCACGATATCAATTCGGAGACTGTTGAAAGTTGCGACTTGAAATTTTCAACGATTGTTCTAGATTTCAAATAAGGAAAAATTTCAAATATTGGGGTTCCTATCTAAATCCTCGTTGAATTACAGGCGAAAAACTGCCTCTGAAAATTAAGATATATATTAATTTATCTTTTTTATATAAAAATAGACACTTCGGCCAGTTGGAGTTTTTTATTTTCTCAACGTTTCAACAAAAATCTTTTGTCTTCGTCAGTGTCTATTTTTATATAAATATGAATGCCGGCCAGGCAACCGCTATCTTTTCGATTAATTTATCTGTTATATTTATGTTTCTAATATCATATATTAGTGTATATATATGTAAATATATATATATATATATGGTGAATTTAAAAAACAACCTCATATTGTATTTGACTTATAACAAGATTTTCATGTTGTATAATAGAAACACATCTATAAATAATTATATGCATGATTGAAATGTGTCATTACATCATCATATGTAATATACTTTGTACAAACTGAGGATAAATAAATAAAACTCTGTAATAGAGAGATTAAGATTTGCGCTAAAGCAAGAGATTGAGATAGAAGTCCAACGGGGCCTGGAAGATGCCAGGGCGTTGCCAGTGTAAAATGATCTCTTCCGATCCACGTCCTTGTTGCAACCGCTGGAACTCAATACTTCCTCTCGGAAAAGATATATAAGCCTCCAACAGGGCCAGACATAAATAGTCACCTAACCATCAGCAAGAGCCCTCGTCGGTTGTTTCCAAGGTCCATCTCATCGACCATGTAGACCAGTAAGATTCTTCCTAAATCTCCAACTTTCGCTCCTAGCTCGACTTTTATCGTAAAGGTCTTCCAAGGTGCAGAGAGGTACTGGAAAACTCTCCACGCCCTGACTGTCCCTCTCGGTTACCACATATATATCGTTTATTTTGAACTGTATAATAATTACACTTTTAGTATAGGTCTCATATCTTCTAATTAGTTAGAGCCGATACCTTATAAAATATCCTACCCTTCTATTAAAATGTACACTGTTTCTATTTACGACACCTCCATATTTTGTATATAAACTATTTGTATTCAAACCCCCTATTTGTATTTAAACTAAAATGGTGACGTCAAAATAATGATCTAGAGGAGGAAAATGTCAAAGCCCAGATGGATCCCCTCCCTCCAGGGACTCTTTATAGACGACCCCTGTAAAAAGGACAGGTTTTAGCAGAAGGGTCAGCGACAGTATGTTTCACAGTGTGTCGATCGACAGACCGCTTCTGCCTCTCTCGGTCTCTCTCGCCATGTCTCGGTGATAGGCATCCAAGTTTGTGTCATGGCCTCTACCTCTGTCCCGTGGGCTGTCCCCGATCACTCTCGGTGTTAACATCTAGCCTTGACTCTACTTCTTATTGTCCGCGTGTGGGAAGAACATCAACACTCGCCTCACGTACACGAAGGAAAAATAAAGTAAGACCAGCAAAGCATCGGTGGTTAAGCGTCATAGGCTAGGTAAAAAAAAGGAATTAGCGAATAAAGTTTTATAGAAAAGAGAAAAGAGAGAACCATGATAATAATTTTCCAAATATTAAAATTATGCTGATTAGAGAAAGATAAGTTTTTTTTATCGCTATTTCCTCTCTTGGTAAGAGAAGATAGATTTTTTTTTTGTGAAGATTTTTTTATATGGCTAATTTTAAAAACAATCTAATGTAAAAATGGAATACACGATATGAGAATATATATTAATTTGATGAACCTATTTAGGAGGAATGAAAACCATAAAGGTTAGACCAAATGGAAAGAGGATGGTGCTCAGGCGGTCTTCTTTAGATGAAGACCTGAGCAGTAGTTTCGGCCACTTTACTATTCATGACTACTGATTATATCTCTTCGACCAAATAAAAAAAATTGATTAGAATGGAAATGGAGTAACAATTATGCTACAGATACAACAAAAATCACCAAATGGACCGGATCAAGACTCACTTTCCGTAGTTTCAAACTAAATTTAAAATGTGCTTTTTATTCTAGAAATTAAAACTGCAAGAAAATAATAACGGATCAACAGTGTGCGATAATAAAGAAACAGAAAAGTATTCCTCAATAATCCTAGGACTAGATCCTTTGTCTGATAATGGTTACTACAATGTATTCAAATCCCCAAATCTAATCAGATTAATACATACCTTTCCCTTAGTGCCAAACTATAATTCAAATTGTGTTTATTCTTTCTAGATATTAGGACTGCAAGAAAATAATAAAATATTAGAAATACAGTTAATAAATTATTACAACTACATGAAAATACGACCCTATCCAAACAAATTAACAATGTGCGTCAACATGGGAACAGGAAAGCTAACGTTAAAGGACAAAGAAATATATCCTTTGTCTGATGTTGGTAGGTTCAGACTATAATCCAAATTGTGTTTATACACTCTAAATATTAGGACTGCAGGAAAATAATAAGATATTAGAGATACAAGAAAATAGTGAATTACTAGAACTACAAAAATTAACGACTCAATCCAAATAAGTCAACAGGGTGGGTTAACACGGAAACAGAAAAGCCAACATCACCAGACAAAGAACTAAATCCCTTGTCTGAAGATGGCAACAATTTCGTACCGTAATAACTCGCACCACTAATCTACATGGATCAGCCCTAACGGTCCCGTAGTTTCTATATATAATCCAAATTGTACTTTTTTAATATAAGTATTAAATATGTGGGCCAATACCTGTTATTTCTGCTAAATAAGGAAGTATAGAAATCAAGTATTGGTGCTTCATATCAATTAGATTGATTGTTCATTCTCTATACTCCCCTTTATAAAGATTGATCAGGCACAGATAATTGATATGTATGCTATGAAAATAAAAATAAAACTAAAATTATCGTAATAATTTTAAAGGATCAAATAATGAAAAATTAGGAATAATACAGAAATAATGGTATGGTATTGGGGTCTCAGAATATTAAATTTATTACTTTCTATTAGTGTAGGCAGAAAAATTTTAAAGCTTAGTTATTATTTGTTCCAAGTCCAATTATAAGAAGAAAAAAGAGAAAAAGAAGAGGGAAAAATAAATTTTCTTTGAAAATATTTATAATAGCAGATAAATAAACCTAATTAATGTGATATTATTCTTTATGAATGTTGTGATTTAAAAATATTTACCTATAAATAAATATTTATTACATAGATAAAAGGTAGTGAAGTTAGTAATAGTGAATCCAGAAAAAATTATAATGTAACTTATGTTAGTTGCGTCATTGCCATCAAGAAAAACTAGTATTTAGATTACTTTTTTCAGTTGAAGTCAATATCGCTGTTATCATATATGTAGATCATTCATTTATATATATTCAATTACAGTTCATGTTTTTAACCTAAAATTCAATATATATCTGTGATGAGGTACCCTGTCGACTCTCGATATAGCTGTGATAACCGAGGGTCAAACCTGTAGTAACCGAGAGGGACAGTCAGGGCGTGGAGAGTTTTCCAGTACCTTTCTGCACCTTGGAGGACCTTTAACAGTTCTCACAGAGTACAGGCAGTCGTGGTCGAGGCAGAGGGAAAGATCGGGAATGTCCACACACAAAAAACGAAGAGACACAGTTGTAATAGGAAAGTTCCGTTAACAGATAAAAGTCGAGCTAAGAACAACATGGAGATAGAAGAGTTCTTACTGTTTTACATGGTCGTTGAGGTGGACCTGGGTACAACCGACGAGGGCTCACGCTGATGGTGAAGTGGTTATATTTTCGGCTAGGGCAGAGGTCTTATATATCTTTGCCGAGGGGGGAGGTATGCGGGAGAATGGACTTTTAGCGGGGGCAAAGGGCGTGGGGCGTCTGCAATATTCTACACCCAATGATCTTGATGGAACGACCTGCCAAATTCCTTTTTAGGGTTGTTGGATTTCTATATCGATCTCTTGCTTAGCTAAGCTCTTAATCTATTACATAGTTTTATTTATTCATCCTAAGTTTGTACAAAGTACATTACATATGGTGATGCAATGACACATGCCAATCATGCGTATAATTATTTATAGATGTGTTTCTATATACAAAATGTCAATCTTGTTATAAGTATTACACAATATAGGGTTGTTGGTTCAAATAACCATAGATGGGCCCCGGGAGTGAAAGGGTTTATTCGGGTTTCCGGGTAAAGCCTCTCTAACACAGGTTAATTACAATTTCTTTTAGTTAATTTAAACTGTGAGGTTAAAAAGGGCTATAACAAGATGTTTTGTTTGGATATATCTGAAATTATATTGTGCGTTAGTTATAAAATATGTGGAATTAATATTAATAAATGTCTGAACATTTTTATGATTCTATTTTAAAATATTCATAAAAAATCAAAATAATACAATTTTTTTCAAATTACGTTGTAAAACTTTACGTTTTTATTATTATATTTTAAGGTATTACACCTTATAGTTTACTAAAATTAATTTATAGTGCATGGTTTATAAGTTTACTATCGATTATTTTAGAAGATTTTATCTTTATGCTATTTTCTAATTATGTTGTCAAATTTGATTCGTCTTACTATATTTTAGAATGTTTGACATTAATTTTTGGTTGTTTTATATACCTTTAATATTTTTACTTCAAGCATTATTCTAAGATCAAAAATTTATTTGGAGATATCCCGAGTGAAGCAGGGTCATAATTTATAATTGTAACGAATAGTATTTGAATAAAAAGCAACATTTGTTGTACATACGCACTCGACGAAAAATGTTCTCGGATAAAACCCGGGCGTTGCCCGGGTCATTCGGCTAGTATTCAATATTTACTAAAACAGATTCGGAGCAGATTTTAATTAATTATAACAGATATAAATTAGCATTCATCTTGAATCTTGTAAGTTATTTTGCTTGGAATTTCTATGAAGGTTTGACACATAAGCTTGAAATTTCGGATTTCGCCCTCGTTTAATGGCATGATCAATCGCTGAAAAAAAAGTCTCAACTCCTAATGGTTTTCGAGTTGAAATCGTGCATCACAATAAGAAGGATAGGCAGACATCGTATTTAGATATATGATACTTTTCTCTCTTCTGCAGTCTTGGCGGCCTATGGACATAAATAACATAAATACTCCTGAACTAACTTGGAAAATGCAGACTAAATAATAAAAACCAATCTAACACAATAGTAAAGCGGTCTGGAGATTAATTTGACGAAACAACAAAGAGGGTTCACCACTGATGATCCAAACCATCTCTAGTCTATTTTTATTTTATCGTAATAAGATTTGCAGAAGTAGAGATTGAGAGGTTTTGATGATATATTCTCTAAAGAAGCAATACTGTTAAAAAGCTATAAACGTTTTTTTAATAAGTATTCAGTTGTCCTTATTTCAACATCTTTGTATGTTGACCCTGGCCAGAGGATGAACTATACCCCGAGATTAGCATTTGAGAAACAAAAAAAACAATAAAAAAGACATTGAATCATGCAGTGAATCATAGCAAGAATCGTCATCCTATGTTCCGCCTTGTTGACTTTTTCGTCTGGCTCTATAATGAGATCTTCCATTATGATCTTCTCTTATCGAGAGGTAGATGTAAATTGTATTCAATTAAGAAATTGAATTATCCCTAAATATTTTTTCTTTTTCCTTAAATGAAATAATTTTTATATTTACACTCATGGACAAAACTTAAGAAAGTGAAAAATATTTGATGTCGCTTGTTCTTTTTTTTTTTTTTTTTTTGAAGGAGGCAGATGATTTTTTTTTTCAAACTTGGTTATCTCGTGTGTCTTCAATAAAGGCACTGTGTTTCAAATATATTTCAGAGTTATTGTCTAAATCCCGATATACATTTTCAAAGGAACAACTTCTTACTTCAACTAGCTTGTCCTCTACAGCCCTACATAGGTCCAATACTGGCAATACATCAGCCAGTCTCTCATCTCCCGCAGTTAAAAACTGTCCAATATTGGCAAAACCTTAGCAAGATGAACAGAACATTATCCCCACAGCAAAAAACAGTCCGATATTGGCAAAATATCAGCCAGATCAACAGCCCATCATCTCCCGCAGTTAAAAAAAGTTCAATACTGGAAATACATCAGCCAGATCAACAGCCCATCATCCCCACAGTTAAAAAGAGTCCGATATTGGCAAAATATCAGCCATATCAACAGTCCATCATCTCCTGCAGTTAAAAATAGTCCAATACTGGAGATATATCAGCCAGATTAACAGCCCATCATCCCCACAGTTAGAAACAGTCCGATATTGGCAAAACATCAGCCACATCAACAGTCCATCATCTCCCGCAGTTACA